>OU343220.1:303087411-303150868 GCA_910596185.1 Chrysanthemum makinoi | reverse complement strand
AAAGAATATTTATAAATAAGCATACCAAAAGATATAAAAGTGATGAAGATAAATTCGCTCATTGATTGACATGAATTATAAAATGACCATTCTAGGTGACAAGAAAGGTAGTATTAATGGTTTTGACCGACATGGATGATTATCACTTTGAAAAGAAGTGAAGACAATATGGAAAATACTAATAATGAGTACCTATATGAGGATGAGAATGACATCATATGAGTGAGAGTTGGATGGACCAACGTGTTGGAGATGGCTGTTTTGATTAATATATCGTTTGCACTGACAAGGACATGCATGATAAGCGAGAAAAGGATAAGATCCTATGATGGTGTTCTAGATAGTGAAGTTGTAAGGTGATAGTTTAAGGAAAATCCTATATGTGGAGATGAAGACGTTTTGTAAAAACCGTACCTTGAAAGAAATGGTTAATGCCATGTTGATAAGTTCTGGTCTAAGCCAGGACATGTGGGGGGAAGCCATTCTAACGGCTACTTATCTTTTAAATAAGATACCTTGTAAGGAAAAAGAAGAGACCCCTTATGAATTATGGATGGGAAGAAAGTCATCATATCAAGACTTACGAGTGTGGGGTGTCTAGCAAAGGTAGCTATACGACTCCCAAGGCCCAAAAGATTGGACCTAATCTGTGGATTGTATATTCATCGGATATGCTAAGAATAGCAGTGCTTATCGCTTCATTGTACATGATTCGAAAAATCCAGATATACAAAAGGGTACATTAATGGAATCAAGGAATGCTTCATTCTTTGAAACTATATTTCCTTGTTTAACGAAGGAAACTGGAAGTTCATCTAGAATAGATGAAGAAGTTGTCCAAGATAAGAGACAACGAGATGATAATGATCTCCAAGATGAGAGACAAGATCAAACTGAGGAAGAAGAGGTTGAACCTAGAAGAAGTAAAAGGGCAAGAACCGAGAAATCGTTTGGACCCGATTTTGTTTCTTTTATGGTTGAAAACGAACCTACTTCTTACCGAGAAGCGGTTACTTCCTCAGAAGGGCCTCAATGGAAAGAAGCCATTAAAAGTGAAATATATTCTATTTTACAAAACCATACTTGGGAGCTCGTAGATTTACCTCCTGGTTGTAAACCACTAGGCTATAAATGGATCTTCAAGAAGAAGATGAAAGCCGATGGCACCATTGACAAGTACAAAGCAAGATTGGTAATCAAAGGATTTAGACAACGAGAAGGTCTAGATTACTTTGATACATATATTCTGCCTGTTACGCGAATAACCTCGATCGATGATGATACTTGCTATTGCCGCATTAAGAAATTTGGAAGTTCACCAAATGGATGTGAAAACGGCATTTCTAAACGGAGATTTAGAAGAAGAAATTTACATGAATCAACTTGAGGGTTTCATGGCTCCTGGACAAGAGAACAAAGTTTGTAGGCTTGTTAAGTCATTATATGGCTTAAAGCAAGCTCCCAAACAATGGCATCAAAAATTTGACCACGCCATGCTAGAGAGTGGATTCAAAATTAATGAATACGACAAATGTGTTTATGTCAAAGACACAAATAGTGGATATGTAATCTTGTGTTTATATGTTGATGATATGCTTAGCGTTGGCAGTAACGACAAGATGATCAAATCTACTAAAGACATGTTGAAATCAAAGTTTGACATGAAGGATATGGGTTTGGCTGATGTGATCCTTGGAATAAAGATCATACGAACTCAAAATGGACTTGTGTTAAGTCAAGCACATTATGTGGACAAAATTCTTAATACTCATAATGCGGGGGATTCCGGCCTAGCTAGAACTCCAATTGACACCAGTAAGCATCTGTCTAAAAATAGAGGCTTAGGTGTTGCCCAATTAGATTATTCAAGAGTTATTGGCATGTTAATGTACTTAATGACCGGTACCCGACCTGACTTAGCATATGCGGTTAGCAAGCTAAGTAGGTATACTAGTAACCCAAGCTATGCACATTGGGCAGCTATAACTAGGGTACTTCACTATTTGAGGTACAGTCGCGATTATGGACTGCATTATGATCGATATCCAACTGTTATCGAGGGATACAGTGATGCAAATTGGATATCCGACATAAAGGATTCTAGATCGACTAGTGGATATGTGTTTACACTAGAGAGCTATATCTTGGAAGTCTTCCAAGCAAACCGTTATAGCTAAGTCCACGATGGAATCAATTTATCGCTAGATAAATGCGGACAAGAGCGGAATGGCTACGCCATTCGTAGAGGACATACCAAGGTGGCCTAAACCGTAACGCCATTAGTATACATTGTGATAGTCAATCGGCAATTGGCAGAGCTCATAGCATAATGTATAATGGAAAGTCAAGACATATCCGCCGCCGACATAATTCGATACGACAACTACTTCAACAAAGGTATCTCAATTGACTATGTGAAGTCAAAGGATAACATCGCGGATCCACTTACGAAAGGCTTAAGCAGAGAGTTAGTTAGTAAGTCGCCTAAAGGAATGGGACTAAAGCCCTTAAAGGAATGAGTTTATATGAAGGAAAACCTAACCCAGCTTGATTTGGAGATCCCAAGATCCGGTTCAATAGGACAACCTAATCATAGAAATGTGGAAGTCACATCAATGGGGGAGTTACTAAATATTGTAACTTTCCTAGTCCATTCCTATAACAAATGTGACTTGTTGAGAGGTTAAACATATGGCTTTAATGATTCAGGATGAAATCATAAAGCATAATGATTCAATATGAAATCACAACACATATGTTTTTAATGATTCAAGATAAAATCACCTATGTGAGAGAGAAGTGGGCTTCTGGCGGGAAATGTGGGGCGATTCCCAAGAGCTCTTGCGAACCAGTGCTAGTGTTCATGACCATAACGAACACAACTATGAGGACTTGACATTGTCCGGAGAGTCTTGTGTGAAGTGTAATGTCGCCTAACGTAAATGGATAATGAGTTCAAGGACATCACGCCTACTCGGATCTAGGAGACTAAGTGCATCTCACAAAGGAAGGTTCAAAGGGTTACACCTACCTATCCTATGCAAGACTTAACCGCAGAAATTTCATCGAAACTTTCGTGTTTTCTAATCGATTTCCATTCATGTGGGGATTGTTGGAAAATGAGTTTTTGCAACCGAGTTTTTGCAAATTTTGGACACTATTTAATATATGTATATGTTATATATATTTATGTTTCTTGGTAGCTTTGCGTTTTCCTCGACGAGAGCTTCGCAACGAGCTAAAGTATGTCCAAAATGGAGTTGAAATGAATGAGATATTGTGTCTCAAAAAATGGGAGAATCCCACATCGCCCAAAACAAGAAGTGGATGCTTGTTTATAAGGAAATTATAGTTTTGGCTATCAAATTCCTTTAGGTTGGTTATGCTCCCATCTCTACGCGGCGCCGCGAGGGTGCGTAAAATGGGATTTCCGGTCAAAATGAGTTCAAGCTTCAACTCATGCGACACCAAGGACACGAATGCAGCCGGCTTCCCTCGATACGCTGCATCTTTTTCTGTAGTTTCATTTTCCAGATTTTTCTGTAAATCTATTTAAAGAATAGATTGAAACTTATCACGTAAGTTTACGTAAATCGGTTTATGTTTTAAAAGATATGAAAATCTGTTTTATGTATTAAAAGATTTGCTTAACTGCTTTAGATATAACAGATTTTCGTTTATATGGTCGCTATATTTTCTTGGAGGACAAGTTGAGTCTTCAATATAAATACGACCATATGTCTCATTCGTTCGACATTTGAAACGCAGCTCCTTACCGACGAGTTCCAGCAGCTTTTGATCGAAAACACGCAAGTCGTGATCTTTCGTGCAAGTTTAGTCCGCCTGTACAACAGCTTTGAACGTTGTACCCGGAAACAGACGGCGACTTTTTAAGGAATCGTGTTAACACGAGCCTCGTTCCTCTTTTCACCGCCGTTATTTACCAATATAGAGTCTGTCTTCTGCTTCTACACCTTTCTGTCTGTTTTTACTTTCTGTTAATTTATTTATTGTCATTATAATCTGATTTTATAAATAAAGTGTACACCGTTTCCCACATAATATACCCGTGATACACATGTCCTATTTCTAGGCCTAGCTTATAGACATGTATAATCAAAGAGTTGTTGTTCAGACAACCAATGTACGTTCGCTAGACCCGTGAAATCAAAGAATAGTTGTTATCCTTAATTCAAAGTATCAAACTATACCTCATAACTCCATACGACTAATTTTATGAATAAATAAACAATGACAAATAGCTAAATCCACATTATGCAAATTAAAAAAAAAAAGGTCGACACGTCCCATTTTTTTACGTGTTAATTGACCAACTTTATATGATGACAACATTGTTATTATATGGTGTAAATCTTGAAGTTTAACTATCTAAGAAGGGTTATAAGAAAGATAAATAAATAAAATGATTTTAATAAGACGGAACTACGGAAGAAAGTGGAATGACACGTTGTAAATGCTTTTTAAAGCTTGTCAATTAAACCCGTTTTTAAGAGAACAAATCGAAACGCCAAAAGAACCACAAATATAGACTCCTTGCTACCCCATACCTTGTGGTAATTCTTGTAACTTCTAAACCTTGAGAGTGAATTAGGTGACGGGCTAAAGTGAGATCGATCACTCGTATAAAACCAACAAATTCGACTATACCTACCTATAACGAGCATCAAACAAAAAGTTTTCGATGCAAACCGTGATAGTACATAAGAATAAAACTTTCGCGAGGTATCTAGTTTTGAATTTCAGAGTCACAACCGAGAAAATTGATTTGACTGCAGAATAATACCCTTATTCCACTATAAATGTCACAGTGAATGTTTTGGAAATAAATTTACTTATGAATGGGTGGATTCGGGTTTAGGGGTCAAAAAGGAATTGTCATATGGTTCAAAATGGCCTTACATCATACAAAGTGTATTTTAAATGGTTAAAGCCTCCTAATCATTATATTAAAAAAAAAATAGATTCTCACTAAAATAACATAACGTATTGTGAATTTTGACACACCAAGTATTTACAGCAAAAATCTAAAAGTTTCGGATAAAAAGTATCTAAGGTCAAGGAAATATGACTCCACTCGATGTGGCATGACCCCCATAACGACATGAGACTTTCCAGAAATCATACTTTACGGAGTTTGTCAAAAACCCGTTTCGACCACCAACATAAGCTAATTTTAATGCCACTTGAGCTTGTGAACTTAGATAAGCAATATGCTCAAGTGAATAAGCTCATAAGCAATGTTATATCGTCTTTCATTTTGTGCCTAATTTTATGGCTTTGAAACATCCGAAAAGTGGTACTGAAAATGGGAACAAGGGAGGAGGTGGAAGTAGAAAACAAAAGTTTAAACAGTAATAAAAGTGGTTTAGTATCGGTTTAAGCTGCAAAGAGATGGTAACATTTTGATTTTCGATTTTAGACATTTACATGTTCATTCAATGGGTGGTACGATCCACCAATGTCAAGGAGAGTAAGGGAAGTAATAAGCTACTTACAGAGTAACATCCACCAGGCGGAAATACAACAATGTCAAGCCGACCTCATTGCTCAGACAGAGTTAGTTGTTAACTCGGATGATGAGCAAAAGGCTGCTCACCAAGCATGCCTAGTTGATCTCCTTCTTGAGAAGGATAAAGTTTGCAGGCTGAGAAATTTTTGTGTGGTCTCTTGGATAGAGATTATTTTTGTTCTTTTATGATTTATTTAGATGGTATGTAAATGGTAAGGCTTGTGTAGAAAGCTTTAGGGTGCGTTTGGTTATTAGTGTTGGTATAAAATAGAATGATAAGGCTGCATGCAGTAGGTCGATTGAGGCAATGCTCGATCAACTGAAGACTCGATCGCCCTTGTTGTGAAGACTCGATCGCCCTTGTTGCTCGATCGACTGAAGACTCCACTTGGTCGTGATCACGATCGAGTTTAAAGGTTTTAATTTCAAAAATATTACCGTTTTTGCAACGGTTTAAAAAAAATTAACCTTTATAAATACACAATACAAACACACTTCAATCCACAAATCTATTTCACACAATTCAAACTCAAAATACTTCTCAACACAAGATTTAATATGGCTTGCCGTCTCCCCCATTCCGTTGAAGATATGCAAGTGTACGTTTAAAATCAATGCAATAACGACGATGAGGCTCGAAAAAACGCTATTATAAGCGTCATGGAATTGTTTGACCAGCGTAGGCGAGAAGGAACAGATGAGAGAAAACTACAAGAGTTGCAACGACATTACCTGAACGAAAGCCGTGATCGACAAATTTTGAAAGATCAAGCCCGCAAAGATCGCGAGATTGCTGACAAGTTGTGGCGGTGTGTTCAAAAGGTATCGGACAACATCAGCACCAAAATCAATTGGAGCTATCGAGAACAAAACGATGGTGTAGGTGCATCAACTTCGACTACCAACTTCAGCGCTACCGGGAACTCTCGCTAGACGAGGAAGATTTGGCTTCGAGGGATTTGCTTCTCGTACTCATGACTCTCGCATGGACACATTGACAGATTTATGATTTATGTATTTCATATCGTTTTTATATTTAATATATTATTGTTTTTATTTCGTATCGTTCTTATTTATGTAACGTTTTAATTATTAATGAAATTTTATTTTGTATTAAAAATGTTGTTGTTGTTGTTTTTTTTTTTTTTTAAATGAACTTGGTCGCCCTTACTGGGGCACCTAATCGCCTGAAGGTCGCTGGAGAGAAAAAACTGACGTGGAAGGAAAAATGAGGGGGATTGGGGCTCGTTACTGGGGCAGCCTAATAGAGGATATAAAAAACCACTCACATACATAATATATGAAGAAACCTTCACGTTTGAGTATTAATAACCCATAGACCTTTAGGTGTCTGGAAATCAAATATGATTAACATAAATTAAAATACAAACAAAATGAATGCAAATATATACTAGTATGATGCTATGATTGTGGTATCCACATGGACTTCTGTTTTCTACCAAAAACTTATATCATTCTACTTGTAACTATAAGCATAATTTATATTGCTTAACAAGATTTGTATTAACACCATAACAAATACTCCCCAAACATGACATATGTTTGTTAAGAAATACCTGATACAAAAGGGAACACAAGAATATATAGAAAAACTCTTTACCTCACAAAGAAAATCATATTGCTTTATCAAAATGGACTCCCTTGGAACCCAAACAGGTTATTATTGATTTACTTGTAATCTTATGTGTTTCTTTAACGTATAACAAGATTTGCCAAATTTATTTATATTGCTCGTCCCGCATGGATAGAAACTAAAAACAATAAAATCTATATAAGTCCAACCATCGTTTATAAGTTTAAATCAAGGGTAGAGGCGTAAATAAAT
The DNA here is from genome assembly GCA_910596185.1 of Chrysanthemum makinoi. Taxonomy (NCBI): domain Eukaryota; kingdom Viridiplantae; phylum Streptophyta; class Magnoliopsida; order Asterales; family Asteraceae; genus Chrysanthemum; species Chrysanthemum makinoi. The sequence goes on along the minus strand of OU343220.1, from coordinate 303,143,492 downwards.
GTGATTTCTTTGTGTCATTATTTGCTTTATCTTTTTGTAACGTTCTTTACGTGCTACTAGGGATGAGCATAATAAACTGGATTGTGCTGACCATATTTCGGCCCAGGTTGTCGGTCCACCCTTTTCCTTATATTCAGTCTTCAGTCAACAGTTCGGTTCAGTCTTGCACACAACACACACAACCGACCATTATGCTTTGTTGGATCAGGTCGAACAACCGGATCGACTTGACATGGACCGGAATTTTCTTTCCAATCCTCGGTCCGATGTTTTGGGCTAAATTAATTTTCGGTCCAATCCAATTTGGATCAATCCGGTCTGGTTTTTGGACCGTGATTAGCCATACATGTAACAACTAGATTAAACATACAACTTTTTCATTGAAATTAATTTAGCGAGTACACACTACAAGAAAAACTGGATTTAGTGACACAAGGTATATCGTCACTATCAGCATAAAATCGGTCACTAACACTGTTTAGTGACCAAAACACGGGTGGTCACTTTTCGTCACAATAGCTCCGTCACTATTTTTTTTAGAGACAAAAAATTAAAATCCGTCTCTAACCAATGACCATAATACAGTGGTCACTATATCTGTGACGATATATTCGGTCACTAATTTTGGTCACTAAGAGGTGAAGGTGGTCACTAAAATGATAGATAGTGACTGATAACGGTGGTCATAAAAGTGGTCACTGTTTTGTTAAAGATAACGGACCTGTTAACTCACCGTTAACACCCATCGCTGACCATATGTGGTCACCTCGTATTAAACTTAGAGACTAACCGTGGTCACCACCTATTTACTTTTAAAAGCAAAAGATGGTCACTTATTCACACATAATTACAAAACGATTTAGCAATTTCACAAAATATATAATTACGATAAAAATCCAAAACAAAAAATTTGATCAACAAAGATTTCAAATATTAGTTATGAATGCATGTCATAAGATTCTTTTAAACATATAATCTTTGGTATCTCGCTAATCAAAGGAAACAAATATAACCACAAAAAAAAAAAAAAAACGTTCGAGTTTTTAGCATCATGTTTATTAGCAATAAAACATTTCTTGAATCATATCCACCGTCAATGAATGACAATTGAACAAAACTCGCCCTTGCATCCAACTGAACTTTTAGTTGCCCTACAAATGCGATAAACTTCTAGTCAAACAATATAATAATGATGTGAAATCTGAAAAACACCAATAGAAAATGAAATCTGAATTTAGTTTAGTTTCCAGATAAGATATTAGGTAAGAATTAGAAATGGACAAAACCAAATTTAAATTCAGTTTTTTATTTGGCATGAGAAATTACCTACTCGTGGACCTCGGAACCAACACCCCTTACAGTCTAGTGACTTCACATTGCTTTTCGCATACACATGACATCATCACAAAGATACAAAGAATTAAGAAGTGCCACAGCCACAAGTAGACTGAAGTAGTGCCCATCTTATGGCCATTACCGACTCATGCTGTAGCATTAAAAACAAGTCTAAATGCAGTTCAGGAACCCATACCTGAGCTCGTCAGCTACATTTGCAAACAGTGCTGATAGCTCATTGGCACGGATGGCAGGCGCCAAGCCTCGCTTTTGACAAGCACGAAACTCACGATACATAAACACCAAAAGTCTATTCATATTATACGTCTGAAGCACTTTTGACGCAGGGGACATTACCTCCATGTGAGGCTCCTACACAAAATTTGGTTAAAATGTATTCAACAATCTACATAGAATATCTAATGTTAACAAATAATGAACAGGCTCTAAAACAGAAAAAGATAATACCTGTTGTCCAACAGCATATATACGATCAATCCGTCTTAAAGAGAGCTTTCCCTTAGCAAAGCGAATTAGTAAATAGTCGGTGGATGAGACCTTATGTGGATAAACTGGAGCTCTATACATATTTGTTTCAAGACATGATTGAGTTGAACCAGGCTTTATATCACGTAAGAAAGGGGATTTATCAGCTGGATCAAGTGTTAGGACGTTCCCCAAATTGTTAGGTCCACTACGCAAGTGGGCCCCAGTTTGATCACCAGGACTGACTTTTTGGTAATAAGTGCACAAACGAGCACCCATCCCAGGATTTCCAAGAAGTAAAGGCCTTTCCTCACAATACCTGAAATGTACGATGCCTTAAGTATAGAACATTATGTATCGTTTTATTAAACAATCATTATGCAGTACTTACTCCATAAGAAATACATGGCCATCTCTGGCTGAAAGATCTGATTTCTTCTTAAAAGCCCCGGGAGACCTCAAGGACTTGTTCTCACCAGGAAGCTTTTGTGCCTTCGGCAACAAATGTATTCTTGTACAAACAAGATGTAGTAAAGAATTCGGTCTAACATCTTGCTCTGCAAGAGATTTTTCATCTTCAAGCTCTTTTCCAGAGTATATTATTTTGACAGGCTCGGATGGTTTAAAATCTACCAAAGAAATGAAAAAGAAGACAATAATTAATATCTTTTAGACTTATAATTATAGAAGAACGGGCACAAACAAGTTAAAAAGAAAAAGACCAACCAAGCTTCTTAGTAGCTTTTCCTTTGACAGATAAAACAGTCTCCTCAGCGTTCACATGAAGCTTGCTGCCTTTCCCTCCCAAGCTTTTTAATACAACTTTCATTGATCCACTTGTAAGTAGTGCCCCTTGTTCCTTAAGTGCCACTACATTTTCATGGGGATGCCATAAAGCTTTTGGTCGATGAAAATATGCTAAATCTTTACTGCAAATACAATACACAATCATTAGTTGACAATCTTCAGCCCAGCGGTTTATCTTTAACTGGTCAAAAGTTGGCCAACTTGTGTTCTTACCCGAACCCATTCACTAATTACCCAACCTGCCCGACCAGCCCAATTTTTGCCACCCTAAAGAAATACATTTCACATACCACACAGACACTAACGTCTCTAATCAGTTAAAATAACACTGATAATGAAACAAATTCGAAAATAATTCTGTCCCTCAGATCCAATTAGATCAAGAACACAAACTGATACGAATCATTAGATGTATTAAATTTCCCCCCAGATTGACCTCCATAACCATGTGGCTCCAATAAATCACCACCAGCAGAATCAGCAGAACGAGTTGTGATCATGGCTCCAGCATGAAGTTGTGATCAAGAACACAAACTCATCTGCAACAACTTAACAGAAAAGTAATAGCTTCCGTAGATCATACAATTAATCAATTCTTTCGAGAAAGACATTCCGGAGTGAACATTTTCGAGAAAGACATTCCATTGACGTGCCCTGCGTCGACTATCTTATTTAGTACTTCTGAACATTGAGGAAAAACTGCTTCCCAAGTTCCACTGTTGATGTGACAACTAAAATGGTCACTTTTACTTGTTCAATAGCATTAGTATTTGAATAAACATACTATGAGATTGATTGACATGCTTAATAATACGCCTAGAAAATGAGTCTATTCGGTTTGTGAGAAAGTGACCCCATTTTAGCACTTATACGAAGTAATGAGATATATGTTTGGGCATATTACACCTTCCGTCCCAAAATGAATGTCTATTAATCAAGCATGCAAATCATATTTCATATATATATATGCTATACAAGGTTCTTGCCAGTCGAGATATGTCAACAAGCACCAATGTTGGCTAAGAGATAAATCTAGTGTTATAAGTCAACGCTGACTCACATAGGAAAAATATAACGGACTACCAAAAAAGTGTTTATTACCTGTTTTAGGTAGTGCTTTTAACCTAAGGAGATGCTCCTCTTTGATCAAGAATTAAAGGCGTGTCGTTGAAATCCACTGTTCTCTGTGTATTAACCAAATTTTGCGAGAATACACTTTTGAAAGTAAATACAGAAGTGCGATCGTCATGAGCAATCTCCATTGCAACCTTAGCTTCCATAGGAAATAGAAGCCTCGCCAGTGCAACTGAAATATATCAAAGTATAAAACTATGAATATCAATAAGTCAAATATAACCTAAATCAAAGCATTCATAAGCAAACGAGTCAAAATAACCACCTCCACTTTTGATAGAAACGAGACATTCGTTAGTTTAAACCATTTTGAACGTACCTTTATTTTAAAGATACAATAACCTCACACGTAGAGCATCTCCCGCCAAGGCAAGAGAAGCAGAAGCATCTCCTTGCAATGGATTTAGTCTCTCAGCTTGATCCAACACCTCAATGCAGAAACGACCTTTATCACACTCTCTGTACCTTCCTTGGACTCTTGTGAGACTTTATGAGATTTGAAGTGCTTTAATTTTCTACCATCCTGAGTAAGATCAGCAGGCCGGGCCGGCCCCTTTGAGAATGGATACTGTAATTCTTGGCTCCTTTCTCATTGCAGCAACATGAAGTACTACAGTATATGCATGTATTAATTAGAGTGTAAAAAAGTATGATTAGTTTTAATACTACAGTATATGCATGTGAAGATAGACTGATAAGAGTCATATAAAAGTGTGAGATGAGATGAAGACAAAGCATAATAAGAGTATTCAGACAAAGCCCAATCTTGGGCCAACCACAAGCCCGGATAATTGAAGCCCAGCCCAAAGAGGTCCGGTCACAGTTCTACTCGGTCCAGTCAGTCCTCCTTGAATCCGAATTTCAGATCAAAGTCCGGGCCAGGGCCTTCGTCTTGGCCCGCCCCTAGCTTGGCTTTGCTCGGCTAAAGCCCAAAGATTCCAACAAATGTATTCGTACACTACGGATATTTTAATTTGCGTTATATTTTAGCACAATGTACATTAGGATGAGTGGATTTTAAGCATTTGAAATTCGGAATAATAACAAGTGAATGCATAAGTTGCAAACTTAAACCATCTACCAACAAATAAGGACACACCTTTGAATGAAGATGACCACACTAAACTTATCAAAACTACGAAAATAAGTAAATGATTAGAAAGCAATGAAGCAAAGCCATGAAACACATAATACTAACTATATAACCTCTAACCAAGCATATCACATCACAAAATAATTCAAATTCAACTTTCAAAACCCCAAATAACTTCTAACCAATCATATAACAGATCGAAACTAAAACATTCGAAACACGAGCTTACAAAACATAAACCCTAACAATCACTCTATGTCATGCATTTCGTCAAACACTTGATTGGCACTTCCAATCCATAACATTTTAAGCAAAAAGCACACACAACTAAGTCAGGCATTTCGTCGAACAGTTATTCAGCACAAACAAATTACATAATCATCTCAAATCAAATCGATACAAATTACATAATCCTAAATAATATGAACTCGAATTTGACAGCTAATTACACGTTCATTCCATAATCATTTCAAATCAATACAAATTACCTCAAATCGATAGCGGTGGTATGAGAAGATGGCGGTGGCGCGGTTGTGGTGGTGAGCGACGGCGGGCGTGGTGGTGAGCGACAGCGGGCGTAGTGAGAGCCGAGGTGGTGAGAGCCGATGTGGTGAGAATGATGAGTTTTTTGGTTTGAATGGAATATTTAAGTGTAATAATATTGTAAGTGATCTGTTTTGTTAGTTATTGAATGTAATATTTGAGTGTAAATTTAATCACAAATATTTTTAAGTGTAAATTTAAGTGCTTGTTTGTTTAAATTAAATATAAATATTTTTACTTATTAACTTATTTAAGTGTAAATTTAATTTTATCAAAGTTATTTAGATAAAAAAAAAAGTACATAATATAATAAAATCTTACGAATAATCAGTATGTCTTAAATTGTCAGTATATTTAATAATAAATATGTCTTAACTTTAGTATATAATATTGATGCATTGTCCTTTTTTTTAAATTAAACAAGTTTAAATGTACTTGTTTTGATTTGAAATTTTAGTAACATTTCATATTGGAAAAGATACATGATCTTGGTATACTGATGCATTCATTTTAATTATTCATCAACTCGTAAAATTCATAATTTAATGACCATCGTATTTTGTCACAATATTTTATAAATCATTGACCACAAACCTTAGTCTCTAATTTGAAAACCTAGTGACCACTAATATTTGGTCTTTAAAATTTAGGGGTTAGGGTTAAAGTTTAGGGGTTAGGGTTTATGTAACCACCGTTTTTCATCTCAATATTTTATAAATCAGTTACCACCAACCTTGGTTTCTAATTTAAATACCTAGTGACCACTGATATTTGGTCTTTAAAATTTAGGGGTTAGGGTTTATATGACCACTATTTTTCGTCTCAATATTTTATAAATCAGTGACCACCAACCTTGGTCTCTAATTCGTAAACCTAGTGACCACTGATATTTGGTCTTTAAAATTTAGGGGTTAGGGTTTATGTGACCATCGTGTTTTTCTCAATATTTTATAAATCAGTGACCACAAACCTTGGTCTCTAATTTGAATACCTAGTGACCACTAATATTTGGCTTTAAAATTTAGGGGTTAGGGATAAAGTTTAGAGGTTAAGGTTTATGTGACCACCGTTTTTCGTCTCAATATTTTATAAATCAATGACCACCAACTTTGGTCTCTAATTTGAAAACCTAGTGACCACTGATATTTGGTCTTTAAAATTTAGGGGTTAGGGTTTATATGACCACTATTTTTCGTCTCAATATTTTATAAATCAGTGACCACCAACCTTGGTCTCTAATTTGAAAATCTAGTGACCACTAAACATTTGGTCTTTAAATTTCGGGGTTAAGGTTAAACTTTAGGGGTTAGGGTTTATGTGACTATTGATTTTCGTCTCAATATTTTATAAATCAGTGACTACCAACCTTGATATCTAACTTAGAAACCCAGTGACCACTATTTTTTGTCTTTAAATTTAAAATACCTTTTTCGACAGTGACCACCACTTTTGGTAACTTACTATTTCACTGAAAAATGTTAGATTTACGGTTTTAGGGACTATGTGACCATTATTTGTCGTCACTAATACTTGTCATTGTGACAAATTAGTGACCACATTTTGTAACGGTCACTAATTATGTGGCAATGACGAAAATGCAGTGACGACAATTATATTGGTGACTAAACTATGATAATAGAGACCAAAGCATGAGTGGTCACAAAATAATTTGTCACTAAAGGCACTTTTTCTTGTAGTGACACTTGTTTAGCCAAAGTTTCAAAGATAGTAAACCCATGATTAACAACCCATAAAACAAAGATAGGGTGAATGGCATTACTCTCTTTTGATTCTTTTACTTTTTCCGTAGGATACATGAATTACTATGGGACATGATTTGCATACACGATGATTTGATTTGCACACTCCTATGTACAACCGATTAAAGCAACAAATATATAAACAGTACAAGAGTTTAATAACTAATTATGTTTTCGTGTTATTTGGATCTTCCATGAGTTCAACAAACTAGATCAAATCAATAAATGCAATACGAAAGCTACTCTGAGCGATTTGCAACGAAAGGTTCAATTTCATCGTCTATACAAGTTTAGAATGCATCATACCAAAAATGTTAAAACTCTAGTGATTTGAGAAACCCTTTTGCTACACAGTTTTCTAAAATCATGACATCCACATTTTAGCATTGTTTCTAATTGACGAGTGATATAAAATCGACTCTCAACACTATCATGTAAAAATGTTGTATTGAGATCGAATATGTATCTAGTACTACTATAAAAGTATCAAATTGTGTGACTATTTTTCGATTAAAACATCAAACGCGGTTTGTGAGATATTTTCAATATCCATGGACTGGCGGTTGAGATCAAGGCTATGATTTGCGGTCTGTTGTGCTGTGTGGTCACAACTTAGCTTAAGTTAGTTTAGGCATAGGCTTATTTATAAGAATTAAAACAACCACTTTATAGGTCAAGGTTGATGTTAATTGCTGTTTATCTTTTCAAAAAAAGAAAGAAATGTACCAATATAGCAGTATGAACTATAAAATATCCAACTATTTATGATATTTTTAGATGTTAAGGTTTCTTGCTGCATGTCCCAATTGTCGAGTGGTTATCCTCTTTGGTCTTTTTGTATTGCTCTTACTACAATAACATGTAACAATATTGCAGTTAGAACAACAACAAGCCTTTTTATAATTTATACTACCAAACCATATCTTCAAGAAGAGGACAATGCATTAAAGGGAGATATAGTTTATTTTGATAACATGTAAGTTTACATCCATCAAAATATAAGAAGCTTCTTGTTTATATTTGATAGGTATGTGAAGACAAAAGAAAAGTGACCCAAAAATCATATAAAATTTGGTTTTCGTATGCATAAGAAAGATTCCTACAAAGTTTTATCTTGTTTTATGTTTTATGTTTTCAATATATGACAAAGGGTAGGATTTATATGACGAAGGGTAGGATCAAACAAGTTATTGAAGTTCCTTTGATGTATAATAAAATTTGTTAATTTTAATCAAATATCTTGGTCCCACATGGATAAAATGTAAAAGCAATGAAATATTTATAACCCCAAACTATGATTTATACGTAATCCCACAATTGGAAGGATTGCAACAAGAAGTTGTTTATAGCGTCTTTCATTTTTTAACATTAACGCCCTAATTACTTTGTGAGATCCAAAAAAGAAAATGTAACAATATTTTAACATTGTATAAAAACTCACAGATTTTGTTTTCAATATATAGAGTGTTACAAATAATAAAAAGGTAAAAACAAAAGATAAGCAATCCCACATCGAAAGAAATAAACAAAAGGAGGAAAACAAGACGGTTTATGAAAATAAAGTCCAAGAGTAGATTCATGTTCAATAAAGTATACAGTGTTATTTTAGGATGCTACTGTAATCTATACTACATATAAAAGAAAAACGGTCAAATCTTGAAAGTTAAATGTGAGAGAAATGTACGATTTAATTAATACTTTTATTAAAACACCTCATTACTTAAAACTACAATAATTTATTCACATTGTGCAACCAATTAAAAGCATATCTACCAAATTAAAAACAATCAATTAAAACACCATTACTAAAAAGTACATTAAAATTTTCACAATGTACAATTTAAACAAGCTATAACATAATCCAAAATATAAAATAATTAAACACACTAACTAATGTTATTCTTAAAACACTATAAAATAAAAAGTACATGTTATTATACACACTAATAAAACACACAAAACATCATACAAGGTTTTTTTTTAGAACGGCAAATTTTATTCAAACCTAGCAAGGCGCTAGAAAAAGATTACAAAGAGTAGTCCTCTAAAGGATTCATAATCCAATTGTTCCAAGAAATGGAAGACAATTTGTTTCTAGTAGAGAACCATCTAAATGAACAATCGACAATCTTGTCAAAAATTAAATTAGGTTTAGGAAGATCAGTGCCAAATGTCGCCTCTCATATAAAAATTCCATAAGGACCACATAACCACACCGCAAATGACTTCCAAAATAACTTTCTTTCTGGAGGGAAAATCATCAATCCAAACATACAGATCCTAGATGTTGGAAATAGTTGGAAGAGAAAGATCTAACCAATGTAGGACACGGTTCCAAACCGTTGTAGCCAAAGAGCACGTCCACAAAGTATGTAGAGAGGTTTCAATCCATTGATCGCAAGTTGGACAATGTCTATTCCTTTTCAGTTAAGATTCCATCTAGAAGGGAGACGGTCTCGAAGGGTCCTCCAGATAAAAATATTAAACTTTTTAGGAAGTAATCTCTTCCATCTTTTTTCATGACCTCCATCGGGCAGAAAATGATTATCGATGTGTTTGCGAGCATTTTTAACCAAGAACTCAGGAGGTTTAATGCACCAAACCCAAACATCCGCAGAATCAGAAAGAGTTATACCAGTTAGCATGTTGTGCAAAGTGGCTAGCTGGATAGCATTTGTACCGCTATTGATATTACGGGACCATGAAAAATTCCAGCCTTGATTCCAGCAGTCACAAATCAAAATATCTTTGTTCGTAGTAAGGCGATAGAGGCGAGGAACTGATTTCGAGAGATGTGTTGCCGATCCATGTGTCATGCCAAAATTTTGTAGAAGTACCACTATTGACACGCCTTTTTATTGAAGAATGAGGAATGTAACCTTTGTCGTGCATAATGTTGATGGATCCAATAATTCTGCCCCAAACTCCATTGGTTTTTATGTGACTAAAAAAAAGATGAAGCATCCTCGTTAGTACCATGAATAGCGACAATTAATCAAGCCCAAAAGGCTTTAGGGTTGTTAAGAAAACGCCAACGCCATTTTTGAATAAGGGCATGGTTAAGGGAGTATAAACTGCCGATGCCAAGGCCACCTTTATCCTTTCCAGCAAGATCCGAATTCCAAGCAATCCAAGGAATCTTGATGGAGTTTTCGTTGCTACCCCAAAAGAATTTTGACCTAATAGATTCCAGCATCTTATTGACATAAATAGGCATCGGGAAGAGGGAAAAGTAGTACTGCTACCTAAAGCGCCAAGGACCGAGGTGATAAAGGTAGATCTACCACCAATGGAAAGAAGCGAGGCTTTCCATATGGATAAGCTTTTAAAAAACTTATCAATGATCGGATCCCAATTCTTAACAAGAGCCATGTTACAGTCAATTGGAAGACCAAGGTAATAGAAGGGAGAAGTCATAGCATTACAACCGGTGAGAGTAGCAAGAAATTCGACCTCTTCATAAGACACACCCACTCCAAGGAGATTGGATTTTTGGTAATTAATCATAAGACCAGAAACTCAGTGAAAACACTCCATAATCGACACCAAACTTTGAACATTAGAACGAGACCATTCACCAATGAACAATGAGTCATCCGCAAAGAAAAAGTGAGAGAGATTCAAATGATTATTTTTAAAACCTCTATAAAGACCGGCTGCCATGGCATCTTCCATCGCAACATGTAGGCCTTCCATAGCGATGATGAAGAGAAAAGGGGATAGAGGATCCCCTTGCCGAAGACCTCGTTGAATGTTGAATTCACGAGTAGGACTTCCATTGATAAGGATCGAAGAAGTGGCTGAATTCAAGCAACCTGAAATCCACTTAATCCATTTTTCATTGAATCCCATATAATGCATGACCTGGAATAAAAAGTCCTAAGAAATAGTATCAAAAGATTTCGCAAAATCTATTTTAAAAACCATGAGCTTAGCCTTTTTACGTTTGCACCATTGGATTACTTCACTAATCATCAGAGACCCGTCAAGAATCTTTCAATGTTTGACAAAAGAAGATTGCTCTTGACTTATGGCAAAATCTATAACACAAGCTAAGCGGTTTGCCAAGACTTTTGCAATGATTTTATACTGGGCCCCAATAAGACTGATGGGGCGATAGTCGCTAATCACCATAGGGTTAGGAACTTTGGGGATGAGAGCGATAAAAGAAGCGTTGCATCCACGAGGTAAAATACCAGAGCTGAAAAAGTGATGCACAAACTCCACAATTTCGCCTTTGATCATATCCCAAAACCTTTTGTAGAAAGCAAAAGTGAAACCGTCCGGGCCCGGAGATTTATCCGAACCACAATCCCAAATGGCTTCTTTGATCTCTATCTCAGAACACGAAGAAACAAGGTAATTATTTTGATTATCACTAAGGGATTTATAGAAGGGACTTCTACTGATAACTTTTGCCACTTCAAATTTTTGTAATTTCTTTTCATAAAAGGTAAGAAAAGCATCCTTGATTCCAATGGGATCCTCAATCCACTGACCATCCAATTTTATCCCTTGAATAGATAAGTATCTACGTTTCTTCTTTACAATGGCATGAAAAAATTTGGTGTTTTCATCCGCTTCAATGTCCCACTTTATTTTCGCTTTTTGAGCAATGTTTTGATTCTCCTTTGCAACGATGTCTCGAAGATTATCGATCCAAGAAGATCAGAGAGAAACGTTCATTGTGTGGTTAGACCGACAAGCAACACTTTCACCGAAGTCCTTAATCTTCTTAATAAGATCCTCCTTCTCCCTAGACTGAAGATTATTCCTGTTTATAGACCAAGCTTTGATAACAGGTTTTAAGTCCTTCATCTTGTTTTTGAAAGACACAATGGGATTATCACAGAGGACATTAGGGACGTGTTGAGCCCAGAAATCGGTAACAGTGGTGTTGAGCTGAGTGTCTAGGAGCCAAGAGTTGAAATTTTTTAAAGTGATGGGTCCAAAATCAAACTTCACTGGAGATAACAAAATGGGTCTATGATCTGATATGAGACAGTACAATACCAAAGCTGAATAATTCAGGTTGACAAGAGTTAAACCGTCTGATATGAGAAAACGATCAAGCTTGCTTAATTTATCTCCACGTTTTTTAGTTCAAGTAAATAGGTGACCTCCAAGAGGGATGTCCCAAAGATTAGCATCACGAATAAAATAATTGAAAACAATGGCAGAAGAGGGGTTGAAAATCATACCAATTCTTTCAAAAGCATATCGAACAACGTTAAAATCGCCAAATATGATGTAATGACTTGGGTTGTTTGCCTTAAAGTCAATAATGGTGTTCCAAAGAGTTTCTTTTTCCTATCTTCTTGAGGCGCATAAACATTAATCATGTAACAATGAGTGTTTGTAGATATCTAATTAGCTTCAAAAATGAGGATATGCTGGAAGGAAGAAACTTTAGTCTTTGAAAAAATATTTGGATCCCAAATAGAAACCAAACCACCTGATCTACCAGAAGAGGGGCATTTTGCGTAATCTAATTGGAAGTTACCCCAAGAGCGTTTCACCTTAAGAGGGTCCACCTTGGAAGAATGAGTTTCTTGAATGCCAAGAAAAAAAAAAAATTATGTTTGTTACAGAGCTTAGCAATAGCTTTACATTTACCCGATCCCAAACCGCAAGAGTTGAAAGACATAATATTCATGGATGAACATTGTTGGCACCAATACTATCAATGAATTTCTTGAGGTCATTTTTACTTCCATGCAAGTCGTATCCCAAGTCGTTACCCATTTCGATATGGGAGATAAATGTTTCAATCATAGAACCATAACATTTGGAAGATTTGGAATCAGACTTACTGGCCCTTGAAAACTTGGTGGGAGCTGATAAGGAATTAGATGTTTGTTTTTGACTATTACGTTTACCGCCAGTTGAGAATTTGGGACTGCTACTTTTGTATCCTTCAAAACCAGGAGGTTTCGAGATTGATGCTGAATCCTCTTTCAGAATCTCTGGTTGATCAGGGGTTGATTTTCTTTTGTATTGCCACCTTGTTTCTTATGAACATCTTCTGCTTCATCGGACCAAAAAGTGTTTTTAACAAACTCGTTTTCTTGAGGGATATTATCATTACGTATCTCTCCTTCCTCTTCATCCTGTGGATCACTATCACTAAAGTCGTTGTCGTGTTTATTGAGGTTATCCATATTAGGGAGGCTCGATAGTGATTCCATACATTTAATGTCCGGGACCCATCCAGCGAACTCCTTAACAGACACATTAAAATATTTTCCTAGGATAACCACTTTGCATATTTCATTGACTTGACTATGAATTCTAGTCTTAATGCAGACCCTTCCTATGGCATTGTTTTCAGAGGGGTCTTCGTCAACGAAAAGAGGTTCACCCCAATTAAGAGCAATCTTTATAAATGCTTTAGACGTCCAAGCATTTAGGGGCAGCCCACCAATTTCAATCCATATGACACGTTCATCAACAACAAAGAATTTGTTAATATGTTTCAAAGAAGTGAAATACCATGACATCTCCTTGTTGTTTTGAAACTTAGAACACGCTTTTGGTGAATCGAATTCTATCCAAAGCCACATGCCTCCAATATATTTACAATTGAAGTCGCAAAAACCTTCCTTGTTAAGAACGTTGTTGATATTAAGGATGAGTTGAACATCCCTAACCTTAGCGAGGATCACGTTTCTCATGTCTGATGTATCAATCAGGTCTGCTTCATCAAGTGTGACCAATTTGAGGATGGATTTGGGTTGAGACTCGGGGTTGGGAGAATTGTTACCATTTAGAGCGTTTGCATAGGATCGATTAGGGTTTACATGAGCTGATGAGGAGGAGTTTTTTGCATGGTTATTATGATAGTTGCGGTTAGGGTTAGGGTTTGGTTTGGTGAAATTGTTTGATTTCTTTTCGAACCTGGCGTTGGCAGCGAACAAATGATATGATCCAATCCATATCTTATCGAGATCATCAATCAACGATTCCTTGTTTTTCACTTTCAAGAATCTGACAAAAGCGAATCTTCTCCCATTCTTTGAAAGTTTGCGCGCGATGTACACATCTGCCACCGATCCACATCTGTCACAGAGATCCCAAAGCTCTTTTGTTCCCAACAACGTTGGGAAGTTTGTAACGTATGTTGTTGCTGTAATATCATGGAGATATTTGAATTTAGGGTTTGAAGGGGGATGAGAGCTACCCATTGGGGGTGGCTATTTTACCTACTCATACAAGCTAACAAGTTGATGGTACATATAATTTTGAAAATCGGACCGGACCAACGGGTTCAACCGGGAACCGGTGTCGCCACCGGTTCGGCTAACCAATAAACGCCATCCGAAAATGAACCAGAGAAGACTCGTTGAAACCGATACAAAGGGTACCCTGCTATACTATATATAAAGGAAAAACTAAAAAGTAAAAAGTGAAAAATTGAAATTAAAAAAAGAAATGTTGAAAACATATATTTTAAAAGGAAACTATTAATACATATCGAAAACCGGGTTGGCCCGAGACGCTTCAAACCCGGTGGGTTGACCCGGTTTAATTTGACCCGTTTTTTATCCAACCCGTCAGGTTAACCGAGTTTCAAAACATTATGTTTTATCCCCAAATCTTCCAACTTTTATTATTTTTCGTTTATAACCCATAAACTTTTTTTTAACACAAAACGATTTGTCGCTATAAAATCTCGTTGCTATACACGGGTACTCGTCTAGTATTTAATAATGCATGTTATAACCTGAGTTTAGGATCAATTAAACTAAAGATATTTATTTGAAATTATAGAAAAAACAAGTACTTATATATAATCAGATAAAAATATTTATTTGAAATTATAGAAGAAAAAGTACTTGTATATAATCGGTGATCGGCTTGTTAAGCTTGAATAGCTCACTTAGCTCATTAAGTTCGACTAGCTCATTCGACTTGAGATATTTAAACAAGCTTATGAACGAACCGAGCCAAATATCAGTTTTCAAAGCTTACGAACGAGCCGAACCATTGATCAACTTTAGTCGTGTTGTCATATGCATACTTGTTACAATGATATTTTACTCGCTAACGGAATTGTGGGTATGTGGCCATAATGTCACTTCTTGAATACTCTTATTTATTTTGTTGGTGCATATTTATACTCGTTACCAATGTTTTAAAACCCGGGTTTTTAATTGTCCCGGTTAAGTCGCCGGGTCACCGGTTGAACCGCCGGGTCAAACCGGTTTTGTACCCAAGGAGAAACTTACCCATATTTGAAGCGTATATATAGAAAAACATGACTCATATTAGTTTATAAGATAGAAAATATAGGTATGCATTATATCAAATGTAGTATTGTAACAATTGTTTTTGTATACTAAAAAGAAAAAAATTGTTTGTGTGTCCTATCAAGCACTAAATCATCCGACTATATGAACACGCTCGACTCATCTCTCAATCACCCATCCTCCCAAGCTATCCTTGACCCTTTGTATACAGAGTAACAAAATAAAAACTGATAAAACATAAATCCCCTTATCCCCCACAATAGCATATCTCCATTTTCAACCACCATCACTCCAACATATTACTATACGCAAACAAACAAGAAACTGAAGCTGAAATATGTTGATCTATATCAAGATTAGTAAACGTATAGCTCAATTACACAGACAAATGTGAGATTACATCATTCATTGTCACATCATTCTTTTTCTTTCCTTCATTAGGTGTTGAACCGGCCGGTTTCCGGTCCGGCGGTTCAACCCGGGTCGACCAAAACCTGACGGTTCAACCCGGTTCTTGTTTTAGCAAAAACCCGGCTCAAAACGGACCAGTCATCCCTCCGGTTCCCGGTTCAACCGGTTGAACCGGCCGGGTCGAACCGGGTTTTAAAACACTGCTCGTTACCATGGTATAACATGTTTTCTTACTTTCATTGCATGATTCCGGTATCCACATGGACTTCTGTTTTCACAACACATCACTTTAAAGTATAATCCAAAAGCTTATATCATTCTAACTATAAGCATAATTTATATTGCTTAACAAGATTTGTATTTTATGATCACCCTAACAAATACTCTTCAAACATGACATATGTTTTACCAAAATCGACTCCCTTGGAATCAAACAAGTTATTAATCTACTTGCAATCTAATGTTTCTTTAATTATATAACTAGTTATAATACCCTTGCACGCACGGGGTTTTTTCTAAAATTTTAATTATGTATTATTTTCGATTTAAAAATAAACAACTTAACGTGCCCTTAATGATTTTACTTTCCGGATTAAAAGTATAAAATCTAATGTTTATTTTCTTATTTATTTATTAATTTTAAATGATAAGATTGGATTGAAATTTATCTTTTATTATTCAAACAAAATGCAGTCAATAATATTTTTGTAGTTGTGTTATAATTGTTATTAAGAAAAAAAATCTTCATTAATTCCCAAGATACAATCAACACTATAAATATGCATATTTCGGGTCCTAAACACGTAGTTGTGTCTTGGCCAACCTCTAAGAGCTTTTGTTTTGTGAAAGTGAAAGTTTCATAGATATTCATAATTTTGTACATACTTTTAACCACTAATCATAGACAGACCTATGTAGTGAATTTAAACCCTCAAGTAAACTTAAACTATGCTGCACTACAAATAGTATTAAAAAACACATTCAAAATGAATACAATCTATGCTATCTATCATTCTGCTTCTCGGGAGTTCTTTTCAACTTCATATTCCATGTTTTCTCCACATCATTTACTGCCACTGAATCCTTTACCATTAAGCACATTAGCTTCATTTGTACAGTCTCTATAATCTCTTGGTACAATAGCTTTGCTTCATCCCTTTTAGTTTTTCCAAACAGTCTTGCATTCCTTTCTTGCCACACAAAGTAAACTGCTGCACCAACTACTAATCTCCTCAAAACATTCCACACAGTATTTCCAGTTACAATTGAGAGCATTCTCTTACAATATTACTCCAATTTTCCAGTTCATC
Organism: Chrysanthemum makinoi; assembly: GCA_910596185.1. NCBI lineage: Eukaryota > Viridiplantae > Streptophyta > Magnoliopsida > Asterales > Asteraceae > Chrysanthemum > Chrysanthemum makinoi. The sequence goes on along the minus strand of OU343220.1, from coordinate 303,126,364 downwards.
ATTATTTGTAGTTTCTTCTATACTTCAGCAGAGGATTTACATTGGCCACTTCCACGTATCCCCAATAACAGCATCAGCTACTGAACATTTATCTTGCATTCTGGCATCAAAAATTTCTCTTATGGCTATGATCTTACTCAGTGGACCCAAAGCATGCTCTAAGAGCAACACTTAGCAAGTACTTCATTGCATATTTACGATAAAATCGTAAAGGTAAATGCAATGCTACTAAACATGATCTTATTCCACGCTTCATGAGAAAGTTTCATCTCGGCATCCATCGATATCGTTGCTAGTTGAGAGGAAAAAGTAGTTGAATGATGAACTTATATGATATCTTTTATACATCACTGGCTCATCTCTCATTTGCTTCAAAATCTTCTCTGATGTTGACCAACAGCCACTCCATTAGAGAAACTTCTAGTTTATTTCTCAATCGATGGTAAAGTTCCATATCGACAGTTAGAAAATTATACGTAGTGTATTAAACTATAAACTATATGCCATAATCTAAAACACAATATAGATGCTTTTAACATGAAAGAACCCAATCTCAAATTAAAAAACATGCATGTTCCCTAAAAAACTACTCCAATTAAAAAGGAACATAACCTGGTTAGTATGAGTTAAATTGTAGTTAGGCTAATTATAAAAGCAAAAACACATATTTCATGATGACATACTCTAAACAATAAACCATGTCTTTTTACAAAAACTATTTTCTCATACGCGTATGTAAACTTTTCTTGAGACATGTGAGACTTCATCTTTCGTACCAAACTAAAACCATGTACTCCTATATAAATTCCAAGAATTTTGTTGTGTTAAATAACTAACAAAGTTTAAAAGGGACACATGTTACTATCAGCCATTGTTAATAAAGCTGCTAAAGGAAGAAAATTGGACAAGAAATTCTAAGAGCAATCACCCCCTTTCGAGTCTCAAAAAGCTCAATTTTTAAGCATTTAATCTAAATCGTACAATACATCAATGAAGTGAAAGGCCTAAGCCCAACCATGATAAAGCATGCTAAGAGAAGAAGCCACCTACCTATGCATTCACTTCAACCGATTTGCTATAACTTACAACTATCTAAATTCTTTTTCTTTAGAAACAATACAACTCTCTAATATAAAAGTATAAAAATGTCTTACCTTTTGTTGACTTTTATACCAAGAAAAATTTGTTACTGCCCTTTGAATTTATTGATAAACGATGTCAACGTCGTTACCACTTACCAGTGATGCCGATGCAGTCGAGTCGCATATTAACGTCCTCAAGACCGGAAGCTCAAAGGCTAAAGAGAATTCCGCTGCAACAATTTTTAGTCTCTCGGTTATTGAAAATAATAAGGTGAAAATCAGGAGGTCTGGAGCGGTTGAGCCACTGGTTGATTTACTCAGGAAATGGAACTCCATGTGGGAAAAAGGATGCAACCATAGCTTTAGTTAATCTATCTACATTTCATGAAAATACGGGCATTATCATTCCTGTGTTTCCCTCTCCTTTAAACAAACAGACATAGTCCCGGTATCAAAGTCATTCCCATTATGGGAATACGATAATTCTAACTCGTCTGTTTGTTTTGGCTTCTCTATCTGTTGCACATAGTAAAATTAAAGTTAACTAAATCTGAAATTAACACATACATAATACATAAAATATAGTGCACTCACACTTACGTTATTCGGAGGCCCCCATTCTTACATATATATCAAGGACCATCTCTAACACACATCTAAATATCAACCAAATCAGCATCCAATTTCCTTCTATTTAACATATGAGTTTCCATAAGTTGTACAATTATAGTTTCTAAAGCATACTCTCTCACATTCTTCGAGGTGCCCACATTAAACCAAGTCTTCCGTGTTATCTCCACCCCTTTGTTTCACAAACCCATCTCCACCCAAACAGTTTAACTCAACTTTTCTCACACACCCATTCGTCTAATCAGCTATTCTACACTCTTCTTGGAGTCTCGGCTCGAACCCTCTTAAGCATCACAAGCAGGGGAGTTACATAAAAAATAAAACATCAGATACAACCCACTAATATCTTATTTGGATTGATTTTATTTAACCACCTGTAGAAGCAAAAAATAATTAGACGCTAAATAAGAGAATAAAACATTAAGCGATCTTAAACATGATTAGCAAAAATTCACTAAGCCATAACAATATATCTAATTGTAGGATATTACATTTACGGAGAATGAATACCACTCATGTTCTTTGTTTCCAATAGTCTTCCGCTCCTCCCACCACCACCATGGACTTACATATCAGCTTCTATTGTCTTCGAGTCAGATACATTCAAGAAGTTTGATGTGTAAGTGTCCAGTTTACTCACCCCGTTGCATGCGTACCTTCTGAGCAACAATCTTTAACTTCATCTCATCGTATTCTTTGTTGTTGTGGATTAATAACTTCAGCCTCTACAATAAAAACACATAATCTAAGCTTAGATTACTTGTTTATAAAATCCGGGCGACCCCATTTCAACCCGAACTTAAAAAAGTACATGGTTCAACCCATACCCATTTTTCCTCATGACCGACCCGCTCATTTTACCACCTCCACTTTTCATGTAAGCTTCCATACTTATCATAATACCTAACGGACAAAAAGAAATAATAATTTGTTATTTTTAACAGAGAACACACGGATAGAAGATTTTCTTTATTACTTTATACCAAGAAATTTCATTCCTTAAATTTTGCCAAATTTCCCTAAATCAGATTAATTCGGAATCACAAGTAAGGAATGCTCTCCTCATATAACATATCTACTCAAAATTATCGAGTACATGACAATACATCGGCCATAAGTTTATCATGCCTTCTCAAGCTCAGTTCATAGAACAAATTCACATTATACATTATAAACCAGTAGATCCCACAGTTACTAATGTGTAGTTTCCTTTTTCATTCCTTCCCTTATAGAGTTAATTCATTTCCATCTAGGTTCCAACTTTAATGGTGTAATCTTTTCGGTGCAAAGGATATGCTCTGTTTAAAAGAAATATAACATCTAATTTTATACATATCGACACTAATCTCTGTTAATTGGCTGATCAAGATGCATAGGCATGGCTACTATCGGTATAATATAGTAGCAGCACAACATGTCATAATTCTCATTACAATGGTCTAACGACTCCAATATTATTAATGAGAATGCATAAAAAGATAAAACATATATTTACAGATAAGTTACACAAACTAACCACCAACGGGCAAGTTTTGACTCAAAATAAAGGCGACCCAATATAAAGGAAGTTGTTGTTTAAGACCATAACTCAGTATCAATCAAGGTTTAAAAGTACGGAAGGCGAGCCTCGAGGCGTTTTCCCTTAGCCTCAAGAGGCGTAAGCCTCGAGGCGAACCGAGGCGTAAGGTTGAGGCGGAATTAAAAAAAATATAGAAATTATATATCTAATATCTTATATTAAAAAAAAATACTTAGCATCAAATAAAGTTCATAATTAATCAAAGGGGAAATCATCCTCATTAAACAGAGGAGGTTAGATGCTTCAAGGTTATAAAGGAAGGACTAATTATGTAAATCGAGAAAATATTGCGGGGTGACAAATGCAAGTTTAAAACTTTTCTTTGGTTTTATATGTGTTTTGCTGCAAGCTATGCCCCACAACACACACATAAACACACTTTTACACAAACATTTCTCTCTCTCTCTCTCTAAAAATTCTGGTGACCGGAACCTCCACCGCCGGTCTTTCCGCCAATATTCGCCACCGTCACCGGAAAATTACACCACCTATACCAAATGATAGATCGTCGAAAGGAGATCATTTTGACATAGGGTACGCGTGGTGAAACCCACCGACGCGCCCTAGATCTACATTTTAAGTTTCGCACTTTTGGGTTTTTGCCTCTTCCGCTCATAACCGCCTCACGCCTCTGCCCATACCGCCTCATTCAACAGAGGCGTGCACGTCCAATATACCACCATGAAGCGCCGCCTCATATGCGACTTATGCCCGCCTCGCCTCGAGGCGCGCCTCAAGGCGCCGCCTCACACCGTTTTTTAAAACCATGGTATCAATAAGAATTCAAGGAAATAAGTAAATAAATCAATCTTATGTTCTAAACTATAATCTGGCTGTTACCAAAAGATTGGTTTCTATAAATTTTGCGGTTGCCATATACGAAATACTTGGAACGGGTCACTACTGAACTCACCTGTTGAATCACTGAGACTGTCCTTCCCAACTGCCACCAGCTTACATTCTGGAAACCACACCAGCAATAGCTACTGTTGTTGCAACCACTTAATGTTGACCGCCATAATAACCACTTACTGGATTCCTCGTCTGCAACGATTCAACACAATGGAATCTAACATCTAGAAAAGAAAATAGGCAACTACTTAATACGTTGGGGTATATTTTACTCAAATTTTGATTTCATAATTGTGCCATGAAACTTCCAAGAAGTGAAATGATCATACTACCATTGACACCGTGCAGCATTTGAAATACTAAAGAAACTTGTATGGGTGAAACTGGTCAAATAAAAAGGGTGCCGAGCTTAATTCCACTGGAGTATACCATGGATCATTCGGTTACCTGTTTTGCGAACTGCTTCTTGAAGCCTTAAGAAATATATGACCACTTTGACCAAAACCTAGATAGCAAATCCGCCCGATTACCAAAATATATGGCCACTTTGACCCAAAACCCTTTTCAAAGGTACCCGGCCAGACCCACCCTTTTGCCACCAATTTATGAATAGTCAAACAGTTTCAGAAACAAATATCAAACTCTGTTACCTGGATAGCAAATCTGTTACTGAGTAGCTTTTTAATGGTAACTAAGACCAGACTTTAATGCTAACCAACTCTGCAAAAAACATGTGTAGTGACTTGAGTTGTAAATACATAGGAGTTCAATAGGAGACATGATATAGTGTTAGCTTCCTAAATCCATGAAATTCAACAATGGTAAACACTATAACCACAAAGTTATGATCCCTTAAACTAACATGTTACATCCTCAAACAATGATGTTAAAAAAAAATACTAATTGTATAACAATCCACAAATCCCTAACCAACCAAAAATTAATTGCTTGAAGTCTGATTTGAAGGCGACATGAGCAATTTTAATGATACTTTAATATTTATAATAATTTGGAATCATAAGATGTTGATGAAAAAACATACCAGTAGGTGAAGAGGCCATGATTATGAACTTTTGATCCTCATGATAATCTTTGTACATCAAATTGAAAACCTGCTATACAAAAAAGGGGTAATTAGAGATGTTATATGTAAACACTTTTTACCTTCAAATCGGCATAATACAAACTTGAATAGAGTATATGAATCACCTTGAATTAGTTAGCGATTAATTCAAACTTTGGGGATCAAGGGTATGGTTTCGTTGATGAATCATCTGGGTAATGGGCAATTAATTGTTGGTTGGTTAGGGATTTAAGGTGGAATAGTGTGGTGTTAGGATTTCAGGTGGAATAGCTAGGGTTTAAGGTCAAACAGGATTTGTTTCTTAATTTGTGAGTATAATTGGGAATGAATGAGTCCTGTTTTTTTTTTATATAAAAAGTTACATTTTTGGGTATCAATTATGATAAATATCAATGAGACCCATGTGTATTTTCGATTTTTTTTTCACATCAATTCAAAAACGTTTTTTTATACTTTTTTCATACTTTTTTAGATAAAAAAGGAAATAATTTGAATTTATTTTTATAAAACTTTTTTTTAAAAAGTTGAATTATTTAAAAATATTATTACTAAATAAGGTATGAATTGATTTTTTTTAAATGAAAATTCCCGGTTTTGTTTTATTATATAAAAGATAACAAGATAAGATTTGCTAAATTTATCTACAAAGCTTGTCCCATGTGGATAAAAACTAAAAATAATAGTAACATCTTTATAAGTTCAAACATAACTTATCCCACATGGATAGAAACTAAAAGCAATGACATCTTTATAACTTCAACCATAAATTTTAGGTTTAATTTAGCAATCATGACACAACAAAATGTGGTTTGTTGTGTCTTTGTTTGTTGTATTTTTTTAACGTTCTTTACGTGTAACAATGGGCGGAAAAAATTCACTACTTTTATCGTTGTACACTTCTAAAAGATAAAGTTTAGAATAGTAGATTTATGAAATTTACAAAGAGGAGGTGGATGGCAAACGGGTAACAAGCTGCACCGCTAGCCCTTTTTAAATAGAAAAACTAATCTTTTTGAAAACTACATCTATAACATAACCCGTTGAACTCTGTTGAGGAACTCCATTGCCTCAGGTGTAAGGAAACCAAAAGTGTCAAACACGAAAGGGATAAAAACATGTTGATTTTCAATGCATGCTTTCTCGTGTTTTGCTACTTTGTACGAAGCGGCTTTCAAAGCAACCTGCTGATAAAGATTTAAAACGTACACTTTTAAGGGGTCATTTAAGCCCTTAATCACCCACTTTTATATCCGTTACTGTTTAATTTCGTTCTTTTTCACTTTTTAGGTCTCTTGGAAGCAAAATGCTGGAATGATGCATATTTGAACGAAAAGAGTGAATATATGAAGAAAATGGCTAAGTCAAGATCAAGAAACTCAAGCTGCTGGAATTGCACCTGACGGCGTCGCAAACAATGGGCGACGCCGTCCCTCTATACGTAATTAAATTTGTGACGACTCAGTAGACTTTTTGCTAAATTACACCTGACGGCGTCAGGCTTTGAAGAGGAAGGGCGTCACGAAGATTTTTCATCCCAGACGGCCTAGATCCAGATTCAGAAGACGTCACCGCAGAAGCCCGACGGCGTCACAATCACAATGTGACGCCGTCCCAACGATGACTTAGCCAAGACGAAACCCTAATGACGGCGATCTAACGGCGTCCCACCTATAAGTTGACGCCGTCGCAAGTGTAAAACTATATATAGAAATCGAATTTTCAGAATTTAAAGAGGTAGATTTGTGGAGTAAAAACCTAAAACGATTGTAGTCCAATTTGGACAGTATCTTAGGGTTCTCATACCCTATTTTACATCAAGATACGTGTTTTACTTCATTAATTTCATTATGTCTTCGATTGTATGTGTGTATGCTTGCGTGTTTAACATGTCTGGCTAAATTTCTTGTGTGTTTGCTTAGATATATGAAACCTAGTTATTAATTATTCATTGGTTGTCTCTTATCTTGATTGTAAATGGCTTAGGAGTTCACAAGGCTATCGTTGTGTTTGAATGCTTGAGTAATCTTTGTGAACCTCAGTGTATGAGTCACTTAGCGGATTTGTAGGCTAAACATCCAAAGATAACCTTAGAGTTCATTTATGATTGACCTAGAGATTTCGTAGGCAATAACCTTAAGGTAGTCTCAAAGAGTTAGGGATAAAAGCATACCCTACGACCTTAGAAAACACAACGCGTTGAGAATAAGGACGTGACAATTCAACCACCTGTAAAAGATAACTAGGGAGTAATAGTATCTAGGTAAACACATTTTTAATCATCATACGAGCACACATCAATAGACATAAGACTACCCTTAGTTTAGATAATTAGATAGTAGAAGTAATCGGTAGAAGTACCAACCCGCAAATCCAAACCCCGAGATTTTACCCTTAGCTTTCTAAAAAATATAAAAAAGATAAAAAATAATCTTCCTCAACCTCGACCTTAGCGTAGTACACTTCTTACTAGCATTCCTATTCTCCTAGATAACGATATCAATACCCGAGGCTTACCCAATACTACACGACAACGATTAGGTTCACTGCCTAGGGTGTTGAAAAACTTGCTCGACGAAAAGGAAGTTCCTTTGACCCCGAACGCGTTATACTCGCATTACCTGCCCTACTGTAAAACACCGGCTGCTCAAACCCACGAGAGGAGAAACCCCAGTTATATCTACACACGCATGTTTCCCTCCAACCCATCCAAACACCAAAACATATGCCGGTCTGAGTGTCGATCTTTCATCCAACGGGTCGGTCAAAAAGGTCACAGGTGCTTCTTTCTTGGCGGAGATCCCAACATGCCTACAAACGTCAAAAGGACATCCCTAACCATATCGTGTCTGTATTTGAAGCTCGGCAGCTCTTTGCAATGAACCACATGTTCCCCAAAAGAATCCAAACATGCTTTGCGACAAACTGGACATGTCTCATCAACCGGAAATAAAGGAATCATAAGGCGATACTTAAAGATAGTATGATATTCCACCAGCGACATATGTTAACCAAACCCGTCTATGTGGATTAGCTAGTAGAATTGTTTAAACATACAACCTTTTTCATTAAAGTTAGTTTGGCGAGTAGAATTGTTTAACCAAAGTTCCAGCATAGTAAACCCATAGATTAAACATATATGAAAGATAGGGTAAACGACATTACAAAGGGATAAAAGAACCAATGACACATAGAGCATGTCAAAATTGTTTTGACGTTATTCTGTTTGAATATTTTTATTTCGTTACTTCTTATCTTCACATTGTTTAATTTCCTCTTATTTTGTTTTGATACAAGTTGCCTAGTTAAATACAGGCCTAGTTATTAGGGCGAGTTGCCTTATTTGAGAAGCTTAATGTCTTATTTCTGATTCAATGTACAATAAGCTTCAAATATAGAGCTTATGTTTATTGTTTAAATTATGCAAAAATTTGTTTTAAGGTTTTTCCAGAACCACACGATACGAAAGGGAACACAAAAATTATATAGAGAAAATCTTCACTTCATTAAGAAAGTCATAATGCTTACCAAAATCGACTCCCTTGGAATCAAACAAGTTATTAATCTACTTGTAATCTAATGTTTCTTTAATTATATAACATGATAAGATTTGCTAAATTTATCTAAATAGCTTGTCCCATATGAATAAAAACCGAAAACAATAACATCTTTATAAGTTCAACCATAACTTATCCCACATCGATAGAAACTAAAAGCAATGACATCTTTATAACTTCAACCTTGAATTTTAAATTTTGTATTGTAACGTTCGTGTAAGAATTAGATTAACCCATACAACTTTTTCATTAAAGTTAGTTTGGCGAGTAGAATTGTTTAACCAAAGTTTCAGCATAGTAAACCCATAATGATTAATGACCCTTATTTGAGAAGCTTAATGTCTTATTTGTTTCAATGTACAATAAGCTTCAAATATAGAGCTTTATGTTTATTGTTTAAAACTTTAAATTATACAAAACTTTGTTTTAATTTTCCAGAGCCACTTAAGCTCTTCCAAATATACATGATGCATATTATTCCCAGCTTAAACTTCCAAACCAACTTTTTTACCATTAACATTATATTAATATTCATGATATTACTCGTTAATCGAATTGTGGGCATTGTGGCAATAACGTCCCTTCTTGAATACACTCTTACTCGTTACACGCTAACAATATTTGTACACGCTAACCACATGGTGTTTTTTGCAAGAACATACAGTTACCTATATAAAACGAAACACGAAAATATACAGCGAAACTCTTTACTTCATTGAATAAATTCATACTGCTTACAACTACAAGAGTGTATTAGTCTACCCACAACTTACTATTTTCACAACTCATGTTTTGATTCCTTTTAGAAACTTAAGCACATTGAGCATAGAAGGCCGATTAGCTGGATTATCAGATACACAAATCGCAGCAATCTGGACCATCTGAAGCATCACCGTCTTTGAGAAGCATCAACAATCGTTGGATCAAGCACATCGACAGCTTGGCCTTTCTTGATCTTATAGCAAACCCACCCTACCAAATTCCCACCCTCAACGTCTTTGAATTCTAATTCAGTTGGCTCTTTCCCCGTCACCAATTCAAGAAGTATCACTCCAAAGCTATAAACATCACCCTTTGTTGTTGACCGCCAGCTTTGACCATACGAGGGTGGAATATAACCAAATGTTCCGGCTAGATCAGTACTCACGTGAGTCTCACATGCACTTATCCTTTGCTAGCCCAAAATCAGCAACTTTTGGCTCAAAATCTTCATTTAGCAAAATGTTACTTGCTTTAATATCCCTGTGAATAATAGGTGGAGTGGAGTGAACCCATGGTATTAAAAAGCCAACCCACGAGCTGAACCCACCGCAATCCTGAATCTTTTAGCCCAAGTCAAAACTCCCATGTCTTCCGTATATGTTCTTAACCAATGGTCCAAACTTCCATTCACCTTGTAATCATAAGCGAGCAACTTTTCTTCACCAAATGAGCAGTAACCGAGCAATGACACAAGATTCCGATGCTTAACCTTTCCTACGTTTACGAACGAGCATAGCTAATATTAGTTTTCAAAGCTCGGCTCGTCAATCTAATTGAACAATAATATTTGTTTGAGATTGGCTCGAACTCGAGAGTATTAAGCTCGAGCTCGAGTTAAATGAGCTCGTGCTCGAGTAGCTCGTTAAAAGCTCGACTCATTAACACCCCTACCGCATATGTGTACACTTAACGAGTGTTACTGTGAGCCTTTAAATGGAAGGACGAACGATAGATAGCGTTTCGCATTTAAAAACGAACAATAGATAGCATTTTGCAGTTAAGAACAAACTGTGCATTTGTTTCGGTCAAAGGTCGAACTTTGTTGGTCAACCAAACCACAAGGACAAACGACTCTCGTTCTTGTTGTTTATGAATTAGGTATTTTTATAGTTAAAAATATGGAGTTGGTGTTTATTAGGTTTAGATAAAATCACCTTAATGTATGATGTATATTAAACCTCTTTAAATAATACAATGGAAAGGATAAAAATATAACAAACTTTCCTAACTAATAGGCTATACAGAGTCACTAATAGTTTTATCTTGATTCTTGTGAATCATTCCTATTACCCCCCCTCAAGCGTAGTGGTGGAGGACCGACACAAAGCTTGGTGCGAAACTCTTCAAAAAGAGGACGAGGTAGACTTTTGGTGAAGATGTCAGCTAACTGGAGATGTGAAGCAACAAATTTAGTGGTGAGCTTACCAGATAAAACAAGTTCTCGGACAAAGTGGTAATCGATATTGTTGATACAAAAGTTGGGCGTTCCTGGTTTGGAGCTCCGGCTCTCGTACCAATTGAGAATCGTTGCTTGAGACCTGCGCACTAAGAGACGAAAACACCGTTAGGCTTACCGTGGGATTGTCTCCCACGATTATCCTCCGGCGTGAGTAAGTGTCGGTTTAGGGTTTAAGGAGAGTTAGGGTTTGTAGATCGTACCTTAAGCGAGGATATGATTCCCTTTATATACGTCACGGAATCCTTGTTGGTTCCGTGTTCCTCAACCTTGGCCATTATCGCTAAGTTGGTTGGGAATGATTATCTCCATATTTAGGAGATATCCAATATCTATTCCATAAATAGATTTGGACTTGGGCTTTCGTGAGCCCAAACATCTAATCAGCGTAGCCCATTCATCGGGGCTAAGTTAGTGTTGGACTTTTAGTGGGTTCGTGACCGGATATAGTATCGTCATCATGTCCCCAGGTCTAGTATGCGTAGTGACTAGCTGCGGATGCTAGACTAAGAACCGTAGTCACCCAAAAACTTGAGCGTAGCGAAGCCATAAAAATATACCAACGGTACATTGTATCTAGACATTGGATTAAAAATGGGCACCTCGTGTATCGGGAAAGTTCTGCACACAGTGTCCCATCAAGCAATCTTGACCACAGAATTAGGGTTGGTGGGGTCCATTGTCACTCATCGCGTGGATGAGTGGCGTTATATAACGAGGCATTGCATTTTCACCATTTCTCCTCACAGATGAAGAAAAATTCTATCCGCCATTATAAGCATACAAGCATTCTCAGCCTTATTCGAATACTACTAGGTAGCTGGCGTAATTTTGTTTCGATTTAAAAATAATGGTTAAGGTGTTATCGATTTCACATCGACATAACGGAGAGGAGCGAGCTCGACAATTCGCGTCGGATTACTATATTCCCACCAGTACACACGGGAAGTTCCGTTTGCGAATCGCGTCAATAGCAGACTTCCCCGATGGGAAAGATTGGGTTATATACCGCGCTTCTTTGAATTCGCTAATCGTATACCCATATCTCTATTTTTTTAATGCGTTTTGAATTATTACGCATCCACATATCGGCTACACTATAGGTGCGGTGAACTAATTTTGAGGTGGCACTTTGTTAGCTATCAACCCTACCATCAACTGTTCGCGCCTTTTACCATACCACACTGTCCACGGGTGGGTATCGCCATAAGCGTCCCGGCAACTCCAATGCTATACGGAGAAGCTAGATGCACTCGGGGTGGAGGGAGAAATTTTTCTGGTTGATAACCGTGTGTTTCCTTCAGCGATTTTTACTCGGGGACGCAAGGATGAGCGCCCCTCCGGGATCATACGATGCGGAAGATGCGGACAATAAATGCCAACGCATCCTATTAGCTCACCCCGAGGAGTTCTTGGTGCACATTGGTGCGGCGAAACTATTTTGGTAGTCGGAAAGTTCCAATCTTCATAGTAGAGATGGTCGGGGTGGGTGCTCATTCTTGCGTACCCGTTGAGTTATATTATGTAAGTTTTCTTGGTTTTCCTTTGTCCCGTCGTAAACCGTTTGTGTTTCTTCGTTGTTGTAGAGATGGACCGTTGGCGTAGTTCAACGGCGAAGCGATACGGTAGAAGTGGGGACCGCGTCCGTTAAAGGAGGAGAAGATCTCGTGCTTGTTGCGGCAACGGGGCGTACCCTTGATCTGGACCTAGGAGAGGTAGGGGGAAGTTCATCCGTTGCGCTGGAAGCGACACCCCTACAAAGTGTGCCAAATCCTATAGTCCCCTCCCCACCAGTGCAACCTGCAAAGCGATGGCGAGGAAGAGGAAGAAAGCCGGGGATTGAGCGCAAAAGGATCGCTTGGCTGGCGATGGCTACTTCCCCTCGGCGACTGTTGTGTTAAATGTGGAGTCATCCTCTAGTGATCTTTGCATCAGCGCCCCATCACCTGATATATCCATTCCTGCGTAAGTGTCATGACGAAATTATTTACCGTAATGCCTTATGATATTACTAAATAACTGTCATGTTTGTAGGTTTGAACAATCCGCCGAGTCGCCCCGCGGATAGTCTGTGCAATTTTCTCACTCCGCTCAGTCTGAACCGCACAGCCAAAAGGATGCGGATATGTCTGCTGGAGGTGCATCAGTGGGGCAACTGGTGGAAGAGTTGGCGCAAGTATCTGCGCATCAAGCTTCGTTGGTGGAGAAGCTAAAGGCTCGAATTTCTTGTGAGAGGCGACCAAGCGAAGGATCAGTATTGTGTTCTGGAGTCACGGTTGCGGTGCCAAGGCCTGCAGCAGAGCATAATATACGCTCAAAAGCTCGCTGAAGAAGATGGCGCGATGTGTCAAATAAGTCAAGACGTCAGAGAGGCCGCAGGGTATAAGTCTTCTTGTCACTGGCGTGAAATATTTGGAGAATAGCAAAGATGCGCTGACTTCCCAGCTTGAAGAGTTTGGCGCCACTGTGAAAAGTGCCCTTGATGCGCAGGAGATGAAGTTGCGCAAGCTAAGTCTAGAGTATGATGAGGAATTATACCCTCATCTTATGTCTGCAATCGCCGAGCGCAGATGGCTCATTAATAGCTGCCTTCTTTGCGCTAAATACTCATGAGTCCAAGGAAGTGGTTGATGCTTTTGGAAAGGTGGTTCGGTCTTGCTTTGGGCGTGGTAAGCGGTTGTGGAGATGCTGCAGGAGGCTAAGCTTTTAAAGGTGCCTATTGAAGAGGTACCGGACTATGATACAAAGGCCTATGATAACCTAGTCATTGCTATGAATAGGATGAAGGACACGGAGCTCCCATGATTGCTTTGAAGGAAGCGTTCAGGATTACCCTATGGACGTCATTATGGTAGGGTTGACTCTAGCGCGTCATCATGGTGGGAGAGCCATTGCTTGACCAGACCATTACCTTAAGCCGATGAATCCCAACTTCGTGCCTGTATTTGTCGTCCTAAGGATATCTTGAACCTGTTTGCTTTGGAGAAGGAAGTACCTTTGAAGCAAGTCTTGGAAGCGCATGCTACTAGGCTTGCCAAGAAGGAGGGCATTAAGGGCAAGGCTGTTTTGTGCGGTGTTGGCGCGGCTCTGCCACGGTGCGACGGGTGCCAGTGAGTGTTGCCACTGTGGCTCGTCAAGATGCGGATTTGTTGAAGAAGCTAGGTGAGATTGGGAATGCTGCAAGCCGTGTGGGTAACTCTCGAGGCGTAGTCATAGCTTCTAGATTGTAACTTGTGTTGTAAACATCTTTGTGTAATAACTCGTAGTTATGAATAAATCTCCTTTTGTTAAGCGTGTGTAAGTGTTACTGCAATTTGTGATGTGCATACTTATCTGTCTTTGCGTAAGAGACGTATTCGTTGTGGAATGGTCAAATGTATATCAAGCGCGAAATATACAGGAAATTCATAGTCATGTATGAAGATCATAGAATACTTAAAAAATAATTCCCAAGTATTACCATAGTCGTGTATGTTATGATATGCAGCGTACTGTAAATACCATATTAAGAAATCAATAGTCTTGGTTTCTAAGTTGTTAAACGTGCACCATATGCGTGGCTCGCATCATTAGCGTTGTAGACGAAATCACCTGGTCTGAATGAGACACTGCGTACTTTGGTGTCATAGTATCCTTTCATCCTTGACTTTGATTTTCCTCCACTTATAGATCGCGGCGTTCACGCTTCCAGCCGGATCAAATCAATACGTCGTTCGTCGTCATTAGTTGCCCGCGTTAATTTCAGCGGTCGCGAATAGTTGGCATACCATTTCGGCGGTATGGCGTTCGTCCCATAGACTAGTGAGAAGGGGTGTGTCTCCGTGCTGTGGTTTTATTGAAGTCGCGGTGCGCCACAAAACATGCGAGAGCTCTTCCACCCATCTTCCTTTGTGCCTGTCGGGCGTGCTTTAATTCCTTCACTAAGCGATTTGTGCTACTAAGCCATTGGTTTGTAGGTGTTTAAGCGATGTGAAGTCTTTGTGATGTTCAACTTCTCGCACCAATCCTTGAAAGGATTTTTAATTGTTTCCCGTTGTCGAGATGATTTCGCCAGGCAGCCAAGGCGGCATACAATATTTTCCCAGCGAAGCGTTTCACGGTTGCCGTGATTGTTACCCTGTTTTTGCCGATCTACCTAGTGAAGTAGTCTATGGCGACTATGAGGAATTTCAATCCTCCCACTGCGACTAGAAAAGGACCTGCAATATCGATACCCCACTTGTAGAATGGCCATGGGGATGTGATTGGTGTTAACTTCGTGTGGTTTGCTGGCGGGCAAGGTGAACTTGGCTGTCGTTGCACTTCCTTATTAAGTCCGCGCATCGCGGTGCATGGTTGGCCGTAGTACCACGATCTCATGGCGCGTGCCACAACGGACATGGTCTGAGTGCATGCTGCATGAACCTTCATGGATTTCTTGCAGCACGTAATTTGCTTGTAGTGGGCCCATACTGAGGGGCCATGGTTGAAGGAAGAGGCGTCGGTCTGTATGTTGTCTCGAAGTTGAATCTTTGTCTTGTGTGGCGTATCTGCGCGAGCTTTCTTCTGCTCTTGGGGTAACATTCCATTGTTTAGGAATTAGTTATCGGTGTCATCCACGTAGGACCTTCCTCCTCTATTACTGTGGAGACTTCCATCTCCGATATGGATTTGCTTTTCAGTGTTTCCACCAGCACTTGTTTTGACAGGTGTGCAAAGCTTGTCAAGGCGATCTTGCTTAGTGCATCTGCGCTTGCGTTTCTCCTCTAGGAATTTGCTTGATGGTGAATCTATCGAAGCCTTTATCGGTGTCTTGATCTTGTCGAGAATCTGAATCATATTTTCTTATTTAGCCACGTATTAAGCCCAACCGTGGTTGGCTACTAGCCGGGAATCCACATTTGCTTCCAGGTTACATACACCCATTCAGTGCAATCGTGTCCGTGATTAGAGCTTCATATTACGCCTCATTGTTTGTCGCATTGTAAATTCAAAGCCTGATCGTAGAGTGAATTCCATTCCTACGGATTTGTGAGAATGAGGCCAGCTGACTCAATCACGCATGAGGATCCATCTGTAAACAAGATCCATGGATCTTGTAGTTCCTTCTAACTTGGTGCGGGTACCACCGTCGGTGTTTGGCTTCTCAATGATGAAGTCGCGGAGAACTGTCCTTTGATTGCGGTCGCGGTCTGTAGAGATGTTGTGTTCACCTAGCAATACACTCCACTTCGGAGTCGGCTGACCGAGGGTTTGGAGATGATCGCTTGATTGGTTGGTCTGTGATTCTGCTATCGGGTGCGCTTGGAAGTACTGCGTAGTCGACTGGCAGCAAACACCATGCCGAACTAATTTTTCCATGGCGCTGTAGTTTATCTCCGTCTTTTTGAGCGCTTTGCTTACAAAATAGATAGGGGTTTGTACCGAATCCCTATCTGTTAGTAGCATGCTGCTCCTGCTCCATGAGTTCTGATAAATACATGATCAGCTCTTCCCTGGTCGAGGTGCGACAAGTGTTGGGGCGTTGCTAGATCTTGTTTGGCGAGTGAAGGCTTCTTCCGCCTCAGTGGTCCAGGAAATCACCCTTTTTATACACTTCTTGAGTGTTTTGAAAAGGGTAAGGATTTTCTGGCGACGGATAGGAACCTATTTAGGCGGCCGCTTTCCGTTGAGAGATTGGACTTCCTTCAGCGTGCACGGTGAAGGAAGTTCGGTGACCGCCTTTGTCTTTTCTGGACAAGGTTTTATGAGTCAGGCTCTATTAGGTATCCTAGGAACATGCCTTCATGTAGAATGTGCACTTCTTCGGTTTAGCTTTATGTTAATCTCGTAGAGTTTTGAACGTTCCTCTATGTCGGCACAAGCTCATCTTCAGTATGGCTCTTTATAACCAAGTCATCCACATAGACTTCCGGGTTCGCGACCACTTTGTTTTTGAAAGCATGATCCACTAACGTGATAGGTAGCGCATTCTTCAAGCCAAAGGGCATTTTTGTATAACGAAACTTGGCTTGTATGAAAAGCTGTTTTCCTCGTCTTCCTTAGCCATCTGTATTTGGTGATATCCCTTGTATGCGTCGAGGAAGCACTTTAGGGGATATCCGCACAAGGACTCTATTTTCCGTCTATCTCGGTAATGGATAGCAGTCTTGTGGGCATGCTTAATAAGGTGAAGTCGCACATTCGCCCGGTGCCGGTAAACTTTTGACCATTACGGGTTAGAAAGCGATCATGGTAGTAGAACTTCCGCATGATTCCGCATCCACCAGTTTATGTATCTGCGGAATTGCTTGCGCGCTCTACGGGGCTTGGCGGCGCTTCTTCGGCGTGGTGAGTACCCTTGTCGGTTCGGTTTATGCTCTGTGATTGGCGTGGCACTCTGTCATGTGTTTTGGCTCCCAAAAAATGTCCAAGTTCTTTTGCAAGAAGCGCACGGTACGCTGCTTGGTGTCCGACAATGACCCTCCGATGGCTATTTCTGTTCAGGGTATTACGGGTGAATCGCAACCTTCAGGTTTGGGACTTTGGTTGCGCTCGATGCGGGATGGTCTTGGATTCGCATGTAGTGTTACATTATCTATTTGGTACCGTGGCATTGTAAAGAGTAACAACGCCCCCTTCTTGGGATTTAAGCATCCCGTGCATTTGTTGATGGCGCTGCGAGCATGGTGATATCCGGTCTCCGATAATGCCATTGTATGGCGAAGGGATTTAATTACCATAAATTCCATCCAAATGCATGAGTGTTCGCATTGCCAATGCTGATTTGTAATCGTAGTTGCCCCATGGGCCATATCTTTTCACCCGTAAAAACCGGTTAGCGCCGTTCGATTGGGCTAAGCGGCTGCGTATTGGTAGCGTTCGTTTTGAAGCGGTGCTTTCATACATGATGTCTGCAGATGCTCCACCATCGGCGTACATGCGGTGGATGTCGTGACCCCATGATCTCAATGGTGAGTGGCTCTACTGCGTTGTCGCGCGTTAGAGTAGGGAAAGAGATTTAAACGGAAAACTCTGGTGACCTTCTATCAGTGATCGCTTCCATGATTGTATCATGTAGATCGTGTCGGCCTTATCTTTGGGTGTCTCGTTTCCACTCTTTTGTTTATCCTTTCACTCTTTAATGTTTTTGACCAAGTGGTCCAATCTACCTTCTTTAACCATCTTGTATGAGTATGATTGGACACATTGTTAGTGGTATGGCCCTTCTTGCATGGTAATCACAATATCCATTCAGTCGCCGATCCTCTGGTCGCATCTGCGGCGGTCTTGGAAAATTACACCTTTGGTTTGCGTATTTCCTTTGGTCTTGTCAGCAGGGTGTATCTATCATTATCCCCGCTCCCCTGGCTGCGATAGCTCCTATTCGGATTACTACCCAAGTCGTTGGATTGTCTCCCAGTTGTTCCGTGGCCGGTAGTTCGAGTAGTTCCTTTTGCTATCCGTAGCGGCCTTCTCCAGACGAAGGGCCGAGGCGTTTCATGAGTTCATCAAAGGATTCAGGAATCTTGTGGCTTCAACCTCTTGATGAGTTCGGATTATTAATCCCGTTCATGAAACGGAGATTTTCAATACTTAGGGCATGCTTTAACTTGCATGCATTCATCTTTGAAGCGTTCCATGAATGCGCTTGTAGATTCTCCTTTGGCGTGTTTTACCTGGGAGTTCGACAGGATTTTTAAGCGCTTCTTCCTCGAGTAAAATTTAAACGCCTTTCTCAATTCCTCAAAACCATTGATGCTTCGCGTGGAAGCTTCTTGAACCAGTTCAGCGTTTCCACTAGTGTGGAGTTGAACATGTGGCACCCTGTGTGGCAGTTTTTCAATTGTCGCGGTGATTCAAAAATTTTGAGGTGATCATCGGTCACTGTTACGTCATAGGTCTTTACGTTGGCGGGCATCGCCTTCTTTTGGTTTTGAGAAGTCGCGATGCGTAAGCGCGCATACACGCTTGGCGGCTAAGGGATGGATATATCTTCATCCTCACGGTCATTATATCTGTTTTGGACTTCCGGTGTCGGTTTCGCTATCCTCGTTGTCAGGAATTTTGAGGGCAATTTTTCCTCTTTGGCGCTTGCGTTGTCTCGAGTTTGTACTCGGAGGACTTTCACTGGGGAGTAGTGTCGTCCAAGCACTGTCTTGGATTACTGCTACCAATACGGGTGTGGACATTGAATGCGCTTTTATCTTCAATTCTCACTCGGATGATCGGTGAGATGTCTCATCATCCTCGATTCTCCTCCGATTACGTTGAATCTTGGGGGTCGGTGGCTTTGTCTCTCGGCTTCTCTTTACGACGACGCGGTGGGGAAGTCTAGTATTGAGAATCAAAATTGAGTCGGGCTTTCAAGTTCCGGCCTGATCTCTTCTTCTCTTCCTCTTGCATGAGGGCATTAATGTTTAAGTAGTTTTGGGATAGAAATCTTCGGTGCTAGCTCAGTGCGACCCCAGAAGCGAGTGTGTTTGTTTATCACTACACCCTTATTTCGGTCGGTGCATCCGGTGCCTTTGTGGTCAGTTTCTAGCACCGATTGAAAGGGAGTAGTAAAAGGCGGTCTTGCGATGGATCTACTCCACTCGTGGTGGTTGTAGTGGCTTGGTTGTTCCCGAGTGCGGTTCCAGCGAGGAAGACCAAGTCTTGTCTGATCCCTTGTTTTTAGCGGCTGGATTTGTCCCGAAGTCCGCTTAGGAGTTAGTCCGCTTTGCGACTTCTTTCCCATAAGGTCTGGCTGCGATCGCTGATTTCCATGCTTCGTCATTCTAGTCTTGGTTCTTAGTGTAGGGTCCCACGGATGGCGCCACTTGTTGATAAAAAAGTTGGGCGTTCACGGTTTGGAGCTCGGCTCACGTTACCATTGAGAATCGTTGCTTGAGACCTGCGCTAAAGAGCCAGAAAACAGATTGGAAGGCTTAGTGGGATTGTCTCCCACGATTATCCTCTGGCGTGAGAGTAAGTAATCGGTTTAGGGTTTAAGGAGAGTTAGGGTTTGTAGATCGTACCTTAAACGAGGGATATGATTCCCTTTATATACACGGAATCCTTGTTGGTTCCGTGTTCCTCAACCTTCGGCGTATCCCGCCTAAGTTGGTTGGGAAATGATTATCTCCATATTTAGGAGATATCCAATATCTATTCCATAAATAGATTTGGACTTGGGCTTTCGTGAGCCCAACATCTAATCCGGCGCCCGGTTCATCTGGGCTAAGTTAGTGTTGGACTTTTAGTCGGGTTCGTGACCCGAATATAGACTATACGTCATCAGATATCAATATGTTTAGCACGCTTATGAGACACCGGGTTTTGACTTAGAAACAATGCACTGCGGTTGTCACATAAAATAGTTGGACGAGAAGGAGGTATAACGTGAAGCTCTCGAAGCAAATGAGTGACCCAAACTATTTCCGCAGCGGTGTTAGCCAATGCCGATATTGATTCACAACTTGATGCGGCTGACTGATTGTTTCTTAGCACTCCATGACACCAAATTTCCACCAAGAAATATCGAATAACCATAAGTGGAGCATCGTGTTTCAATACAACGTGCCCAATCAGCATCGGAGTAGCCTAAGATTGTTGGAGACGATGCATGATGAAACGATAAGCCATGTGATAAAGTGCCTTTGACATAACGAAGTATACGTTTAACTTCACGAAAATGGTCCTTTGTTGGTGCATGGAGGAACTGACTAACCTGATTCACCGCATAAGAGAGATCAGGTCGTGTTATGGTGAGATACTGAAGCGCCCCAACCAAAGAACGATATAACGTTGGATCAGTAAAGGGAGGACCCTTAGTGGTGAAATACTTCGATGTAGAAAGAGGCGTTGCAACAGGCTTGGCATCAAGTAATTGAGCACGAGAGAGTATGTCATGGGCATATTTTGCTTGACTTAGGAAATGATATCATCAACGCAAACCAAAAGATAAAGAAGACAAGAGTCCCGTTTAAATATAAATAAAGAAGTGTCAGCACGGCTGCAAGAAAAACCAAGGCTAACCAAAAAGGCACTCAACCGTTGAAACCAAGCCCTCGGAGCTTGTTTAAGCCCATATAGTGCTTTCTTTAGGCGACAAACATGATTAGGGAAACGAGTGTCAATGAAGCCCGGTGGTTGCTCCATGAAGATAGTGTCAGTGAGGTTACCATTTAAAAATGCATTCTTTACATCTAGCTGGTGTAAAGGCCACTTATGAAGAACAGCAAGAGAAAGAATTATACATACAGTAGAGGCTTTAACAACGGGGCTAAATGTAGCAGTGTAATCTAGACAGACACACGAGTAAATCCTTGAGCTACCAAGCGAGCTTTGAAACGATCAACCGAACCATCACATGTGAAATTTTTATGCGAAAAACCCACTTTGAACCAACCACATTTAACTTAGTAGGACGGGGAACAAGATCCCAAGTTGAGTTTTTCTTGAGAGCCGACATTTCATCACACATAGCTGCATACCATTTTGGATTTTTAGCAGCGGACTTAAAACCTTTTGGTTCTGCGATTTGCAAACAAAGCGATGTAGCGAGGAGAAGAAGACATAAGTAAGATCGCCGATGTTTAGACTTGAAGGTGCCAACCTTTGAACGAGTCACCATAGGGCCGGTGGTTGAAACGGCGCATGAGCGGCAAATGTAGCGGCGGCGGAGAAGCGGTGGTTGTGGTGCGGCGGTGTAGTTGGTTGTGTATCAACAAAGGCAGCGTGGTAGAAATAGGGTGGTCGACAAAGACCACATGAAGAGGTGGATACTATTCTTTCTTTTGGATGGTAGATGGAGCAGTTGGTGATGAAATTTCAAATGAAGGACCATCACTAAATGTTGAAAGAAGAAGTTGAGCAGACGATAATGTTGATGAAACACCCAAAAATGGAAAAGAAGATTCATCAAACTGTGCATAGCACGTAGTATAAACACGCCATGTAGATAAGTCCAAACAACGATAACCCTTATATTGAGTACTATAACCAACAAAAACACACGGAACACTCTGAGGAGCAAGCTTATGCGATGAATAGTCCCGCAAATATGGAAAAACGCAGCTGCCAAAAACACGGAAATTAGCATAATTCGGTGTGACGGAAAATAACAACTCATATGAAGATTTGTTGTCTAAAAGCTTCGTCGGTAACCGATTTATGATATAGGTCGAGAGCTGAATGCATAAGTCCATAGAGAAGCGGGAACATGAGCATTAAACATCATCGCAAGGCCCGTTTCAGTTATATGACGGTGTTTTCGCTCAGCTCGACCATTTTGTTGAGGAGTGTATGGGCAAGGTAATCTGTGATGCGTGCCATTTGCCAAGAATAAATTCCGAACACGATCATTTACAAATTCCGTTCCACCATCTGATTGAAAAGTCTTAAGCTTGCAAGAAAATTGATTTTGTGCAAATGTGACAAAAGTATAAAGAACACTATAAAAGTCAGACTTCAATTTTAAAGGATAAAACCATGTAAACCTCGAGTAATCATCAACAAAAATAGCATAATAACGATACCCATCTGTAGAGACAACCGGAGAAGGTCCCCATAAGTCACAATGTACTAAATCCAAAACATGTACTGCTCGTTTCAAATTAAGGTCAAAGGGCAAGCGTTTACTTTTGGATAATTGACATGAGGAACAAAGACGTGGATTTGGCAAAATAGAAGTAACATCCAAACAACCCAATTTATTTAATAATGAAATAATGTCAAATGAAACATGACCTAAACGACTATGCCATAAATCATAAGAAGCCCGCAACCGCTTGGAGGTAAGATTGGCCAAAAAAGCATGTTGACCTCGATCAAGCACATATAATCTGTTGGAAAATTTAGTGCACTTGTGGGAATAGTTCACACCTTGTAATGGGTTAGGAGGTACGGAGTGTACACCCATAAAGTCCATGAACACCCTGACTCTTGTAGTGGTTTGTACTGGTAGTGCTTGGTGAGAAATACGTTGTGGTTACTGCGATTATCATGTTTCCGACATTACTTCCACTAGATCGTGTTTCCAGCGAAGTGGTGTTTCAGTAGTGTGTTTACACGGCGGTGGTGTTTCCCTTGAAGCGGTGTAACCACGATAGCACTATGAAATACGATGAAAGTAGTGCTTGTAACGGTTTGACCTATTCAGTGGCGGTTTCAAGCTGCTTAATGACCCGCGTTTAATTGGTCATATAACCACTAACGGCTATAATGGGGATAATTATGAGGCTATTAATCGCCGATAATACTCATAATTCCATTGAATTAGCCAAGAGTATTATCCTATAAATAGGATATGTGATTAAGCATGAATGACATACAGAAAACACTAAACACTTATAAGCGCAAGGGTTATAGAATTGTGTCTAATTCTCTAATTGCATTTGGTCTTATCCCAAGTAGATATTCGTGATACCCAGGCTTTAGGGTCGAATAGTTTACTTTGGAAAGTGATCACACGATTCTAAGTGATATCCGGTAACCACTGAAGTGGTATTTGTTTCTTTGAATAGTTGCTTGTTTTATGAAGTTGATTATCTTACCATT
Source organism: Chrysanthemum makinoi (assembly GCA_910596185.1). Lineage (NCBI taxonomy): Eukaryota > Viridiplantae > Streptophyta > Magnoliopsida > Asterales > Asteraceae > Chrysanthemum > Chrysanthemum makinoi. Next base: position 303,102,864 of record OU343220.1, on the reverse strand, counting down.
CTTTGGGACATAACGCCAACAATCAAAGTAAACTATTTTGTGATAATCAATGGCAGCTGCTGCAATGAAACACATGGCTTCAAACTTTGCTAAGCTGGACAAGTTTGAAGGACTTTAGGAGGTGTGCGAAGAAGATGCACTTCTTTACGTCAAGTATGAGTGTGGTGTATGTCTTGACCACTCCAATTCGATGATGGGGATGATGCCACGGTTGAGCAGTCGGAGGAGGAGCAAATGGGAGAATGATGACTACATATGCAGAGGTTTAATTCTCAATGGTATGTCGATTCTCTTTGATATTTATCGAGAACTTTGAATCTTCAAGAGCTGTGGGATTCCTTGGATGCCAAATATATGGGTGAGGATGCATCAAGTAAGAAGTTCCTTGTTAGTAATTTCACAAATTACAAAATGACTGATTCAAGACCGGTTATGGAACAATACAATGAACTTCTTGGAATACTTGGAAGGTTTACACAACACAGTATGAACATGGATGAGGCCATTAAAGTCTCTTGTGTCATTGACAAACTCCTCCTTCTTGGAAAGATTTCAAGCATACCTTGAAACATAAGAAAGAGGAGTTAACTCTGGTTGAGTTGTGCAGTCATCTGCGCATGAGGAATCTCAAGATGCGGGATAATGACAAGCCAAAGTGTACTCTTTGGACCATCATTGTCAATATGGTGGAGCATAACAACTCCACCAGGTACAATGACAACAAAGGCAAACATAAATTTCATGACAACACAAGGCGGATCCCAACAAGAGGCAACACCTACTTGTTGGAAATGTAACAAGGCTGGTCACATAAAGGGAATGCAAAGGGTGTTAAAGTTGGTGGTAAAGCCAATGGATCGAGGCACTAATGGTTCGGTGGTGGATCGACCAACTCACTGAAAGGTCGGAATATGTTTAATAAGTCTTTTCAGATTTATTATGTTACATATGTATCTGAATCTTTTTGTCGGGATGATGATGATGTTAGCGTGGTGGGTTGACTCACGGTGCAGCAGTTCATGTGTGTAAAGATAGAAGCTGGTTCAAGACTTATGAGTCACTGAATAATGGTTCTATTCTTCACATGGGAAATGAGTCAACGACCTTGGTGCATAATTAGTGGTTGTGTAGATCTTAATTTTAGTTGGAAGATTGTAACTTTGTTTAATGTTATTCATGTTTCTGATATAAGGAAGAACTTGGTTTCAAGTAGTGTATTGAATAATCATGGATATAAACAAGTTATTGAGTCTGATAAATTTGTGTTTTCTAAGAATGGTGTTTTTATTGGTTTTGGTTATTTATGTAATCAAATGTTCTGGCTTAATATTACCACTGTGATGTTATTTGACTTTTGACCACATATAACGGTGACTCTAGCCTATGGCATGCAAGACTTGGCCATGTACACTATAAAGAATGCAAGATATGTCTAAGGATGGGTTGATTCCATCTTTTGACATGGACACTGAAAAGTGTAAAACTTGCATGTTGACCAAGATAACCAAAACCCTTCGAGGTGTTAGTCATGAACTAAGGTCTTGGAGCTTATTCACAATTGACTGTGTGATTTGCATGCCACTCCTTCTTTGGGAAATAAGAAGTACTTTGTGACGTTTATTGTTGATGCTTCTAGGTTTTGTTATGTTTATTTGTTACATACAAAGGATGAAGCATTAGATAAATTCTGTGACAACCCGTACTTTCAGGTCATTTCTCGACACGATGCATGTCTCATTATTTCAACATTTTGAGTAAACTTGGTTTACTTGTTTCAAATTCGCGTAACCTTGGAGGTTTAGCGGCGAATTCATGATCATGACATCACGTACATTTCATATGGACTATGATTAGTCTACATTCCATGGACATCATTTGCATCTCATTAGTACATTCACGACATTTCATTTCTCATTCAACGCGTAATTTTTATATTTAATAATCGTTATCGCGTGAGTTATTATTTTAACATTTAATCCGTTACTTTCAAAAGTGATCCCGATGTATTTTTAAACTTACATTTAGTTATAAAAACTATATTTTGAGTTTTCCTAGCGTTTTAAATTTATTTGGTATATTAATCGTTAAAGTTTAATTATTACGTCGTTTCTTAAAACTACTCGATAATTTTTATATCACTCAAATTTCACAAGGAAAGTATTTTTACAATTTTTATTACCTCATTACATTATATTTTAACCTATTAAAAACTTACTTGTACATTTCTACACAAATTCTTACACTTTTCTTTGCAAATAATACAAGTCTTACAAATATATACATGCAAGTAAATGTTTTAAAAAAAAAATACAAAGTCACTACATTCCCCCCCCTTGGCCGACAAGGGGGAGAGTGTAGTTATTGATTGGTATGGTGCTATGTCTTCTAATAATTTCATTCAATCAAAAAGTCTTGCACTCAAATAATTTCACATACAAGTCATTTTACCAAGTGTTAAAAATAAACTTTTTCTCTCTTCCTTTTGGCTCTCAAAAACCGGCCACTCAAGAACATCAAAGGGGATCAAGATTTTTGCTAAATCAAGTCATTAACAACCTAGTATATATCCTTTATATGGTTTTGAAATAAAAACCAAGGATATTTAAGTTAATCCTTGTTACTTTCACCTCATCACTATCACTTGTAAGCATGTTTTTATCATTTTTATGTTTCCTTTTCATTTTCATATATTTCTTTTCATTTTTGGAGATATTATGCATGATATGTGATTTATACCATTTATTTCATGATTTTAGAAGTTATATATACATATTGGTCATCCTATAAATATTCCCATGGTATTGGTTGGTCTTGATGGTGATTAGGAACCCATGACACCCTAAGAAGGTGTATGGTAGGATTAGATTAGTTTTGGAGTTGATTTGAAGGGATTAGAATAGGTTTTGTCCGAGAAAAACTATTTTCGATAACTATATAAAAAGGTTCTGTCCTTGTTTCATTTTTCTGGAAAATCCGACAGTAGGCACGACATTTTGGCCTTGATTTTTAGAAAATATACTTTAAAACGAATCCGTGGCGGCTTGAGACGGATAAAAGCGGAGTTATAACGAGTAAGTTATGGATTTTACAAGTTTGACGATGAAAATATATTATTTTTGAAATTTCAGCAACATGTTTTTATTTTGTTAAGTCAAAAACGAGCCTTAAGCTTCACAAATTATTTCGACTTGTCAAATATATATTAGTTTACTTCAATCTGGCTAAGGACATATTATCGTAAGCAGTTTGAAGCGACAAAGATATGCACTTTTTCATAAACTTGCCGTAACTAATTTTCTGCACAATTAGCCAAAACCACCATCTTTAACCCTTAATATCTTTATGTTCGAGACCTTTTGGACGAAAACTCCTGAACTGAAACTTTTAGATATCGATACAAACTTTCCAAAACAGTCGAGTTCGTTCTCTAACGATCGGCGTACACCGTTTTACGACTAGTTTTCCAAAGCCATTTTTGTTAATTTCATGATTTTCCGACGACATTGTTTTGCGACGAAAAGTGGTAATTTCACCAAAAATCATTATAAAACCATTGTAGGATGACATTTTGGCGTATAAACATGTAAAGTGATTTTGTTTGGTCAAGGCGTCAAAAGAGTATTTTTCGACGTCGAGTAATATTTTCAAAACTCATAAATGGTATAAATAACATATCAAGTGCATGCATAACATTACATTGCAACTCATGACATATCATGTCATTGATAATAGGTCGGTTTATCACATTAAACCTCGGGGTACTCACTTTTGCCATTATTCCAGTTTATCCAAGTGAGTTTTCATAGCCCCGGTTTACATGCTTTCGATTATTTTCAAACCCACGGGGGAGAATACATTGCACTACATTTTTTCTTTATGCGATACCAAGTATGTTAAATTCATTACATTGCTTAAGTTATCGCATTTGCCAATTTGAAAGTCCCCATTACTTGAACATGAACCGTTAATCTTTGAGCGAGGATGAGTGGATAGATCTATCGGTGGCGCCTCCATCCGGGTTGGTGAATCCCAACGGGGAAAGCGGATGCATTTCATTTGATCACATTACGGGTTGTGCGGCAAACACTCTCTGCGGTACATGATTGAGCAGTCTAGTTTCGGGGTCATGGGCTTAGAGCAATTGTAACATTATTTTTTCGTGACTTGATGGTCATGCATGATAGATACTTGTGTAGTCGTATAAAACATTTACATAAACCTATGATTTCTCACCAACATTATTGTTGACCGATTTAGCAATGTATTTTAGGTAACGAGGCATTATCATCATGACATGGTTTAGGGACCTACATTTTGAGTCGCGTGTGCGACTTACATTATGTACATTATGGCACTTTATTTCAAAACATCGTTTGGATTTGTATTATATTTGTATTTCCGCAAACTTTGTAAACCTTTTGGGACCGATGTTGTACTCTGAATGTTTTATGAAATATCCAACGATGTGTTTTTAAAACGACACTTTAGGTCGTTCAATATAACTGTGATGTGGTGCTATGACAGTCAATCCCTCAGGAATTCCATTCCGTGCAAAACAGGTAAATTGGGGTGTGGCCAGTTGGTAGAGCTACGAGTTATAGAGAACTAGGTTGCATCATTGACCCTAGACTATAGCTACATTATCATAGCATCTCATCATTTCATCATAGTACATATTCATGTTTATCATGCGGATTCACTTACACTTTATTCGAGATGATTTACTTTTATTTCATATGGGTTGTCACGAGACATGTCTTGATTCACATCCCATCACCATATCATCGGACTCTAGCTCGGATGATGTCCGTAACCCCATCATGGATGATGTTGCATCACATTCCACGGAGATCGTATCTTCCATTGGATCTACTCCGACCTTCCCCTGATCATGGCCGACCTTTGAGACCAGAACCCTTCGAGGAGGCGAGGTTGCACCTCTCGCGTTAGCCCACTCACGATCCACCACCACTACTAGCACCATCACCACCATCATCACCATCTTCATCATATTTTCTTAGAAATCCTTTGCCTACGACAGGACTTGCCCAGCGTGCTTTCGTTTTGATATCCCTACACCACCATCTGAGCGGAGCCACCGTTGGATTTGAGTTAGGTGAGAGTTCTAGGGCGTGGCGCTCGATGACCTTCTACCGCGTTAGGAGCCCGTGATAGTCGCAGATCCAGATTGATAGGTTGTCGCGACAGTTGGAGGAACTGTCGGTAGATAGGATTGAGCCCATTGCGGAGGAGGTTGAGGGCCTAGTGTTAGGCGAGGGTTTCTATGATTTGTCACATCGAGTATTCACGCATAGGCGGTTAGAGGACGGGGAGAGTATTGCTTCTTTGCAGTACAGGTTGATGAGTTGAGGAGTTTGGTGGATAGTTTGGTACTCGGGTTCGTGATCTTCGAGGGATGGGTGAGCACCATGAGGTGCCTTATGTAGACTTTGTCATTGTATAGTTTTGACCATTATTATCCTAGTCACAAGGTGTGTGGCGTAGTTTAAAGAACTTGTTGTATTTTGGTTGTTGTACAAACAAATGTATCAAGTATTGACTCTACTATGTAGGAATGGTTATTATTATCTATGATATCGGTCCATGTAGGCGAAATTTTCATGTATATTATCCACGTGTGTTGTGATTATATTTGTGATATTTCGCTATTGTTCCGTTGTGATTTCATTTACTTCATGCATGATGTGGTTGTGGACATAATTGTATGATGGTTGTTTCTACTTACGAGTTCTCATGATTGTTTCATCTTGTGATTTTGAAGAGTTGTGGCGCCTAAGAAAGTTACAGGAAATGACCCAAGCAGAAATTCAAAAGTTGGTGAATGATAGCATTGCTAATACTCTAAGAGTCGAAAAGGAAGCATGGTCTGCTGCTGAAGCCGCTAGGCTAGCTCTGCTAATCTCTTGGGAGGATCTGGGGTTAAGAAATGTTCGTATAAGGATTTCAAGAGTGGCGAACCCACTAAGTTTAGAGATACAGGGGAGCTCTGCAATGGTACGATGGTTTGAAAGTTGGAATCGGTGTTTTCTTTGTGTAACTGTGGGATGACAGTAAGGTCAAATTTGCTACGAGCACTTTACTCGATGGAGCGTTGTCATGGTGGAATTCATACGCTCAAACGATTGGAATGGAGAATGCTTTTAAGCTTACTTGGGAGGAATTCAAGGGCTTGGTGACTAAGAAGTTTTGTCCTCGAACGGAAATCAAAAAGTTGGAGACGGAGTTCTATGAATTGGTAACCATTGGGTATGATCTCGACACTTACATTCGAGATTTCAAAATTAGCAGCGTTATGCCCGTCGATGGTATCGGATAATGAAAAGTTGCTAGAAAGCTTTTATTGAGACTTCGAAGTTGTTCAAGGAGATGTGACTTCGTTTGATCCACAAACAATTGAGGAAGCTATTCGAGTGACTCAGAAGTTGATGGCACAAGTGGTGAAGCGAGGTAAGTACACCACCACCAACCGAAACAACAACAACCCCAACAACCGTTTCAACAACAACAGAGGCAACTACAACAACAATAATAGCAACAATAACAAAGCGCAAATTGGGACAACACTAGGGGTAGGAATGCTACTCAACAACCCCGAGGCAAGGTTTGCTAAGGCTTATGTTGCGGTCGAAGGAAGGAAAAGGATATCACGGGGTTTTGCCGAAGTGTAATAAGTGTTTGAGTCATCACAATCCGGGTCGATGTCCCGATCCGTGTGAGAATTGCAAGAAAGTTGGTCACCGTACTAGGGATTGCAAGTGGCCACAGGTTACATGTTTTGGTTCGGGGGACACGGACACTACAAGAGGGATTGTAAGAAAGGAAATAATCAAGCAAATCCGAATCAAGGAGGTTTAGCACGAGGAAGGGTTTCGTCATCGGGGCGAGAAGATAGGGAGGACGAATGTCATAACGGTGCGTTTCTTCTCAATAATCGTTATGCTTGATTTTATTTGATTGGTCTTAGATAAAAGTTTTGTGTCCAATGCATTTGCACCTTTGCTCAACATTAAACCAACTACATTAGACATATCATACAACGTCGAATTAGCTAATGGTAGCGTAGTTAACACAAACACCATTGTTAGCGGTTGCACATTCAATTTTCTTAATCATCCCTTCAACATAGACCTCATGCCCGTAAAGCTTGGTAGTTTCGGCGTCGTCATCGGCATGGACTGGTTATCTAAGCATCGTGCGAAGATCATTTGTGATGAGAAAGTTGTTCATCTTCCCTATAATGGCGAAACTTTGATTATTAGGTGGGGAGCGAAGTGGAACCAGAACTTAGTATCATATCGTGCATCAAAGCGGTACATTAAGAAAGGTTGTCTTGCTTTCTTAGCCCGTATGTAAGAGAAAAGTCGGAGGAGAAGCGACTTGAAGATGTTCCTATTGTTAGTGAATTTTGAAGTATTTCGAGGATTTCACGGGACTTCCACCGGCGTCAAGTAGAGTTTCATATTGACTTAGTGCGGGAGCAGATTCTTGCGAGCCGTATCGAGATCTAGCACCATCCGAAATGCCAGAGTTGTCTAATCAATTGCAAGAGCTTCTAGACAAAGGATTCATTAGGCGAGTTCCTCTCCTTGGGGAGCACCGGTCTTGTTTGTGAAGAAGAAGGATGGATCCTTCAGAATGTGCATAGATTATCGAGAATTGAACAAGTTAACGGTGAAGAATCGTTACCCACTCCCGAAATTGATGACTTGTTCGATCGGTTGCAAGGTTCTAGTATTTATTCCAAGATTGATCTCGTTGGGTTATCATCAACTTGAGTTAGGAAGAGGATATTAAACAGCGTTTAGGACACGTTATGGTCATTCTGAGTTTCAAGTGATCTTGTTTGGATTGACTAATGCACCGTACGGTATTCATGGATCTCATGAATAGAGTTTGTAAGCCATATTTGGACAAGTTTGTTATAGTGTTCATCGACGACATATTGATCTACTCCAAGAGCAAAGAAGAGCACGAAGAGCATTTAAGGGCGATTTTAAGGCTACTCAAGAATGAGAAGTTGTATGCCAAATTTTCGAAGTGTGATTTTTGGAATCACAAAGTGCAATTTCTTGGTCATGTTATTGATAGTCATGGACTACAAGTTGATCCATAAAGATTGAAGCGTAAAAGATTGGGCTACTCCAGCGAATCCTGATGCGACAATTTCTAGGACTAGAGGGATATTACGAGAAGGTTCATGAAGGTTTTTCAAAGATAGCGAGACCTTTGACCAAGTTGACACGAGAAAAACAAAGAATAGAGTGGGGAAAGAAACAAGAAGTTGCTTTTAGGTTGTTGAAGCAAAAGCTTTGCGGTCGCGCAATTTTGGCACTAAGAAGGCATTGAGAACTTTGTTGTATATTGTGGCGCTTCGCATAAAGGACTTGGGGCTGTTTTAATGCAAAACGAGAAGGTGATAGCGTATGCTTCTCGACAACTAAGGTTCATGAGAAGAACTACACAACTCATGATCTCGAGTTAGGAGCCGTAGTTTTCGCGCTCAAGATTTGGAAACACTACCTCTATGGTACAAAGTGCACAGTGTTTACCGACCACAAGAGTTTGCAATATATTCTTGATCCGAAGGAGCTTAATATGAGGCAACGTCGTTGGTTGGAGTTACTCAGCGACTATGATTGTGAAATCAAGTATCACCCGGAAAAAGCCAATGTTGTGGTGATGCTCTTAGTCGGAAAGAGGCCCTAAACCTTTAAGAGTTGATCATTGGGAATGCGATTATTTCTCCTTTACCATGAAAATCCGAAGCACAAGTCGAGGAGCACTTAAAGAGGAGAATCGACCAAGTCTTTATGGTATTTGCCGAAAGCGTAAATGGTTTTAATAAAGAAGCGATGGAGTACTATGTTTCAAGGATAGAATGTAGGGTTCCATTATATGGCGGAATCGAGAATTGATTATGCATGAGTCGCATAAGTCAAAGTATTCTATTCATCGAGGATCGGATAAGATGTATCAAGATCTTAAGAAGCTTTATTGGTGGCCGAACATGAAAGCGGAGATTGCCGCGTCACGTTAGCAAATGCCTTACAGGTAAAGTGAATATCGAAGCCTTCGGGTTTACTCCAACAACGGAAATTCCTCAATGGAAATGGGGCATTACAATGGACTTTGTTCGAAACTTCCTAAGACATGGGAGGTTCACGGCGCTATTTGGGTAATTGTTGATCGCGCACCAAGTCAGCCATTTCATACCGATTAGAGAGACATATTCCATGGAGCAACTCACTAGACTTTATGTCAAGGAAATAGTCTCGAGACACGGAGCACCAATTTCTATCATTCAAAACAGGAGATAGTCACTTCAAACTGGAATTCATTGCAAGATTCATTGAACAGATTAGAGATGAGCAGGCATATCACCCACAAGCCAAGCGGTCGAAAGTGAAAGGACCATTCAAGCGTAGAAGACATCTTGAGGGCATGTGTCATTGATTTTGGAAATGGTTGGGCTAACCATTTGCCATTGATTGAATTCTCGTACAACAATAGTTATCACACCGGTATCAAGATGGCACCATTTGAGGCACTCTATGGTTAGTAAGTGCGATCACTGTTTGTTGGGCGAGGTAGGGGAGGCGCTGCAACTTTTGGTCGAGAATAGTGCGGGAAACCACGGAAAAGATTGTTCAAATTACGTGATAGACTGGAGCAAGGAGTGCAGCCGAGAAAAGTTATCTGGATGTTACCGCAAAGGATTTGGAATTTCAAGTAGGTGACAAAGTTATGTTGAAAGTATCGCCTTGGAAGGGCGTGGATGCGTTTTGGGCGTGGGAAGTTGAACCAGATACATTGGACCATTCAAGATTTTGGCGAGAGTTGGTCGCGTAGCTTATCGACTTGATCTTCCACGGAACTTAGTCATGTGCACAACGTTTCACGTTTCAAATTTGAAGAAGTGTCTTTGGACGAATCGCTTGTTATTCCATTGGGCGAAGTTGACTTGGCGACAAACTCAATTTTGTGGAAGAACACGTAGAAATCATGGACCGCGAGGTCAAGCGGTTGAAGCAGTGCATATTCCTATTGTGAAAGTTAGTTGGAATTCGGCCGAGGTCCTGAGTTTACTTGGAGCGGGGAAGACGGATCGCGGCCAAGTATCCTCATCTTTTACCGACACCGTTAGACCTAACGATTGAATCGGGGTGAATTCCTTTTGGATGGTGAATGTGACAATCCGTACTTTCGGGTCATTTCGACACGATGCATGTCTCATTATTTCAACATTTGAGTAAACTTGGTTTACTTGTTTCAAATCGTTAACCTTGGAGGTTTAGCGGCGAATTCATGATCATGACATCCATTTCATATGGACTATGATTAGTCTACATTTCATGGACATCATTTGCATCTCATTAGTACATTCACGACATTTCATTTCACATTCAGCGTAATTTTATATTTTAATAATCGTTATCGTGAGTTATTATTTTAACATTTAATCCGTTACTTTCAAAAAGTGATCGATGTATTTTTAAACTTACATTTAGTTATAAAAACTATATTTTTAGTTTTCCTAGTGTTTTAAATTTATTTGGTATATTAATCGTTAAAATTTAATTATTACGTCGTTTTCTTAAAAACTACTCGATAATTTTTATATCACTCAAATTTCACAAGGAAAGTATTTTTACAATTTTTATTACCTCATTACATTATATTTTAACCTATTAAAAACTTACTTGTACATTTCTACACATTACTTACACTTTTCTTACAAATAATACAAGTCTTACAAATATATACATGCAAGTAAATGTTTTAAAAAAAAAAAAATACAAAGTCACTACATTCCCCAACCAGCAGGGGAAGTGTAATTATTGATTGGTATGGTGCTATGTCTTCTATAATTTCATTTCAATCAAAAAGTCTTGCACTCAAATAATTTCACATACAAGTCATTTTACCAAGTGTTAAAATAAACTTTCTCTCTTCCTTTTGGCTCTCAAAACCGGCCACTCAAAAGAACATCAAAGGGATCAAGATTTTTGCAAAATCAAGTCATTAACAACCTAGTATATATCCTTTATATGGTTTTGAAATAAAAACCAAGGATATTTAAGTTAATCCTTGTTACTTTCACCTCATCACTATCACTAGTAAGCATGTTTTTATCATTTTTATGTTTCCTTTTCATTTTCATATATTTCTTTTCATTTTTGGAGATATTATGCATGATATGTGATTTATACCATTTATTTCATGATTTTAGAGTTATATATACATATTGGTCATCCTATAAATATTCCCATGGTATTGGTTGGTCTTGATGGTGATTAGGAACCCATGACACCCTAAGAAGGTGTATGGTAGGATTAGATTAGTTTTGGAGTTGATTTGAAGGGATTAGAATAGGTTTTGTCCGAGAAAAACTATTTTCGATATATATAAAAGGTTCTGTCCTTGTTTCATTTTCTGGAAAATCCGACAGTAGGCACGACTTTTTGGCCTTGATTTTTAGAAAATATACTTTAAAACGAATCCGTGGCCGCTTGAGCGGATAAAAGCGGAGTTATAGAGAAGAAGTTATGGATTTTACAAGTTTGGCGATGAAATATATTTTTCAGAAATTTCAGCAACATGTTTTTATTTTGTCCGAGTCAAAAGCGAGCCTTAAGCTTCACAAATTATTTCGACTTCTCAAAATATATTAGTTTACTTCATCACGAAGCTGGGACATATTAGCGTAGAAAGCGGTTTGAAACGACAAGATACACTTTTTCATAAACTTGCGTAACTAATTTTAGCACACAATGTAAAAACCACCATCTTTAACCCTTAATATATCTTTATGTTGAGACCTTTTGGGCGAAAACTCCTGAACTGAAACTTTTAGATATCGATACAAACTTTCCAAAAGCAGTCGAGTTAGTTTCTCTAACGATCATTACACCATTTCGACTAGTTTTCCAAAGCCATTTTGTTAATTTCATGATTTTTCACGCGACATTGTTTTCGCGACGAAAAGTGGTAATTTCACCAAAAATCATTATAAAACCATTGTAGGATGACATTTTGGCGTATAAACATGTAAAGTGATTTTTGTTTGGTCAAGGCGTCAAAAGAGTATTTTTCGACGTCGAGTAATATTTTCAAAACTCATAAATGGTATAAATAACATATCAAGTGCATGCATAACATTACATTGCAACTCATGACATATCATATCATTGATAATAGGTCCCGGTTAGCGCATCACATTAAACCTCGGTGTACTCACTTTTGCCATTATTCCAGTTTATCCAGGTGAGTTTTCATAGCTTTTATGCTTTCGATTATTTTCAAACCCACGGGGGAGAATACATTGCACTACATTTTTCTTTATACGATACCAAGTATGTTAAATTCATTACATTGCTTAAGTTATCGCATTTGCCAATTTGAAAGTCCCCATTACTTGAACATGAACCGTTAATCTTTGAAGGCGAGGATGAGTGGATAGATCTATCGAGGTGGCGCCTCCATCGGTTGGTGAATCCCAACCAGGAAAAGCGGATGCATTTCATTTGATCACATTACGGAGTTATGCGGCAAACACTGCAGGGGCATACATGATTGAGCGATCTAGTTTGAGGTCATGGGCTTAGAGCAATTGTAACATTATTTTTTTTCGTGACTTGATGGTCATGCATGATAGATACTTGTGTAGTCGTATAAAACATTTACATAAACCTATGATTTCTCACCAACATTATTGTTGACTGTTTTAGCAATGTATTTCAGTGGCGAGGCATTATCATCATGACATGGTTTAGGGACCTACATTTTGAGTCATGTATCGACTTACATTATGTACATTATGGCACTTTATTTCAAAACATCGTTTGGATTTGTATTATATTTGTATTTCCGCAAACTTTGTAAACCTTGTGGGACCGATGTTGTACTCGAATGTTTTATGAAATATCAACGATGTGTTTTAAAAGCGACACTTTAGGTGGATTCAATATAGCTATGATGTGGTGCTATGACGGTCAATCCCAGAATTCCATTCATTTACCAAAAGCAGGTAAATTGGGGTGTGACAAATTCAAAGTGTTTAAAAGCGGGAATTACAACTTGGGTCTTTGATCAAAGATTAGGGAATGATAGGGGAGGTGAGTACATGGATACTACTGTATTTTTGGTCTGTTGGTATAATCCATGAAGCATTTGCCCTTATACTCTCGACCAAAATGGTATTTAGAGAAAGGAAAAACAAGGTGCTAAAGGAGATGGTTAATTCCATGTTGTCCTTTTGAGGAGTGAGTCAAGGGTTGTTAGGGTGAAGCTATGTTAACAACACTATTTATTAAATAGGGTTCCCAACAAAAGGAACAAGATTACCCCTTATAAACTATGGACTAAAAGGAAACCAACTGAACTATATCAAGGTTTGGGGTTGTAGGGCTGTTGTAAGACTCCACGATCCAAAGTTGAAAACTTTAGGTTGAAAGAGGCATTGGTACATCTTTGTTGGATATGTTGAGCATTCCAAGGCTTATAGGTTCTATGTTATTGAACCTAATGAATATGTTTCAATTAACTCCATAATTGAATCAAGGGATGCAAACTTTGATGAGAATAGATTTTCATCAGTCCCTAGACTCAAGTCGATTCCTAATGGAACTCATGACAACGGTGTATCGAGAGGTCCACGATGATGAACCATCGGTGGTCCACGATGAGGTTGTGGTTCAACAACTGAACACATGCTTTCGGGAAGAGCAAAAGGGTGAGGAATCCAAAGTCATTTGGACCTGAGTTTCAACTATACTTAGTTGAAGGAACAAGGGATGAGGTCTCGGACCAATACTCCTATTGCTTCATTGTTGAGGATGATCCCAAGACATATGAAGAAGCAATGAAGTCGAGGATATTGCTTTACGGAAAGAAGCAATCAATGATGAGATGGATTCCATCATGGGGAACAACACTTGGGTGTTGGTTGATCTACCTCCAGGTTGCAAACCTCTAGGTTGCAAATTGATTTTCAAAAAGAAAATGAAGGTAGATGGAACTAATGAAAAGTTCAAGGCTAGATTAGTTATTCAGGGCTTTAAACAAAAGTCAGGGATAGACTAGTTTGATACTTATGCCTGGCGTGGCATGTATCGATACCATAAGGCTGCGATTGCTATGGCATCTATTCCAATCTGATTATTCATCGGATGGATGTAACGACTTTCTTGAATGGTGAATTGGATGAGGAGGTTTATATGAACCAACCAGGGGCTTCATCATGCACGCGCAGAAAACAAGGTGTGTAAACTGATTAAGTCTCTTTATGGACTTAAGCACCTAACAATGGCATCAAAAATTTGATGAAGTGGTTTTGTCTAGTGGTTATGTTCTTAATCAAAGTGACAAATGTGTATATAGCAAATTTGATTAATTTGGTAAAGGAGTCATCATTTGTCTATATGTTGATGACATGTTGATCTTTGTGGCGACCAAAATGAGGTTGACTTGACAAAGGAATTTTTTTCATCAAGGTTCTCCATGAAGGACATGGGGAGGCGATGTTATCCTTGGTATAAGGATTAAACATGAAAGTAAAAGAATTTCTATCAGTCTCATTATATTGAGAAGGTGTTGAGGAAATTCAATTACTTTGATTGTACTCGGTGAGTACACCTATGAATACTTGTGAAGGCGATGCCTAATCATGGCAAGGCACATCTTAACTTGAGTATTCTAGGGTAATTGGTACTGATGTATGCCATGACTTGTACAAGACCGATATTGGTTTTGCGGTGGGAAAATTGGCGGGTATACTAGTAATCCTAGTGCTCATCCTTGGCGAGTTCAAAGGAGTCTTGAAGTATTTGAAGAACTATGATTATAGTCTCTCATATCTTGGTTACCCATCGGTGTTGGAAGGATACATTGATGCAAGTTGGATCGAGTAAAGACAATTAGATCTACCGGTGGCGGGTATTCCTACTTGGTGGAGTGCAATTTCTTGGGCATCCAAGAAGCAAACTTGCATCACCAGTTCAACAATGGAATCTGGTGGCTTTGTGGCTTTCTTTGTAAAAGGCTGAATGGTTGAGAAAACTTGCTTCTTGAGATTCCATTGTGGCCTAAACCTATAGCACCTATTTCTATCCGGTGTGATAGTGCGGCTACATTGGCTAAGGCTTATAGCCAGATGTACAATGGTAAGTCTAGACACTTAGGTGTCGGACATAGCATGATTCGTGAGCTTATCATGAATGGGGTGGTATCTATAGATTTTGTGAGATCTCAACGAACTTAGATCACTTGGCGAAGGTGCGGCTAGAAGACTTGGTTATAAAGTACCTAAAGGGGATGGGTTTAAGTCCAACTTAGTCCTTTGAATGCTAGGACACCCAACTCCCTCCTAAGGAAACTTGGGAGCTGAGTTCAATGTGGAAAATTTGAACATTCAGTGGAATGGAGCTTATCTTT
>OU343220.1:303005159-303087311 GCA_910596185.1 Chrysanthemum makinoi | reverse complement strand
TACACGCCTGATGACATTTCTTGTTGGGTTGGTTTGTTTGTCCTGCCTCTTTGTCTACTTAAAACCTTTTGCCCGAGGAGTAGTCAAGAGGGTAGGTCGGCCACTAAGCGTCAACGCCAGGAAGAGTATATTGTTAATGCTATTCATGCATGGGGCTCTCCTGGTGGTAGTTTGCAGGTTGTGCGTGAGGTTTTAGCCGAACATTCTCCTTTATGGTCTAATATTCAGGATGATAGCCTGGATTTGGGTGATCGTAATGTCAAGCAATGTAAGAGGAAGATTTGTGATGGTCATTATACTGTTGCGGTCAGAGTTCTTTCGTCTTCTGGTATTGCACCTTATGATGTCTCTATTCTTGAGGACTTAAAAGCTAAGCACCCTTTTCAGTCTGCTCCTCTTTTGCCTGATATACCTATTGATATTCATCATCTTACTGCATCCTCTTCTACTGTTCTTGACATGATCAAAAGTTTCCCTCGTGGTACTTCTTGTAGGCGGGATGGGCTGCGTGCCCAACACCTTTTGGATTGCTTAACCGGTGCAGCTGTGGCTATTTCTGATGAGTTAATCGCTTCTATTACCCAAGTGGTAAACCTTTTTCTTGCGGGTAAATGCCCGAGGGTGTTGGGTGAGTACATTGCTAGTGCTCCTCTCACACCCTTGGTCAAACCAGGAGGGGGTATCCGTCCTATTGCTGTTGGGACTGTTTGGAGGCGTTTAGTTTCCAAGGTTTGTGCTTCTATGATTGGCCACTCTTCAGATAGTTATTTAGATGATTTGCAATTTGGTGTTGGTGTGTCGGGTGGAGGGGAGGCTATTCTTCACGCTGTGAATCGTTTGGTTGAGGACCGGGGGGATGATGTTGGTCTGTCTATGTTGCTGGTTGACTTTATAAACGCTTTCAACATGGTGGATCAGGCTGTTATGTTACGAGAGGTTCGACTCATTTCCCGGCTATTTCGCGGTGGGTTGAATTTTGTTATTCTAGTCCTTCCAGATTATATTATGGTGAGCATACTCTTTGGTCTCATCAAGGTGTGCAACAAGGTGATCCGCTTGGGCCTCTTCTTTTTGCTTTAGTGTTACATCCCCTAGCATGTAAGATTAGAGATTCTTTTGACCTTTCCTTTCAAGCTTGGTATCTTGATGATGGGACTATTATTGGCGCTACCTTGGTTGTGGGTAAGGTTTTGGAGTTGATTATGACGGATGGACCTTGTCGTGGCTTACACCTCAATGTTGATAAAACTGAAGTTTTTTTGCCACAGGAGGACCCCAGAAGCAGGTATGCCGGTGTTTTTCCCCCTAATATTTCTCGCCCCTCACATGGTGTTAAATTATTGGGAGGACCTGTTAGTGTGGATTTTGAGTTTGGTAGTAAGTTGGTCCTGAAAAGGGTTGCCAAAACTATTGAACTTATGGAGGTAGTTGCCAAACTCAATGACCCTCAATGCGAGTTGTTGCTACTCATTACATGGTATTTCTAAGTTATATTTTTCTATGCACATGTTCTCTCCGGGTCTTTGAGTGTGCTCAGGTTTCTTTTGAAGCGGCACTTCGTCCTCCTTGGCGTATCATTGTCACCGCTGGGCCCGGTTTTGGTGATTAGCAGTGGAGACTCGCCACCCTACCCTTTGCTTTTGGGGGGACTTGGTTTATATTCTGCATGTGACGTCTTGAATTATGCCTTCCTTGCTTCTAGACTTCAATCTGCTAGCTTACAGTCTAAGCTTCTCCTTAGCTCTGGTATTGTAACTGTTGGTCCCTCTTTTGATGATGCTTTATATACTTTTAATGTGAATATGGATATTGACCTTTTGAGTAACCCTAGCGAGGTCGCTGCCCCCAAACTTATGAAGAAATTGGCAGATATATATTTCGATCGGGTTACCCAAACTGTTGAGTCTACATTCCATCTTTCTCCCCGATGATAACGCTACACGCGTCGTTCGGGGTCAAAGGAACTTCCTTTTCTTCGAGCAAGTTTTATAACACCCTAGGCAGTGAACCTAATCGTTGTAGTGTAGTATTAGGGAAGCCACGGGTATTGATATCGTTCTCTAGGGGAATAGGAATGCTAGTGAGGAGTTACTACGCTAAGGTTGGGGTTGAGGAAGATTATTTTTTTATCTTTTTATGTTTTTTATAAAATGGAAAGGTACGAATCTCGGGGTTTGGATTTGGGGGTTGGTATTTCTACCGATTACTCTACTATCTAATTATCTAATTAACTAAGGTGAGGGTAGTCTATGTCTAATTATTGTGTGCTCGTATGATAGTTTAAAAATGTGTTCACTTAGGTTTTATTACTCCTTAATTATCTCCTATTGATGGTTGAATTGTCACGTCCTTATTCTTAATCGTGTTGTGTGTCTAAAGTCGTAGGGTATGCGTTTATCCCTAACTCTTTGAACTTACCAAAGGGTCTCGTCTACAAAATCTCTAGGATTTATACATTCTAACTCTAAGGCACTCCTTGTATGGTTTAGCCTACAACTACTCTAGGTGTTATAGTCTAAGGTTCACAAAGATTAATCAAGCATTAACTACACAACGAATGACCTATCGCATTACTAGATCATTAACAATTAAGATAAGAGACAACCAATCAATATTTAATAATTAAGTTTCATATTCCCTAAGCAAACACACAAGTAAATTAGCCGGACATGGAGAACATGCAAGCATACACACAAATAATTAAAAGACATAATTGAATTAATGAAGTAAAACACTTATCTTGATGTAAGATAGGGTTTGGAACCCTAAAATACTGTACAAGACAGCCTTGGTTCGGTTTAGGTTTTTACTCCAAAAGACTACACACCAATACTGAAAAATTCGGATTCTATATATAAGATTACATGTGCGACGGCGTCACTTTATGATTTGTGACGCGTCGGTCGCCGCCATTAGGGTTTCGTCTTGGCCACGTTAGTCTTGCGACGGCGTCACCTTATGCTTTGTGACGCCGTCCTCTTGACTTATGACGCCGTGCTGGATCAAATCTAGGACGTCGAGTTGCGACGGCCTACTCTTTTAAAGCTTGACACCGTCACTTGAAAATAAGAAATTTGACTTATGTCCCTTCACAAAATGCTCCGACGGCGTCGCAGGTTAAGCTGACGCCGTCACCTTGTACTTCAGCATCTTGAGTGTCTCGATTTCTTGACTTTGGCCATTTTCTTCGTATATCCGCGCTTTTAGTCCAAATAAGTGGCATTACGAGAATTTGCCTTCAAGAGACCTAAAAAGTGAAAAGGAACGATATTAAGTAATAACGGATACAAAAGTGATCAAATAAGGGCTTAAATGACCCCTCAAAAGGTACATTTTAAAACCTTATCAAATATCCCTACACTTGGTATTTGCTTGTCCTCAAGCAAATGTGCTTTTAGCCAATTAATTTATAAGTTAGGGGTCATGAAGCATTGGTTTAAAATAATTCACAACACATATAAAGCCCCCATAAAAGTCATAACAAAGCACGAAATTACATACTAGCACCTCACATGGGGTGTTTGGATACTCACATCTCTCTCGGGTGTATATGAAATATAACAAGTTGGAAATGGAAGATAAACACTCATTAACCGGTCCTAGTACATAGATTACCATAGGCTTGAGACTAGATCAAACCTCCATCGCTTTGGCGTAAGCACCTAGGAAAGACTATCAAAGAGGTCTTTAAAGGGTTGTAATGTTAGGCTTACGGTAGGGAAACAAAAGGGTTTGGTGGGATAGGCTATTTAGTGGTGGCATGTCAAAAATCTTTATGTTACAAGCATACGAAGAATGGCGTTGCTAAGCCAAGACTCGACACTCTAAAGTCTAGATAACTAAAACAAACAAACATAAATTTAAAGATAGATGTAGGATGGTAGCCCGTATATATATATATATATATATATAAATATATATATATATAATAGGAATATATTAGCATACAATTAATTGTAGCCATTTGACTACAATTTTGAACTAAAAATGTGGTCCCCTGATTATTTTTGTGGGTCCCTGATTTATTCTCATTGGGTCCCTGGATCAATGCTAGTATTTTTTATGAAGGATTGTTTAATCTACAAAAATTATAAGCTTAATATCCCCTATATATATATATATATATATATATATATATATATATATATATATATATATATATATATATGTATGTATATATATATATATTAACACTTTTTCTTTTCTTTTTTTTTTATACACTTTTACTCTACCATCCTCTACGGTAACATCAAAATGATAGGGATTTATAGGCACATCCCTACACTTGAGTTTTTATTAATCTAACACTAATTTGACCCGAATTGAAAAGATCAAAACACTTGAGGTATATTATTACGCAAATAAGGGAATTTAACGTTCCCTTCTAGTCATTTCATAAACTTTAACTTTTTCCCATGAGTCCCAATCGTCCCAAAACTGTGTACAAAGGATATGACTCGACTTAGCAACTCATGCAAGCAACTAGATAATTGAACTAAGGGTTTAGGGTGATAACAATAATGCACTAAAAGTGAGTGCATACATGGTAGGCTAAGGCGATTTGGGTGTATATTTGGGGGTGGGGTGTAAACAATGCTCTTCATTGATATTCTGGAAAACCGAAACATCACGAGAACCGAGAAAAGGATAGGCTCTGAGGGGTTAACTAGGGGTATCGTGTACTAAAGATGAGTACAACGCAAAGGTGTGGGGGAATTACTCAACCGATGTGGAAAAAGTAATTATATTACGGGTATCAAACAAGGGTTATCCTAATGCCTCTTATCATTAAGTTATTCCTAACTACATAAGTGTAGTCTTACTAGCGATCTCGGGTTGCATCACAAAACAAGTTCTAGAATCTAATATACTACCGGTTCACACACTAAGCATTAAAGATGAATTCTTTAATTCCTACTAATCTAAGGGCGATCCTCACATTTTGGGTGGAATTTAAGTGGTAAAGGGTTTTTGTACTAGTCATGCAACTTCCTATCCGTGAGACGCTTTTGTTAAGACTAATGGCCCACTCCTATGCTTTAATTCCTACTAATCTAAGGGCGATCCTCACATTTTGGGTGGAATTTAAGTGGTAAAGGGTTTTTGTGCTAGTCATATAACTTCCTATCCGTGAGACGCTTTTGTTAAAACTAATGGCCCACTCCTATATGTCATGAAAAATTTTAAATTTGGTGCCAAAATTACCCTAACCGAAATTTTCTCATGGTTTATTACACAAATACAACTGGACAAAGCAAATATTCAAGGATAAGCATAGTTTCAAAGTTCCCGTTTTATTTTCCCTCCCTACACTTAAACTGAACATTGTCCCCAATGTTCCCCGAAAGTATCAAAGTTATGATAATGGAAGGTAATTAAAAACGAAAGAAACTAGTACTCCCCTGATTAGCTCGGTAGAATCCGTGTAAAGTGGTGGTTAAATCCTTTCCAAGAAAATTGTATGCGTGAAAAGCTCCTTCCAATCTTTTGTTTCTTCTTCTTGATAAATAAAACCTGCACGTTCGAAGAAAATAGAAGAAACCTTCGCGTAAAATCGGCGGTAATAATATATATAAGACTCTACTAGACTAGGATATAATGCTTGTGGAATGGATTTTTACAGAATTTCTGGAAAATTAAGACCTGGAAAATTCCAAGAATTTATAAATTGCTCAGAAAACGAGAAAAAAGTAATCTGTTGTTTTTACTCCTTCCTGACACTGTCAGTTGTAATTGCGACCCTCGACGCCGTCGGTTATCCTGACAAAACTTGTATGCGATTTTCTGGAAAAAATTCTGGAAAATTTACATTTTTAGAATCTGGAAAAATTTCTGCAAAACATCCATTATGACTCGATACAAGCATTTGACTCGAACAAAAACACATATATATCTTTTAATGAATTGCTATTCTCATGTTTACATTTCTTTTGAAACCGTGTGTAATCCTCCCTACACTTATCCTTTATGTAAAATACCTTTATATGCAATTAAGACAAGGTTAAAAACAACATAAAGTATTTTTACAAATTTAAACATGAGAATAAGCAATCAATAAAAAATATATGACACTAACAAGCAAACAATTTAGCATGGGTTGCCTCCCACGAAGCGCTTTTCTTTATTTAAGAGTCTTGTAGCTAGACTCATAGTCGTGCCCCTACGTTGTCCTAATCTTAGAGGCCCATTCGATCTCCTTAACCCTTCTCTCATCACGAATATATTCAGGGCCTAGTTCAAGACAAGTAGTGTAGTAAACCTTGTTCTTCCAGTCTACTTCAAAGGCCGGAATGTTATCCACATCTAAATTATCCATACCCTCAAACTTCTTGTTCTTGTGGGGCATTATATATTTAACACTCTCGGCTCCATTTGAGAACTCGACTATTCCTTCCTCTCGATCATAAACCATCTTAGACTCCTCTATAAATGGTTTCTCAAGTATCACATCTCCTAAAAACCCATCAATGATGCCCTTAACATTTTCCAAGATCATGAAATCACACCTATATGTGAAGTTACCTACGAAGACATGCAATCCTTTAACCCTCCCCACATAGTTACTTGCTTTCCTAGGGCGAAAGGGGTCCCTCATAGGTTCTAGCTTTTTGCTCATGATCCAATTGTAATAGAGCCTAGACATTAAATTCATGGGTGCCTTATAGTCAATGTAGGTGTGATCCCTATATAAGTATCCAATCATACACGGTATCTTGATGTTTTTAGGGTTTCCCTTTCTTATGCGAGGCTCAAAAGGTGGTCTTGGGAAGTTAACCACGTTATAGTGATAGTCGGTTTCCTTCCCTTTAGGGTATGAATCGAAATATTCCCTAAGTTCTTCCTCATCCTTACTACCCTCCATAATTTCTAACACCTTATAATCTCCATCTTCTAGGTCATCATCCGAATCACTTGAGGTCGAATCACAATCTAAAGGGTGAGCAGATTCCTTAAGGGCTTCCTCAAGCGTATTCTCAATCATCCTATTTAGTTTCCTAAGCTCTCCAATTTCACTGATAATACGAGCTCGAAGTTGGTTGACAGATGCCGGGTCAAGCGGTGGGTACTTGTTTGGTGGTAAAGTGTTGTTTGGTGGTTTATCACCTTCCATAATGAAAAGTGATGGGGTTATGAACAAAGGTCACGAAGAAGGGGGATAGACTACGAGAAAGCTAAAAATGAGAAAATTTTACTTGATAGGAATCAAGCAAAGAAACCTAAACGAGTGGACTACTAACTAGCTATTCTATTCCCGGCACGCCAAAAACTTGATAACGCTACACGCAGCCGTCGGTCAAAGGAACTTCCTTTTCTTCGAGCAAGTTTTATAACACCCTAGGCAGTGAACCTAATCGTTGTAGTGTAGTATTAGGGTAAGCCACGGGTATTGATATCGTTCTCTAGGGGAATAGGAATGCTAGTGAGGAGTTACTACGCTAAGGTTGGGGTTGAGGAAGATTATTTTTTTTTTATCTTTTTATGTTTTTTATAAAATGGAAATGTACGAATCTCGGGGTTTGGATTTGGGGGTTGGTATTTCTACCGATTACTCTACTATCTAATTATCTAATTAACTAAGGTGAGGGTAGTCTATGTCTAATTATTTTGTGCTCGTATGATAGTTTAAAAATGTGTTCACTTAGGTTTTATTACTCCTTAATTATCTCCTATTGATGGTTGAATTGTCACGTCCTTATTCTTAATCGCGTTGTGTGTCTAAATTCGTAGGGTATGCGTTTATCCCTAACTCTTTGAACTTACCAAAGGGTCTCGTCTACAAAATCTCTAGGATTTATACACTCTAACTCTAAGGCACTCCTTGTATGGTTTAGCCTACAACTACTCTAGGTGTTATAGTCTAAGGTTCACAAAGATTAATCAAGCATTAACTACACAACGAATGACCTATCGCTTTACTAGATCATTAACAATTAAGATAAGAGACAACCAATCAATATTCAATAATTAAGTTTCATATTCCCTAAGCAAACACACAAGTAAATTAGCCGACATGGAGAACATGCAAGCATACACACACAAATAATCAAAGACATAATTGAATTAATGAAGTAAAACACTTATCTTGATGTAAGATAGGGTTTGGAACCCTAAAATCTGTACAAGACAACCTTGGTTCGGTTTAGGTTTTTACTCCAAAAGACTACACCCCAATTCTGAAAAATTCGGATTCTATATATAAGATTACACATGCGACGGCGTCACCTTATGATTTGTGACGCCGTCGGGTCGCCGTCATTAGGGTTTCGTCTTGGCCACGTTAGTCTGGCGACGGCGTCACCTTGTGCTTGTGACGCCGTCCTCTTCATTTTATGACGACGTTGGATCAAATCTAGGCCGTCTAAGTTGCGACGACCTACTCTTTTAAAGCTTGACACCGTCACTTGAAAATAAGAAATTTGACTTCTGTCCCGTCACAAAATGCTCCGACGGCGTCACAGTTAAGCAGTGGACGCCGTCACCTTGTACTTCGCAGCTGAGTGTCTCGATTTCTTGACTTTGGCCATTTTCTTCGTATATCCGCCTTTTCGTCCAAATAAGTGCCATTACAGCAATTTGCCTTCAAGAGACCTAAAAAGTGAAAAGGAACGATATTAAGTAATAGCGGATACAAAAGTGATCAAATAAGGGCTTAAATGACCCCTCAAAAAGGTACATTTTAAAACCTTATCACCCGACATATGGCGTTATGGAGTTCTCTAAAGGAGGATCATACTTCGGATTGGCTTAGAGTGGCTCCGATATCTGGACTGGGACAAACTATGAATGCCAGGGCTTATCGTTGTGTGCTATGCTATTGGTTGGGTGTTCCTCTTTTCACTGTTCAGGTACCGTGTTCAGCTTATTCTAAGGTATTTTCTAGAGATATTTATGGGGATCATGCTGTTTCGTGTGCGGGTATTGTTGGCATTAAACATCGGCATAACCTTGTGCGTGATGTTCTTGTTGATATATGCTCCCGGTCCGGAATTTCTGCACGTAAGGAGGTGGATATTGGGCTTTTCTGGAGATGGGGACAGATCTTTGCGACCGACTGATATATTACTTTACTCGTGGATAATGGGCGTGATGTATGTGTTGATCTTACGGGATCGTTGCCCTTGACGCAATCTGGGATGACTGATTTTATGCCAGGGCGTGCGATCATTGATGCTGCATCGTAAACGCGTGTCAAGTACGATGCGAAATGTGCGGATATTGGATATGGGTTTCTCCCCTTTTCTTTTTCTTCTTTTGGAGAACTTGAGAAGGATGCAGTTACTTTACTTAAGCGTATTCGACGATTCTCTATGACTCAAGACATTGGAGCGCGTGCAGCAGTTCATATTTTTAATAGGATTGGTTTTGTCATTGCTAGAGGTGTGGGGGCCCAGTTGGTTTCTCGGCTTCCCACTAATTTTTTGTAATCCTATGAGTTTTTAATAAAAAGGTTAAGTTTTATAATAAAAAAAAATAATAACAATAATAATAATAATAAATCATTTATGTTTATATTTAGAGTTAACTACATTTTTGGTCCTTGTGGTTGTACCTGAATTCCACTTTTGGTCAATTTGTTTAAAAAGTTGCGATTTTAGTCCAAAATGCATAGTTTGGTTCCACTTTTGGTCCATTTTTCTAACGAATTTAGTTCAGTTAGGTAAGTCGTTTGCAACGTTAGTCCTTTATAACGGTCGTTTGCAACGTTAGTCCTTTATACCAAAGATCTTTTGCAACATTTGCAACGTTAGTCCTTTCAGTTAGTTAGTCCTTTATAAAAAATTCTAAAAAAAATTGAAAAAATTTAGAAAAAAAATTATAATTTTTTTTTTCTAAAATAAAATTCGAAATATATTCTAAAAAGAAAACTTATTTTTTTCCGAAAAAAATTCTAAAAAGAAACTTTTTTAAAAAAATAACTTTTTTTTTCCGAAAAAAAATTCGAAATATATCCTAAAAAAAAACTTTTTTTTCCGAAAAAAATTCTAAAAATATATTCTTAAAAACAACTTTTTTTTTCCTAAAAAAATTTCAAAATATATTCTAAATTTTTTTTTAAAATGTATATACTTTGAAAAAACGTTTTTTTAAAAATGTATATACATTGAAAAAAATTTCGAAATATATTCTAAAAAAAACTTTTTTTTCCTAAAAATTTTAAAAAGAAACTTTTTCCTCAAAAAATTTAAAATATATTCTAAAAAACTTTTTTATTTCGAAAAAATTCCAAAAATATATTCTAAAAAACTTTTTTTCCGAAAAAATTTCAAAATATATTCTAATTTTTTTTAAAATGTATATACATTGAAAAAACGTTTTTTTAAAAATGTATATACATTGAAAAAAATTTCGAAATATATTCTAGAAAAAATGTATATACATTTAAAAAAACGTTTTTTCAATGTATATACATTTAAAAAAAAAATTATAATATATTTTGAAATTTTTTCGGAAAGTTTTTTTAGAATATATTTTAGAATTTTTTCGCAAAAAAAGTTTTTTTAGAATATATTTCGAAATTTTTCTCGAAAATTTTCGAAAAAAGTTATTTTTGAAAATAAGTTTCTTTTTAGAATTTTTTCGAAAAAAAAAATTTTTAGAATATATTTCGAAATTTTTTTCGAATTTTATTTTAGAAAAAAAAATTATAATTTTATTTTCTAAATTTTTTCTCGAATTTTTAAAAATTTTTTTAAAGGACTAACTAACTAAAAGGACTAACGTTGCAAATGTTGCAAAAGATCTTTGGTATAAAAGACTAACGTTGCAAACGACCGTTATAAAGGACTAACGTTGCAAACGACTTAACTAACTGAACTAACTTCGTTAGAAAAATGGGCCAAAAGTGGAACCAAACTATGCATTTTGGACTAAAATCGCAACTTTTTAAACAAATGGACCAAAAGTGGAATCCAGGTACAACCACAAGGACAAAAAATGTAGTTAACTCTTATATTTATAAGTAATTAAAAATTATAATAAATTATTTTTATAATTTAATAAAATAATATAAAATATTAATATATTAACAAAAAGTAATAAGTAATATATTATTTTTTGTTTTTATATAATAATAATAAGAGTAAATTACATAAATGGTCCCTGTGGTTTGTCAAAAATTTCACCTATAGTCCCTCAAACTTAAAAGTTGCATATATCGTCCCTATTGCCTCAAACGAATAACATGAATGGTCCTTCTGTTGGACGTCCGTCTATTGCAACGTTAAACCACTCCCACGTGATACACACGTGAGGGTAAAATGGTATTTCTCTCCTACATTAGACTACTTAAGAGTTTTCGTTCCCAATAAACACACAACACCCTCTCATTTAATTTTCCTCTTCTCACCAAAACTAATCATCTTGAATCCGAAACCCTAAGTTATGCAAGATTGACCTTATGAACAATGGTGTTATCCGTGTGGAATATACGTGACGCTAATAAAATGACGCCAGTATTGGATTATGATCGTATTTATGGTAAGCTGCTATTGTGTTTTTGTTTATCAATTATGATCATGAAAAATGTTGTTAAGAATGTTTAATGAGATTTTCCTATGAAAACCATAACTAATAATGTGTTATTATTGTGTTTTTTCCAGCCAAAGACCCTAACTTTTTTAGTCTGAAGATTCATCATGGAGGGATGTTCTCAGAGTCACCAGGAAGGAAATATGTTAATGGTAGGTTTAGCTTTGTGGATAACCTAGATGTGGATATGTTTTCTGTGATTGAGTTGAATGAGATGGTTATGTTGTTAGGTTATGAAGGGGATAGGATAATGTACTACCAATATTTGATTCCTGATCTTGATTTAGACCATGGGATTAGAGCTTTAGGTAGTGACCAAGATGTACATGAACTTTGTAGGTATGTATTGTCAGGTCATAGGTTGTTGAATGTGTACATTGAGCATGATGAATCAACAGTAGACACTTATAATCATGCATCATCTAAGAGGTGTACCATTACTGAAATTGAAAATGAGGAAGTTGTTGGTAAGAAATCTTGTTCTAAGCAGTTATGTTTAGAATGGATAGGGAGTGAAATAGGTCAAAGTGGGGTTAATAATGTTGGTGAAAGTAGTGCTGCTAAGGAAATGGGTCAAAGTGAGTTTGCAAAAGAATTTTACTCTGCTTTGGACAATGAAAACTTTGATCCTTTCCTTGATTTAGATGACGATGAGGTAGTTGCTAAGGCTACAGAGCTTGAGCAGACCTTAGACACTAATAAAGTAGGAGAAGTAGCAGAAGAAGAATTTGAAAGTGGGGAAGACATTGAAAGTGGGGAAGATAATGAAAGTGGGGAAGATAGTGATGATGAGGATGACAGTGATTACATTGTTGATGAAGTTAATGATATCAATGAAGTGGAAGTAGACATGGAAAACTTCCGTGCTAATGTAGATGTCAATGAAGAGTTCATGGGCAGTGGGAGTAAGAAACGTGTTACTTTTGAAGAACCTGTTGATGTGGAAGTATTAGACAATGATGAATTTGAAAGTGGGGATGATGGAGATGATGATATACAAAAGTCTAGGAAAAGAAAGTTAAAGGAGTTAAGGAAACAAATGGGTAAGAATGCAGTTGGTGGGAGTAACCAAACATATTTCTTTGTAGGGCAGAGTATTGGAACTGCAAAAGAGGCTAAGGAGATGATTAAGCTCCATTCAATTGAAACAAGGAGGGAAATTGAGTTGAAAAAGAATGATAAGGTAAGAATAAGAGCAGAATGTTTTGGTACTCCAACTCAAAGTCAAGCTCCAAGTCAAAGTCAAACTCAAGGTACTGCAACTGAAGCTCCAAGTCAGACTCAAGGTACTGCAACTCAAACTTCTGGGAAGGGTAAGAAGAAGTCTTTAAAAAGGAAATCTGTTTGAAGAAGGCTGCAAGTAAAAAAAACTCTTGTTTTGGTCCATAAAAACACTTGTCAATGTGTTATCTAGTTTGTTGGTAGTACAAACACTTAATTTCATTTTGGTATGTAATATGTTATGTATGGCCAGTGGCCAGTACTTCTTATGTTGGTGCTACAATTGTTATGTAGTATGTTATGTTGGTTACAATTGTAGTTGGCATTATGGCATTCAGTTTTTGGGTTGTGCTTTTGGGTCTATTTCGACATTTTTTATTACTTTTGACTGCTAAAAATGGGTCAGTTTTTGGGTTGTGCTTTTGACTTTTAAATGGGTCACTTTTTTGACCATAACAACACAAGCACAAGTAAACCAAAACTTAACCAATTCATAACATTTTTTGGTTGCTTTTGATTCCAAAATGGGTCACTTTTGACTGTTTTTATTGCTTTTGATTGACTTTGAATGTTTCACTTCAATGGGTAAAAGCAAAGTCAGACACTAACAATATATACCAAAAGTACATATATACATAACATAGTGTTCCATTCCATACTTAGATCCATAACATAGTTTTTCAATTACAAAACACAATATTGACTACAAAAGTCAATATATCCATTACATTATACCAAAACCCTAATAACTTATGTTGACAGTTTGAACCAACCAATCAAGAGAACAAATAACCATGTAATAACCACCACTTTTTTCATTCTTTGACGATTAGCTTCAGCTTCCAACAATCTAGCTTCAAGCATGTTTCTTGCCCTCAAAAGTTCGGGTATGATGTTTACAAGACGAAAGCACACATTGGGGATCATACCAATCAATGAATGGGCAAGTGGATCCCTAAAAAACAATCAATCAAAAGTACCATTGATTAGGGCTAAAAGCAAAAGCAATTGGAACCCTAATTTAAGATTCGAACACTTACATTTACAGGACAACTGTAAAATCGTCTTCCGGGTTTATATCCGGTCCAAGATGTGCGAATGATCGCCCTTCTACCACAAGAACAGTTAACCATTGTTGTTAGTCAAGAAAATTAAGGGAAAGAAGAAAAAGATGGAACTGATGGGTTGGGGTGGTATTATTTATTGGGAAGGAAAGATATGAGGAGAAAATACCATTTTACCCTCACGTGTGTATCACGTGGGGGTGGTTTAACGTTGCAATAGACGGACGTCCAACAGAAGGACCATTCATGTTATTCGTTTGAGGCAATAGGGACGATATATGCAACTTTTAAGTTTGAGGGACTATAGGTGAAATTTTTGACAAACCACAGGGACCATTTATGTAATTTACTCTAATAATAATTCTTGATTACCTCACGTCGTTAGCCTATTGCCACCTGTTTCTTTCAACTCATAAAGTAATGGCTCTCTCCTTTACTTTTTTTTGCGTCTTATTTGCATATCTAGGACTCCTAGGGGATTTATGCCGATATACTTTGAAAAGGGTTGTCGTCAAGTGTAGCCTCTCTTTGAATCCGTTGTGCAAAGTTAGTTGTTGTGCGGTGGATGATGATATATACATAAACATGGAGTTTTCGAAAAATGAGTTGTAGGATATCACATTGTATATACGATATGTGCTATAGTTTTGTTTCCTATAAATCCAGACCCAAAGTTCCTAAATTTCTTACATTCTCTCCATTAACCGCATATTTTGTTTGCACACATAGCTGTGATTAAGTAATCATATTATGATGCATTCTTGGCTGGATCTTACGCTAGATCGACGTAATAATTTGGTTGAGTCACATGTCAAGGCCCTAATCATTTCACGTCAGGCTGAGAAGTCGCTCAACCACATCGCTTGAAGCTCTCATCACTTCACGCCATGAATCTTTGGTGATGAAAGCCACTTGATGGTCCACTAGAGCTACCACTTCTGCCATACCCTCTTAACCATCAATGGCATATGGTGATCCTACTTGTGAACAATGACCATCCTTTAACACGTTGTTAAATTGTCTAAAGAATTCTTGTTCACTATCATGCCACATTATTATGTATCTCTACGTTTCAAACAATAGAATTTAGGCTCTAGATATTTTCATGTGTTGTACTTAAATTGATTTATGATTCTTGCAATGTAATTGATATGGTAACCTTTACGATTATTACAATACACATGTTGGTCATAACAAAAGTAAAACTTTATTAATACATAATTTTTACATTCGACGACACCGTATGTACATAGGTTAAAGCTATTGTTTATTGCATTCTAAGGAATCTTTTAATATAACAACTCTATCACCGGCACCCGCGTCACCAAAATGGATGATGGATTCAATGAAGACGATGCCTTAACCTTAACATATCGTTAGACATAACACAAGTTTGACACTTGAAATGGTCAAAATTGTCCCTTTCACTTTAACAATACAACCCTAGCTTGGCGTATAGTGTCAAGACCTACAACAATACAAATACTTGATAGAATGAAATGGCAAGATGTGGTTTTCTGAATTTGTTTGGGGTAAACTCGGGTCTTCATATGTATTTCATGATATTGTTTTTGGATTAATAAGAGACTGTAATTAACAACAATGTATATCGCAATTGGTTAAAATAAATGATTGAGTTAATTACATAAATCGTCCTTATGGTTTGGTAAAAGTTACGGATCTTGTCCCTTTGGTTTTTTTTTTAGCGGGTTTTGTCCCTGTGGTTTACAAATCTTACGGATCTTGTCCCCATGTCTGACCCGAACTCAAAAAAGGACCTCACTTGCAAATACTCCCTAACGTGAGGGCTAACATTGTATTTCGGTTTTAACGATCGTTATACAAACCACATGGACGATTTATGTAATTTACTCTTTTTAAAAAAAAATTCCTTTTAATTTTATTATTCAAATTTTTTTTAATTTTATTACGATTAAATTTTTTAATAATTTTTTTTTTAATTTAATTTTAATTTTATTATAATAAATTAAAAAAAACAAATTTTAATTTTATTATAATAAATTAAATAACTATTTTTATTTTTTTTTAAATTTTAAAAAGAATCAAAAAAATTATAATAAAACTAAAAAAAATTAATTTTAATTTTATTATAATATTTTTTTTTAAAAAAACTGTTTTTTCTTTTAAAAAAAATTAATTTTATTAAAAAAAAATTAAAAAAAACAAAAAAAAAACTTTTTTTAATTTTATTATAAAACGGATGAAGGCGTATAAAAGCGTTTTTATCACGGTTTTGTCCGTTTTATCGTTCATTTGTTTTATACGGTTTCGTTCGTTTTTGTTTGAAAATGTATGAAAACAACGTACAAAAATGTATGAAAACAACGTACAAAAATGTATGAAAACGTAAAAAAAACGAACGAAACCGTATAAAACGGACGAAAACGTACAACAACGTTGTTTTTGTACGTATGAACGTTGTTGTATGTTTTCATACATTTTTGTACGTTGTTTTCATACATTTTTGTACGTTGTTTTCATACATTTTCATACAAAAACGAAAGAAACCATATAAAAACAAATGAAAAGTAAAAACGGACAAAACCGTATAAAAACGTTTTTTTATACGCCTTCGTCTGTTTTATAATAAAATTAAAAAAAGTTTTTTTTTGTTTTTTTTAATTTTATTTTAATTTTAATTTTTTTTAAAAGAAAAAACTGTTTTTTTAAAAAATATATTATAATAAAATTAAAATTAATTTTTTTTAGTTTTATTATAATTTTTTTGATTTTTTTTAAAATTAAAAAAAAAATAAAAATAGTTTTTTAAATTATTATAATAAAATTATTTTTTTTAAATTTATTATAATAAAATTAAAATTAAAATTAAAAAAAAAAGTTTTTTTTTATTAAAAAATTTAATCGTAATAAGATTAAAAAAATTTTGAATAATAAAATTAAAAAGAAAAAACTTTTTTTTTAAAGAGTAAATTACATAAATCGTCCATGTGGTTTGTATAACGATCGTTAAAACCAAAATACAATGTTAGCCCTCACGTTAGGGAGTATTTGCAAGGGAGGTCCTCTTTTGAGTTTCGGTCAGACATGGGGACAAGATCCGTAAGATTTGTAAACCACAGGGACGAAACCCGCTAAAAAAAACCACATGGACAAGATCCGTAACTTTTACCAAACCACAAGGACGATTTATATAATTAACTCTAAAAATGATTTGATGTGGGTGATATCTTTTGTGTAAATACCTTAAGATATGTTTCCTGATATGTGAGAATGTCATTATACCGTTTTCATTTTTTATATGTTACGTTACAAATCGACACTGACAATTTCGACTAAACTCCCTCTAATGTATAGTATCTGGCTAGACTGGCCGCCATCATTTCTCTTGATCTTTTAAGTTCCCAAGATATATAAGCGTGCGATATGTTTGCGATATTAAACTATTTGTTAGAGATTTGATCGTCATTAACTTTTATTAACATCCTTTCATTACATATTCTTGTCATCCTCAAAATGCGTACAATAGCTTGCAATTTTAACCACAAATATGATTATTTAGTTTCGCAAAGTTAAGTTTGTATGCACAATTAATTCAGATTGCTTGTAAAATACAATACGACACCATTGCTTGTAAAAGTTATTCATATCATAAATAATCGAAATCTAATACACAGTATGTTATTATAAACATCACAAAATAATTAAGAACTATTACAATAATAAAACTCGTTTTATTCTAGATATTCAATGTAATCAATAAGAGAGGAGGAACTGAAATATAAATGATAAGGGTTCTTGTACAAAATTATCTCTCTAAGGGAGGAGCATTGAGACGATGTTCGCTCCGGCAAGAAGAGTCTCTTTAACAAATATAAAATGATGTTATTTCACATGAACTTTAAAAAAATGAGAGCCAAAAAAATATTATGTAAAAAAGCATCGTCTTTAATGTGTAAAGAGATCAAGAGCCGACACGGTCTTAATAGTGCTTTCTGGCCAACATTAGCGAGAGTTTTTGGAAAAAAAAGGTTACCCAACATCATGCCTTTCTCTGGACAAACTCAAATGTTGCCTTATCATGAAATGAATACTTTAACGCACACAGCGTAACGTGATTAAGACTTGTGGAACAACGAGATAAAGTTTTCATTCGGTGTTAAGTGACGAAGGCTTATATTCAAAATAGGTTCGATAGGTTCTCTTATATCTGAGAGTTCTAACTGAGAGTTGTACTTTTTTTTTCCTTCACCGAGGTTTTTCCAATTGGGTTTTACTTGGGAGGGTTTTTCAAGTAGACAATCTCTTTTAGTTATCCTAAGCTCCTTAGATGTCGTTGATGGTTTGGCGTGGATGCTATGCCGAGAGACTTTATATTTGACTCTAATTTTTGGTTATTGGTTTATCTAGTTTGTTACTAGAGTTGTATGTGTTTATGGTTGATGATGGAACTTTGCAAAATCGAATAAGTTTTACAATACTCTTAGGCAGTGTACCTAATCGTTGCAGTGTAGTATAGGCAAGACACAGAGGATTGATTCTTTTCTAGGGGAATAGTGAGGTAGGCTCAAAGTATGACGGTGTAAGACTCAAGGTTAAGAGAAGAGTATTTTTGGTATTTTTATGTTTTTTTTTAGAAAGCAGGTAAAATATCGGGAATTGGAGCAGGGTTGTTTTAAATTACTAATTAATAATTAAAAAAAATTAAACCAATGATGATGAAAGTAAATTTGGTGAACTTCTTATAAGAGGAAAAATATGTTTAATTAGAATTATATTACTCCCTAATTATCTTTTACAATGTTGTCGAATTGTCACGTCCTTGCTAATGGAATGTGAAGTATTCCTAATTTTATGTTAGAGACTACTCTAGGTGAACGAAGTCTATTTGATATGTCAAGCTCAAGCCTACACAATAAATACTTTTCGCATATTAATGGCCTAAAACATAAGCATTAATAGGACACATTTTAGTGGACGTTAAAGGTAGTCTAGTTTTCCCTAGCCAGTTTTCCAACTCCTAACGTGCACATCATTAAACAAGAGACAAAAACAAAGCAATTAACAACTAGGTTTCATATATTCCTAAGCAAATACTAATAAATCTATCCTAGCATAGTAATGAAAAGAGAATCAATTATATAAATCAAATAAGAACACATAGACATATTTGAATGATTAATAAAAACTTATCTTAACAAAACATGAGGTCTTCAATGACCAAAAAGGCCTACAAAAGCTTTAAAAAATGTCTAGAGTTCAGTGGTGTAAGTTCCTTCAAAGTTGCGTACCTCCATAATGAAAATAATGAGAAAATATCTATAGATTTACAATTGTGATGGCATCACTTATTAGGTGTGACACCATCAGCTCGCCGTCTTCTAGGGTTTCCTTTTTGCACAGATTTAGTTGTGACGCCGTCAGCCTTGTAAGACTTGATCTTGATGTGGTCAGTTAAATCGTCACAGAACTCTGAATAGTCAGCACCCCATAGGTGACGTGGTCAGGGTAGACCATCACCAGACTATGAGTAGTCAACATCCTCCATGTGATGGCGTCAGTTTGTGTGTTGGAATCACTCCTAAAACATATTTCAAGTGTTTGTAATTAACATGTAATAGGTTGCTTAATTAGGCTTTTATGTTAGTATTAATGGCAAGGCTTATGAAGAAAGCCCATAAGGAAGGAAAGGACTAGATGTGTTGCCCTAGCTCCCTTCCCCTATAAATAATGTTGTAATCTCCCATTTGGGAGTTAGTTGTTCACTTTACATAAATTCCTACGCCTAAACCTTTCTATATCATTCGTGTATATTGTGTTTAGTGTTCATCCGATCACTTCTTATCTCATTTCTTAAACATTGATGCTTGTGTTACAACATGGTGACTGATAAGGTTTTAAAATGTACCTTTTTGAGGGGTCGTTTAAGCCCTTATTTGATCACTTTTGTATCCGTTATTACTTAATATCGTTCCTTTTCACTTTTTAGGTCTCTTGAAGGCAAATTGCTGGAATGGCATTTATTTGGACGAAAAGGCGCGGATATATGAAGAAAATGGCCAAAGTCAAGAATCGAGCCACTCAGACTGCTGAAATACAAGGGGACGACGTCAGGTTCTACAAGTTACGGCGTCAGGAGTTATCTGTGACGCCGTCGCATAACTTTTGTGACGGGGCAGTAGCCAAATTGCTTATTTTCAAGTGACGGTGTCAGGCTTTAAAAGAGTAGGTCGTCGCAACTCAGACTGCCTAGATTCGATCCAGACGGCGTCAGAGGCTGAAGAGGACGGCGTCACAAGCATAAGGTGACGCCGTCGCAAGAATAACGTGGCCAAGACGAAACCCTAATAACGGCGACCCGACGGCGTCACAATTCATAAGGTGACGCCGTCGCGATTGTAATCTTATATATAGAATCCGAATTTTTCAGTTTTAGTGTGTAGTATTTTGGAGTAAAAACCTAAACCGAACCAAGGCTGTCTTGTACAGTATTTTAGGGTTCCAAACCCTATCTTACACCAAGATAAGTGTTTTACTTCATTAATTCAATTATGTCTTCAATTATTTGTGTGTATGCTTGCATGTTCTCCATGTCCGGCTAATTTATTTGTGTGTTTGCTTAGGGAATATGAAACTTAATTATTGAATATTGATTGGTTGTCTCTTATCTTAATTGTTAATGATCTAGTAATGCGATAGGTCATTCGTTGTATAGTTAATGCTTGATTAATCTTTGTGAACCTTAGACTATAACACCTAGAGTAGTTGTAGGCTAAACCATCCAAAGAGTACCTTAGAGTTAGAGTCTATAATTCCTAGAGATTTTGTAGACGAGACCCTTGGGTAGTTTCAAAGAGTTAGGGACAAACGCATACCCTACGACTTTAGACACACAACGCGATTAAGAATAAGGACGTGACAATTCAACCATCAATAGGAGATAATTAAGGCGTAATAAAACCTAAGTAAACACATCTTTAAACCATTATACGAGCACACAATAATTAGACATAGACTACCCTCACCTTAGATTAGATAATTAGATAAGTAGAGTAATCGGAAGAAATACCAACCCCCAAATCCAAACCCCGAGATTCGTACCTTTCGTTTTCTAAAAAATATAAAAAGATAAAAAAATAATCTTCCTCAACCCCAACCTTAGCGTAGTAACTCCTCACTAGCATTCCTATTCCCCTAGAGAACGATATCAATACCCGTGGCTTACCCTAATACTACACTACAATGATTAGGTTCATTGCCTAGGGTGTTATAAAACTTGCTCGAAGAAAAGGAAGTTCCTTTGACCCGAACGATCGTGTAGCGTTATCAAGTTTTGGCGGCGGGGAATAGAATAGCTAGTTAGTAGTCCACCTCGTTTAGGTTTCTTTGCTTGATTCCTATCAAGTGAATTTTTCTTATTTTTAGCTTTCTCGTAGTCTATCCCCCTTCTTCGTGACCTTTGTTCGTAACCCCATCACTTTTCAACATGGAAGGTGATAACCACCCACCATTCATCAACCTACCACCAAATGACCCGCCAAGAGCCCGTACTCTTGGTGAATACTCGAGACCAAGCCACCTAGGCTATAGGAACACCATTGAGCTTCCCGACCAAGCCCAAACTACGGCCCTGCGATCCGACACCATCCGGTTGGTGCAAAACGGATGTGCATTCCATGGACTTCGTTCTGAAGATCCTAATCAGCATCTCAAGGATTTCCTTAAAATTGTTGATTCCATCGACCTTGGTGCTACTACTCGGGAGAACACGCGTCTTCGTCTCTTCCAATTCTCTCTACGGGACCAAGCTAGTAATTGGCTTGAGCGACTTCCCGCCGGCTCCATCTCAAATTGGGATGATCTCACCTCTCGCTTCCTTGCTCAATTTTTCCCACCGGGGAGAACCACTAAGCTTAGGAATGACATCTTGATGTTCCAACAACGTCAAGGTGAATCTCTACGAAGCATGGACTCGATTCAAGGACTTACTTCATAAAGTCCCTCATCACGGCATTGATCTTTGGCTCCAAGTCCAACTTTTCTATGATCATGTCAACTTCCCCACCAAGCGATCTATTGACCAAGCGGCCGGTGGAAAACTTAGTGATCTCACCGCGGAAGAATCATGGGGTATAATAGAGGACCTTGCGCTCTATGACAACGAAAGTTGGAATGACCCCCGTGAGTTGCCCAAAACCGTTAAGGCAATCTCCTTGCCTCCCATTGACTCACAACCTTCCGACCGTAGGATGCTCGAACTTGAAGATCAAGTTAAATTCCTAATGAGTTCCTAGGAAAATCCTAAGTCTTCACGCCATGTGAACAAAGTTTCTTCCTCGTGTGAACCGTGTAGTGATCCTCATAACACGCGCACTTGCACTCGATTCCCCGAACATGCCTCCGTTGACTACGCATCCTCACGTATTAATAGAACGGGAGGAAGATTCCCTATTAATAGACCGTAGGATGCTCGAACATGGAAGAACAAGCCCGACTTCTATTGGGGACAAACCAAGGAATTCACTTCCAATGATTTCTCATGGCCCCCATCTCATGGCCCTACCCAACAAAGCATTGAGGGGATGTTGCAACACCTAGTCGCATCCCAAGAAGCTCAAATTGCTAAGCTCTCGGATCGTTTTAACCAACAACAAGCCGATATGGAAAGGAAGATAGATAACATCTTGAAAGCCATGACTAATAGTGATAGGAAGGTTAATTCTATCTCAACTCCCAAACCTTCCGGTGCAGAGATTAAAGACCCAAGTAAGTTAGCTAAGCACGTTCAATTCGTCAATAACATCGCCTTAGTGAAACCTAATAGAACAAATGACGAAGCGGACCATGAAACTATACTTGAGGATAATGAAACAACCGAGGAAGTAGATGAAGTAGACAATGACTATTTCGATAAATTTCCTACGGAAGAAGAGCTATCTCGCCACCCTCACTTAGTGCGTGACCTCTGTCACATGTACGTTAGGAAAAGCCCTAGGATCAAGTTTGGGAACCCTTGGAATCTTAACATACCATGTTGCATAGGACACCTTTTCATGGCAAAGGCCTACATTGACCGCAAATCACCAATAAACATAATGACTAGCACCTACTATAATTGGGTAATGAAGAAGCCTATCCCAACTAGGCAAGACCCCGATAATCCTAGGGTTAGGTGCAATTTTCATGGTAGAGTTAAGGGATTGCCCGTTTATGTAGGTAGTTTCACGTTCTCTACGGACTTCATAATTGTGGATGATATTAGCACGACCATAGATCCTAGCTTGTCCCACGTTATTCTAGGAAAACCTTTCATAGAAAACACCGGGATGACTTATGATTCCTCGTTAGGAATAGTGCGATTCAAGGATGAGACCGATGACATAGCTTGCCAAATGCCGTTTAAGATTGAGAAGTTTTCATCACTCTCTAATGATGAAAAGGAACTTAAACTATCGGTCTATTATAGGAATGAGGAGGATAAAGAAAAAGGAGTAGATTATGTTATGGCCAAGATTTTCGGATTCTATAAGGATTGCTTGAACTTAGGACCGAAATATAGGACCGAGTGGGGAGAGGACGAACTCTTAGAGAGGTGTATCACATGGCACTTCTACAACATGGAATCCCCCAATAGAGACCGTCATGAGGAAGAAGGTGACGGTAATGAAGTCACGTAGGAGCACGACTACGAGTCTAGCTACAAGACTCTTAAATAAAGAAAAGCGCTTCGTGGGAGGCAACCCATGCTTAATTGTTTGCTTGTTAGTGTCATATATCTTTTATTGATTGCTTATTCTCATGTTTAAATTTGTAAAAATGTTTTATTTTGTTTTTAACCTCGTCTTAATTACATATAAAGGTATTTTACATAAAGGATAAGTGTAGGGAGGATTACACACGTTTTCAAAAGAAACATGAACATGAGAATTGCAATTAATTAAAAGATATATATATGTGTGTGTTTGTTCGAGTCAAATGCTTGTATCGAGTCATAATGGATGTTTTGTAGAAAATTTTTCCAGATTCTAAAGATGTAAATTTTCCAAATTTTTCCGAAAATCGCAGACCGTTTTGTCAGGATAACCTGACGGCGTCAGATCACAACTGACGGCGTCAGGAAGGAGTAGAAACAACAGATTACTTTTTCTCGTTTTCTGAGCTACTTATAAATTTTTAGAATTTTCCAGGTCTTAATTTTCCAGAAATTCTGTAAACATCCATTCCACAAGCATTATATCCTAGTTTAATAGTGTCTTATATATATTAGTACCGCCGATTTTACGCGAAGGTTTCGTTTTTTTTCTTCAAGTGTGCAGGTTTAATTTACTAAGAAGAAGATACATAAGATTGGAAGGAGCTTTTCACGAATACATTCTTCTTGGAAAGGATTTAACCACCACTTTACACGGATCCTACCGAGCTAATCAGGGGAGTATTAGTTTCTTTCGTTTTTAATTACCTTCCATAATCATAACTTTGATACTTTCGGGGAACATTGGGGACAATGTTCAGTTTAAGTGTAGGGAGGGAAAATAAAACGAGAACTTTGAAACTATGCTTATCCTTGATTATTTGCTTTGTCCAATTGTATTTGTGTAATAAACCATGAGAAAATGTCGGTTAGGGTAATTTTGGCACCAAATTTTTAATTTTTCATGACATATAGGAGTGGGCCATTAGTCTTAATAAAGCGTCTCACGGATAGGAAGTTGCATGACTAGCACAAAAACCCTTTACCACTTAAATTCCACCCAAAATGTGAGGATCACCCTTAGATTAGTAGGAATTAAAGCATTCATCTTTAATGCTTAGTGTGTGAACCGGTAGTATTATAGATTCTAGAACTTGTTTTGTGATGCATTCCGAGATCGCTAGTAAGACTACACTTGTGTAGTTAGGAATAACTAAATGATAAGAGGCATTAGGATAACCCTTGTTTGATACCTGTAATATAATTACTTCTTCCACCTCGGTTGAGTAATTCCCCCACACCCTTTGTGTTGTACTCACTTTTAGTACACGATACCCCTAGTTAACCCCTCTGAGCCTATCCTTTTCGCGGTTCTCTTGATTTTTCAGTTTTCCGGAATATCAATGAAGATCATTGTTTACACCCCACCCCCCAAATGTACACCCAAATCGCCTTAGCCTACCTTGTATGCACTCACTTTTAGAGCATTATTGTTATCACACTAAACCCTTAGTTCAATTATCTAGTTGCATGCATGAGTTGCTAAGTCGAGTCATATCCTTTGTACACAGTTTTGGGACGATTGGGACTCATGGGAAAAGTTAAAGTTTATGAAATAACTAGAAGGGAACGTTAATTCAAATTCCATTATTTGCGTAATAATGTACTCCAAGTGTTTTGATCTTTTCAATTCAGGTCAAATTAGTGTTAGAGTAATAAAAACTCAAGTGTAGG
The DNA here is from genome assembly GCA_910596185.1 of Chrysanthemum makinoi. Lineage (NCBI taxonomy): Eukaryota > Viridiplantae > Streptophyta > Magnoliopsida > Asterales > Asteraceae > Chrysanthemum > Chrysanthemum makinoi. The sequence goes on along the minus strand of OU343220.1, from coordinate 303,062,093 downwards.
GATGTGCCTATAAATCCCTATCATTTTGATGTTACCGTAGAGGATGGTAGAGTAAAAGTGAAAAAAAAAAAAACATACGGGCTACCATCCTACATCTATCTTTAAATTTATGTTTGTGTATTTCAGTTATCTAGAGTTTAGAGTGTCGAGTCTTGGCTTAGCAACGCCATTCTTCGTATGCTTGTAACATAAAGATTTTTGACTTGCCACCACTAAATAGCCTATCCCATCAAACCCTTTGTTTCCCTACCGTAAGCCTAACATTACAACCCTTTAAAGACCTCTTTGATAGTCTTTCCTAGGTGCTTACGCCAAAGCGATGGAGGTTTGATCTATTCTCAAGCTATGGTAATCTATGTACTAGGACCGGTTAATGAGTGTTTATCTTCCATTTCCAACTTGTTATATTTCATATACACCCGAGAGATGTGAGTATCCAAACATCCCATGTGAGGTGCTAGTATGTAATTTCCGTGCTTGTTATGACTTTTGCGGCGCTTATATGTGTTGTGGACTGTTTTAAACCAATGCTTCATGACCCCTAACTTATAAATTAATTGGCTAAAAGCACATTTGCTTGAGGACAAGCAAATACCAAGTGTAGGGATATTTGATAAGGTTTTAAAATGTACCTTTTGAGGGGTCGTTTAAGCCCTTATTTGATCACTTTTGTATCCGTTATTACTTAATATCGTTCCTTTTCACTTTTAGGTCTCTTGAAGGCAAATTGCTGGAATGGCATTTATTTGGACGAAAAGGTGCGGATATACGAAGAAAATGGCCAAAGTCAAGAATCGAGCCACTCAGACTGCTGAAATACAAGGAGACGGCGTCAGGTTCTACAAGTGACGGCGTCAGGAGTTATCTGTGACGCCGTCGCATAACTTTAGTGACGGGGCAGTAGCCAAATTGCTTATTTTCAAGTGACGGTGTCAGGCTTTAAAAGAGTAGGTCGTCGCAACTCAGACGGCCTATATTCGATCTAGACGGCGTCAGAGGCTGAAGAGGACGGCGTCACAAGCATAAGGTGACGCCGTCGAAAGACTAACGTGGCCAAGACAAAACCCTAATAACGGCGACCCGACGGCGTCACAATTCATAAGGTGACGCCGTCGCGATTGTAATCTTATATATAGAATCCGAATTTTTCAGTTTTAGTGTGTAGTCTTTTGGAGTAAAAACCTAAACCGAACCAAGGCTGTCTTGTACAATATTTTAGGGTTCCAAACCCTATCTTACACCAAGATAAGTGTTTTACTTCATTAATTCAATTATGTCTTCAATTATTTGTGTGTATGCTTGCATGTTCTCCATGTCCGGCTAATTTATTTGTGTGTTTGCTTAGGGAATATGAAACTTAATTATTGAATATTGATTGGTTGTCTCTTATCTTAATTGTTAATTATCTAGTAATGCGATAGGTCATTCGTTGTGTAGTTAATGCTTGATTAATCTTTGCGAACCTTAGACTATAACACCTAGAGTAGTTGTAGGCTAAACCATCCAAAGAGTACCTTAGAGTTAGAGTTTATAATTCCTAGAGATTTTGTAGACGAGACCCTTTGGTAGTTTCAAAGAGTTAGGGACAAACGCATACCCTACGACTTTAGACACACAACGAGAATAAGAATAAGGACGTGACAATTCAACCATCAATAAGAGATAATTAAGGAGTAATAAAACCTAAGTAAACACATCTTTAAACCATCATACGAGCACATAATAATTAGACATAGACTACCCTCACCTTAGATTAGATAATTAGATAAGTAGAGTAATCGGTAGAAATACCAACCCCCAAATTCAAACCCCGAGATTCGTACCTTTCCTTTTCTAAAAAATATAGAAAGATAAAAAAACAATCTTCCTCAACCCTAACCTTAGCGTAGTAACTCCTCACTAGCATTCCTATTCCCCTAGAGAACGATATCAATACCCGTGGCTTACCCTAATACTACACTACAACGATTAGGTTCACTGCCTAGGGTGTTATAAAACTTGCTCGAAGAAAAGGAAGTTCCTTTGACCCCGAACGACGAGTGTAGCGTTATCAGTGACCTAACAGTGGTATCATTCACCATCTAGTTGGGTGAAACATTTTGTTTTTGAAGTTTTATGGTATACGCGTGAGTTTCGGATATACATTTTTTGACACGCATAAAAGCTTTATTTTTTACACTCTAAAACTCTAGATTCTTGTGGTTTAAGGTTTATTTAGTGATAAAGTTTATGTTTTTAGCTTCAAGTTGCAAACTTTACGTGTGTAGATAAGTTTTAAAGCTTGGTTTTGTTCGTGTAGTCTAGTCTACGCGTAAGGGTGATATTGGTTTTGGATCATCAAGTGTCAAACTTTCTTGTTATTTTGGTGATATTGAAGCTTTTTCATCGTTAAAATCAGGTTTCTAAACATTTTTGCGCTTAAAAATCAGTTTTGGTCTAGTTTGGTACTTCCTACGCATAGTAAAACCCTAGTTTTACTCGTAAGCATTCAAAGTCTACGCGTAAGCTCTTCATCGTTTGATCTTTAGTGCTATTGGTTTACTTAGTGTTTTCTTGCTTGGATAAGCCTAAAAACACTTTGACTTTGGATATCTTTTACACTGGTATAAGTGTAAAGGATTTTTTGGGCAAAACCCTAGTTTTACGCATAAGCTAGATCTTACGCGTAGAATTCTTTACGCCTAAGAATTTTCTTACGCCTAAGCCTGTCGTACGCATAAGCTAATCTTACGCATAAGGATTCTACAACTAAGCCTTTGGTTTACGCGTAAGCTAAGTTTTCCTCAAGTCTACGCGTAAGCTATTCCTACGCGCAAGCTCTATTGTTACGCGTAAGTTGGTTTTCTACGCATAAGGTACTCTCTACGCTTAAGTTGGTTTCTACGCATAAGGTTACTTCATCAACAAAGTTTCATTCGACTACAAAGATCCATCATCAACACAAGTTTCAAGATGTCTCAACCACCATACTCTAGCTACTTTCCTCATGTGTATCCTCAACAACAACAACAACAACAACAACAACAACTCTATCAACAACAACAACAATTTCAACAACAATTTCCTCAAGGTGTAATTCAACCACAAATGATTCAACCACCCCCTAGTCTACAAGTACAACCTTACACAAACTTTTAAAATCAGCATCCATCCAAGTATGCTATGAAGGAACCGTCTTGGTTTGCAAAGATGTGTGAAGCTTTAAGTAGCCACCAATCCATTCATGAAGCTGGATCCCTTGACAGACCTCCAATGCTCACTCCCGGTAACTACGATCAATGGGTGATAAGGTTCTTTAGGTTTTGTGATCTAAAGAAGCCACATGGAAAGTTCTTAAAGAAGGTCATCCTTGAAGGTCCATTTCAGATGCCTACTATCACTGTACCCAGAGATCCGACTGCCAATCCACCAAGAGATGATATCACCAACATTGTCGGTATTGATCAACTTACTACTGATCAACTTCTTCACTTAGAAGTTGATGAACTTGCAATGCAATATATCCTTTTGGGATTACCCAATCCGATACTTCGTAGTGTTGATGCTCAGAAGACTGCTAAAGCAACGTGGGAGCACATTCATCTTCTTATGGAAGACACTGAACTCAATCAAGAAGACATGGAATCAAAAATCTACTTAGCCTATGAACACTTCATGATTGAACCCGGGGAGACATTAGAGTCATATCATCATCGGTTCTCAGACATCATCAATGACTTGGATAAACACAATATCATTATGCCAAGAATTACAGTCAACACAAAGTTCCTTAGTAGTCTTGGTCCTGATTGGGAAAAGTATGTTATTTTCATCCGTCAAGCGAAGAATCTTCATCATGCTACATACGGATTGTTGTACGACTATTTGAAGCCCCACCAAAAGGAAGTTGACAGAGAAAGAGTCATCCGTGGAGCTCCTGTTTCACCTTCACTCCCGGATAATCAAACTCTTGCTTTGTGGGCTTAAGCATGCTATCCTCAATTCCCGACCTTGCAAACTGTCTTCACAAACCCTCCAACACAATCAACTGTTCAGATTACACCATATGATCCTTTACAACAACAATCACAAGAAACTCAATTGGTTCCATTCAACAACAACAATGATCAGGCACTCTATAGTGAATCAAATGAGGATGCTGATGCCTTCTATGCAATGAATCAAGGATTTGTTATGCTTGCAAAAGCCTTCGGACGAATTGCTAACAAATCCAACAATCGCATTCGTACCTCATCCAACACAAGGAATCAAGCTGTTGTTAACAATGGACGTGTTAAAGTTCAGAATTGTGGTTATGTTCGTCAAATGGGTAGTGGTCAAGGGTTTAATGCTAATGGAAGGAATAACATGGGTGCTCCACAACAACGGGCTCAAGTGGTTGATCAGGGAAATGCTCAGACTAGGGTTAATGGTCTTCGTTGTTATAGCTGTAATGAGAAGGGTCATCTGGCTAATGCATGCCCTAAGCCGAGGACAAGAGGCAGCGCTTATCACAAAGAGGCTTTACTCTTGGCTCTCAAGGATGAAGCTGGTGGAACTCTTACCAACAAGGAAGAGAGCTTCATGGAAAATGCGATTCGAGATGATGACATGGAGGACTTGCAAGCTAATGCAGCTGTGACGTTAATGGCAAACATGCAAGAGCTACACATGAGTGACACAGGCCCAGTGTATGACACTGATGGCTTGTCTCAGGTACCGGATCCTAACATACTTATACATGATCTGATATCTCCGTCAACATATGCATCCGACGAGGATCAGAGTGTTGAACATGAACCTTTTACATCTTATTCCGATGATAATCAAATAGATCCCGTAGTTATATTTGATGATCAAGATGACCTTATGGTTAATATTGATAATCAAGTTGACTCCGTAGTTATACTTGAGGATCTAAATAATGATCATGTTGAGACTCACGTTGAACAAGCTGAACCTTTGTCTAATCCAGATCTTGAGCTCATGACCAACTTAATTACGGACCAAAAATCTCGAATGGAAATGTGCCAAGTCATCAATAAGAAATTACATGAGAAAATTGCACTGTTGACTAAGGATAATGAATGCTTCAAGTTCTAACTCAACATTTTTCAAACTAAAGAGAAACGTGAAAAAGGTTTTGAAGTCGCATTTGCTAAATCCTACCAAAATGAAAAATCTTTGGAAAAACAGATATGTGATCTAGTTGCATCCAAGAATGCTTTGTTGTCTCAAATAGAACAACTGAAATATGATCATAAACAACAACTTAACGCTCTCACTTCGGAAACTCAAAAATCCAAGTCTGAGTTGTTAACTTGTCAAAAACAGTTTTGTGAATACAAAAAGCATTCAAGGAAACAAATAGATGACTATCTTGAAGAAATTGTCGACTTACAAAACAAAATCAAAGAGTTTCGAAATGTTGTTTATAAACATGGTGAGTCAATCACAACTATTCAAAAGTTTACCTTTAAACCAAATCCAAATGGATATGGACCGAATCTTGCTGATTACAAACCATGATTTTCAAATAGAGCATTCAAACCAAACCCTCAAGTCTACAGTGCAGAACACAGAATTGATGATTCCATTATGAGTGTTGTTGAATATAATCGTATGGAGGAACTAGATGCAGAAGACGAGTGTCGGTTAAAATTGGAACATGTTGTTTATAACAAACCATTTAACTATTCAAAAGCCATAACTTTCGTCACAAAACAGGTTAATTCTAACACACCTTGGGTTATCACGCCTATACGAATCTTCTAATGTTGGTCCCCAACCCAATATTGCACAAATTAATGGTCCTTTACCTTCACTCAGTGAAGTAAAAACATTACCCGAACAATGTCAAATTCTTAAATATTTTGAAACATTCTTATGGGATATCAAACTTTTGGAACGTGAAATTGAAATCAATTCTGAAATAAAAGTTGAACATTTTCAATCGCCTCATGCGCGAGCACAAAGTGATATTTTTCAGAAAAGAATTTTACCTCATGTCTGAAATTTGAAAATGTGTGCAATATATTGGGAAAAGGATTTTCACAAGGAGCTTGGACTTATGAAAACAGTTTTTGAGAAAATAAACATCGATTTCAAATACTAAACATAAAAAGAAAATGTTAAGAAAAGATGTTGATCGACTCTTGGAAGATATTATCTGTGCTGATACCATTAATGTTGTGTTATTACATTCTGTTGCATATGCATTTGATTTTATCGTTGTTGATTCTGTTGATTCTGTTTTAAATGTTGAGAATACCGATAATGTGTCACAAATCAAGTCTTTAAAAATTGAAAATGAGCGATTGTTAAACGAGCTTTCTAACGCAAAACGTCGTCTTCAATGGTGTCAAAAAGATTGTCAAAATCGAGAAGTCGCTTTGCAAACCAAAATCAACCAGTTGCATACCAAAACTCTTAATCCAAAACTTGAGCAACTGGATGATGAAAACGTGTCTTTAAAGTGTCAACTTTCAAAATATGAACAAGAAATTGCCAAAGTCAAAACAGAATATGGTGTCATATTTGATTTGCTCAAAAAGACTCGTGCTCAAGCGTCAAAAGATGTTGATGATCATCTTGCATATACCAAAGATGTTTTACGACAAAATGGAAACACTCGCTCTGAAAATCAAGATTTGTTAGACAATATCCATGATCTAAAAGCAGAGTTGGTTAAACTTAAGTAAGATAGGAATAGTAACACAAACGTAATTGCACCAGGAATTCTTAGCGCCTAATGATACATCACAAGAAACTAATGTGCTTCCCTCTACTGAAACAGGAATAGTTGCCTCTTTTTCCAACGCTAGCACTTCACAGCTTAAGAGCACATCAAGGAAGAATAGGAAGTTGCGACGTAAGAAAAGAACAATAAAGACCTCTGAAGTAGAAGAACACCTTAGGACTTTGAATAAAACTCATGTTACTCGCACTTTAGATATTGCGTTTGACAAATGTAATGGAAAAAGTGATGTAACGAATGCTGAATCTTTAAGTACTTTAAATGTTAGGTTTGAAGCTTCTTGTGTTGGTTGTCGTAAAAGCATGTTTTCTGGTTGTCATGATAAATGTGTTGCTAATGCTATCTTATCTCGTAAGCGGAATAATAGAAAACGGAATACCTCTAGGCCCAGTAATGCTTCTAAGTCATGTAGGTAAACCTCCTCTAGTGTTCCGGCTACGATCATTGATGTACCCATAGAACCCCCTTCACCTCCTAGGAAGAACTTATCACCTAGTGCATTTACTAAGACAAAAGCTAAGACTAGCTGGAGATGGCAGAAATGGTTACATAATACACTTGGCTTTAAATGGATACCTAAAATCATAATCATGTGTGTTTCAACTGTAGCGCATCAGAACCCTCTAACTCTTGGGGTTCCACATCTACTTCTATTCCATCATTATCGGTCGTGCTGTGTGTAATGCGGTGATACAGATCATCCTTTGGATTGTTGATAGCGGATGTTCCCGACACATGACAGGCAATCTCAAGCTGTTATCAAACTTTGTTTCAAAGTTCATTGGCACTGTCAGATTCGGAATGATCACTTCGCAGCTATCATGGGCTACGGAGATTACATCAATGGTAACATCGAAATTAGCAGGGTTTATTATGTGGTAGGTCTCGGTCACAATCTCTTCTCAGTTGGTCAATTTTGTGATGGAGATTTAGCGATTTGCTTTTCGGGAGAAAACTTGTTTCATTCGTGATCTACAAGGAAACGATCTTATGTCTGGTACCCGCACATCAAGTCTTTATAAAATCTCAATGCAAGACATGATTGCTTCATCTCCCATCTGTCTACTTTCAAAGGCAACATCTACAAAATCTTGGCTATGGCACCGTCGACTCTCACACTTAAACTTTCAAACCATAACCAATCTTGCACGATACAAACTTGTTGAAGGTCCCCCAAGATTTCGGTATTCTAAAGATCACATATGCTCAGCTTGTGAACAAGGGAAAAACACTCGTGCTCACTTTCCTTCAAAGGTGGAACACAACTCACAGCATGTGCTTCATCTTCTTCACATGGATTTGTGTGGCCCAATGCGTGTGCAGACGATTAACAGAAAATGCTACATCTTGGTAATTGTGGATGACTACTCAAGATGGACTTGGGTTTATTTTCTTCGAACTAAAGATCAAGCTCCACAGATGATCATCACCTTTCTCACGAAAATTCAAGTTCAGCTTCAGAACACAGTCAGAAAAATCAAAACAGACAAAAGGACTGAATTTGTGAATCAAACTCTTCGTGCATATTATGAGAAAGTGGGAATTAAGCATCCAACATCTATTGCACGAACACCAGAACAAAACGGAGTTGTTGAAAGACGAAACCGTATGTTAGTGGAAGCTGCAAGAACGATGTTGATAAATGCAAAACTTCCAGATTACTTGTAGGCTGAGGCCGTGTCAACTGCATGCTACACTCAGAACCATTCAATGATTACCAAACGCCACAACAAAACACCTTGTGAGCTTATCCACAACCGTAAACCGAACCTCAAACACTTTCATGTATTTGGATCCCTTTGTTACCCAAATAATGATCGTGATGACTTTGGTAAGCTCAAAGCCAAAGCTGACATTGGAGACTTTGTTGGATACTGTGAAAATTCTAAGGGTTACCGGATCTGGAATCGTCGTGCAAAGGAGATTATGGAAACGATTTATGCAAATTTCGATGAACTTACAGAAATGGATTCTGAGCAAAACAGCTTGGAACCCGGTCATAACTGTCTAAACTTCCCTCAAACCCCATCATCAGCTGAACTAAGCCTACAACTTACTCGTCAACAAATGGAACAACTATTTGCTCCTCTGTTTAGTGATGATATTGATCAATGTGCTCCAGATGTATCAAATGTTTTCACTGCTCAACCTGATAATAATCCAATACCTGATACACCTGAAACAACAACAACTGTTGAAGAAGCACCTCCAATTGATTCAACAACAACAGCCGAACAAACCGCATCTAATGATGATGAATTAGCTGATGATCTTCTAAACTATGAAGTACCCCAACCTGCAGATTATAATCCAAATGCGTTCTTCAACCCTTTTGCAAATGAATCTGCCACTTCTGATGTTGCAGAATCATCCACAAGCCATTTGAATCCTCCCAATCTGCACTATGTATATCAACATCAACCCTCCATACATCGTTGGACTAAAGACCATCCTCTTGCGAACATCATTGGAAACCCAAATCAACCAGTCGTAACTAGACAACGCCTTCAGACTGCCGGTGAATATTGCATTTATGCACTTACCGTTTGTCAACCTGAACCCAAAACATTAAAGAAGCAATGACTTATGACAACTGGATTGAATCCATGCAAGAAGAACTTAATCAGTTTAAGCGTCTTGAAGTATGGGAATTGGTTGAAAAATCAACTGGGTCTATGTTATTGGTCTGAAATGGATTTGGAAAAACAAGTTGGATTTTGAAGGTACGGTTATCAGAAATAAGTCACGTCGGTGGATAAGGGATATAGACAAGAAGGGGATTGATTTGAAGAATCATCGCACCGGTTGCTAGACTTGAGGCTGTACTGATTTTTTGGCATTTGCGGCTCACATGAACATCACGGTCTATCAGATGGATGTCAAAACCGCTTTTCTGAATGGTCAACTGAAGGAAACGGTCTATGTTAGTCAGCCGGAAGGATTTGCTGATCCAGAGTTCCCAAATCACGTCTTCAAACTGAATAAGGCTCTTTACGGTCTCAAACAAGCTCCTCGGGCGTGGTATGATTAGTTATCATCCTTTGTCATTGCCAATAATTTCACTAAAGGTTCGGTCGACCCAACACTTTTCATTTAATATCACGAGGCTCACATTTTAATCGTTCAAATCTATGTGGATGACATCATTTTTGGGTCAACACATAAAAAGTACTCAAACGAATTTTCAAAAACTTATGAAAAAACATTTTGAAACGTCCATGATGGGTAAACTTACATTCTTTTTAGGATTGCAAGTTTATCAATAACCCCGTGGTATTTTCCTTAGTCAGTCCAAATATGCTCTTGAAATTTTAAACAAACATGGAATGCAAATCTGTGATACCTATGCCACACCTATGGCACATACCAAGAAACTGGACGCTGATTTGCATGGGAAATTGGTTGACCCTACCAAATACCGAAGTATTATTGGGTCACTCATGTATCTAAAAGCCAGAGACTGACATTGTATTTCTTTGTATATCTTTGCTCCCGTTATCAGTCAAGACCAACTGAAACTCACCTCTCTGAGGCTAAAAGAATCCTCTGATACATCAAGGGAACCATTAACTTGGGAATCTGGTATCGAAGGATTCGGTTTTGAACTAATAGCTTTTTCGACGCGATCACGCAGGTTGCTTAGATTCTCATAAAAGTACTTGGGAGCTTTACAATTTCTTGGTGATTAGCGGTGTCATGGCAATCGAAGAAGCGAGGATTGTACATCATTGTCCTCAACGAAGCGAATATGTAGCCATGTCGGCGTGTTGTGCTCAAGTCATTTGGATGAGAACACAACTCAAAGACTATGGTTACGTATTTGACAGAATCCCTATGTACTGCGGCAATCGAAGTGCTATTGCAATATCGTGCAACTCCGTCCAACATTCGAAGTCTAAGCACATCGATCTTCGATATCATTTCATCAAGGAGCATGTGTAAAAGGGTACCGTTGAATTATATTTTGTGGGTCTGAATACCAAGCTGCCGGACCTTCTCACCAAAGCCTTAGCTTCTGCTAGGTTTACTGAGTTGGTCCACCGGATTGGTATGAGGTGTTTGACTCCTGCGGAACTGGACGAACTTTTAAAACAATCTTAAAACCAGTCAAACACCAAAACCTCTTTTGTAAATATTTTTTTCAAAAACAAAATACAAAAATACAAAATCTATAAAATTCAAAAATATTCTTCTATCCTAAATTCTTTCAACATGGCAAGTACAAATCTTCCGCCAACACTTCACACTTTCAATGATTTCAATATTTTCACTGTTAAGTGTTAAGGGGGAGAAAGTAAATATTTTATGTTTCATAAAACCTTGTACTTGCATGTTACCTAGTTTTGGTAGTATCTATGATAATGGTGGACACGTTTCTTGTTTCTTGACACTCCTCGGACCCAAATTTGTAAAATTTCTCTATTTTAAAAGTCGAGGGGGAGTGTCGTCATGTTTCTTTCCAAACTTACACTTCATACTTAACCAAAATGGAAATTATGGGCTATGGATGAGAATGGTTAAGGTGGAGGGACCAAAGTTGTCAAAAGTTTAAAGTTATTTTAAACAAAACCACTCACCTAATCTATTACTTACATTTATTACAAACATTTAATACTCAACAACTCTCATCTACGCCTAAGATCAAATCCTCAAATCCGTGTGTTAAATCTCAAATTTGTAAGTGGTTTAAGCTTTCTTGAGTAATTTTAAACGATGGTTTTTAATCTTATTCAAATCTAACATTTTGATTTTATACAAAGGATGATTTTGTGTTCTACGCGTATGCGTATGAACATGAAATCACCATTGGGTGCTAATGATGAAAAAGATTGTGTCAAAATGTTTAAAAACAAGTGTTATGAACATTTTCATCAAAAAGATCTACCCAAAAACCGTTCTTGATCTTAATTGTAACTTAGGGTTTATGCGAAGATTTGGGTATTTCCTATTGAGAGTTTTTCTGGATAATTAGTTGCTTGAATATTGATTGTTACATGCTTAATTAACCAAAACCTACCTTGAATCTTACCCAGAAACACTAATCTTGCATAAATTGAAATTTAGGGTTTATCACTCGTTGAAATGGGGATTTTTGATTCATAAGGCTTTTGATGTTAAAACTAGTTTAAAGCAACTCATTAGGCTTCTAAGATATCCCAGAATAAATTTGGTGCACTTTCCATGGTTAGATTTCTTAGTCGTAAGATTTGAATCCTTAGGGTTTTAGTTTACGCATAAGTGTAATCTACGCGTAACCATTCTCAATGTGTGATTCCATGTAAGGCTATAAGAGGTTGAATAATGTGTTAATGGAAATGTTATGATCAATTTATTTCAGGTTTTACGCGTGAATAATCAGAATCAAGGTTAAGAATTGGAACTCTACGCATAAGGTTCTACATGGGGACTACGCGTATCCTGTGAAGGATATGCGTAAACTTGAGTCTTAAGCATAAGGTTCACTCTTACGAGTAAACCTTACGCATAAGCTCCCACATACGCTTACGCGTAAGCCTTATGCCAAGAACTCTTTTCCTACGTGTAAGATTTCTTACGCGTAAGAGGAGTTCCTACGCATAAGCTTATGCCTACGTGATGAGTGTCTAAATACTCATCATTTTTGTACAATCTAAACTGCAAAATCATCTGAAAACACTCAAAAATGCATTAAAATGATGAAAATATCACAAACAAGTGTTTTATGTGTTTTAAATGCAAAAATATCAAAATCAGATGAAAAATGTATCAAGTTTGCAAAATTAGCAGTTTTAGTCCCCCAAGTTTCAAAAGTTGTCAAATCTAGTCCCTGGAATTCAAAATGTGAAGTTTTGTCATTCAAGGTCCCTGAAATATTCTAAGTTTGTCAAAATTGGTCCTTGAATGATTCTTTGGTCAAATGGCAGAAAAGGTCCCTAAACTTTGAAAAATTGCAAAATTAGTCCTTGGATGTTTTAAAATGGAATTTTATGCAAAAAGGGTCCTTGTACTATCAAAGTTTGTCAAGTTTAGTCCTTTTGGATAATTTGGAAAAAGTTCAGTTTTTGGTCCCTCAAGTTTGCAGAATTACAAAATGGTCCTTATGCTTTATTTATATCAATTGGACCCCTTTTGTATTTAGAACCCCATCCAAAACCAAAAAGAACCCTGCCATATACCACTTGACCCCCTGTCATTACCCATTGTGAACCCCCCCTTAATATACCCAGCGGTCAAATTAGTCAAACCCACGTTTCTTGTTTGTCTCCCTCACGAAAACGCCAAACCAAAACCAGTCATGGTTTTCCATGATTTACTCCAACCCCCCCTTACCTTGTTCCCTCCACCTCCACTAACACCCAAAAACCTTTAATTGACTCAAACCAACTCCAATTAATGTCTCAAACCTGCTATGAGACTTTGGCGCCAAAATCCACTTGGACGGTTTTGATGCATTTCAATGATCCAATGGCTCAGAGATGGTGGGAATCAATCAGAGATATCAAGAGAGTCTCAAAAGTCTATAAAAGTGTGAGGAGAAGCAATGTATCATATAGCTAGTGTAATCTTTAATTTTCAAGTCGTTTTTAGTTTAACTCTAAATTCCAGTGTAAAATTTAGTTTTCAAGTTTTGTATTTCAAGTAATTAAGTATAATAAATCTTTTGAAGTTATCAATTTCAGTGTTAATTCAAGTTTCGGTTTATGCATATTTACAAATTTCAAAAATCTCATGTTATGTTCCAATGTTGTTGTTAGGTGTTATCATGGACTAAATAAGCACATGTAAGCTCCTACATAGCTTATAAAAGCTATTAGATACACTAAAAGTCAGTTTAGAATCGAAGCGAGAAAATCACCAAAAATACAAATTAAATAGTTTAAAAATCAAAAATCTCTTGGAAATGGTGTACACAATTTGGAGCGGGGTAAATTTTGGATGGCCTTGGGTTAGAAGCTTAGTGGTAAGCTAATAGGGGTGTTCATTGGTCCTTGTTCTCAGTTTTGAGCTTGGAAGCAATTGTAAGCACTTTTGATCATTTTGGCATTTCACTATTGTAGTTGTTCATTAGCTTAAAATTATGTTTCTTTGTGTTATTAAGTCTTAGTTAAGTGTAATTAATCATCAAAATCAGTTGGTTAATCTTTTAAATTTGTAGTTTATATAAATTTCATTTTAACAGTTAAAATAGCTTAAGTCTTAATTTTTAGTTTTATGTTGTTGTCCTTTGTTGGTTCATGCTTATTTAGACTTAATTAGTGATTATATAAGGTCGAAATCATGCATGGTCTTAAGTTGTGTTAGTCTTTGAAAATATTCAAAACAGTTAAGATAAAGGGGTGTTTGGATTCCTTGTGTTTACTGTGCTATAGGGTGTTTGAGTGGTTGCTAGTTATTGTCTTGTATCACACTTGGTCTAAATATCTCATGCAAGTCAAGAAAACCTGTCCTTGTTTCATCAATAGTCAAAATCTCTTTTGATCAAAGCTTGTGTGTCCATTGTTGGGATTGCATGATCATTGATTTTGTTTTTGTGTTTACAAGTTGTTGTCATTGATCAAACAAGTCTTATTTCAACCTAACATAACATAATTAGTGCTTAGGATCAGTTTAAATCTCATTTAAGTCAAACTTAGTTAGTTTTTAGAAAAGTCAAAATTTCCATCTTGGTCGTTTTTGAATAAAAAAGATAATTTCACTGTGTGTTTATTAGTGAGATTCAGCTTATAAGCTTTTGGATTATCAAAGTTTAGTTGCTAAACAAAATTAGAAAAATGCTAGTTCTCTTTGAATCAACTTATTTAGTGCTTATTTTCTAGTGTCTTTTGACTACCTGTTCTGAATTGATGCTCTGTGCACAGTGGGAGTAGTCACTTTCACAAGCTCACAAATAGCTTAATTGTTGGTCTAAGCTTGTGATTCTTGGTTCTTTGGAAAGCCAACCTAGCCATCTTGAGAACCCATGCCTCATATTTCAATTTCTAGCTTGTTTGCTAGGGCTGCAATAAGCTCTATCCTTGTCCCATTTCTGTCCAATTCTCAGTTTAAGCTAAGTGCTTATTGTCTTTTTCCTAGCTTTTCAGTGTGCTTATCTTTGTCTATTAGCTTCATTTGAGTAGCATTAGCCTACTTGCATATTATTTTGGCTTTTGTTTCAAATTTGGTGGGCTTGTTTGAACTTATTTCTCCAAAATAAGCTCATTAAGCCAACTGTTGGCTCATAAGCTTCTTAAATAGCTTATTTTAGTTTTTTAAAATTTTTGTCTTTGTTAAAGTTTCATAATATCAGTAATTAAGTAGTTTTCAAAAAGAAAATCCAGAAAAATCTCAATTTAAAAATCAGTTATAGTGTTTATTTAATATTTTTTAGCTTTTTGATTTTTCTTTTTAGATTATTATTAAGCAAATCTTGTTTTTATACGTTTCTTAGTTTTCTATAACCTTAAGTTACTTTTAGAAAAAGTTTCATATTTTTCTCTGTCTTTTTAGTATTTATTAGAATTATAAATAGTTAAAAATAGTAATTAATTAGTAATAAATAATTAAAAAGCATAAAAAATATCTTTTCAGTTTTAAAATTAGTTTTATCATATTTTAGATTTTTCTAAGTTAAAATTTTATTTTTCCAGGTTTATTTTATATTTTCTAGTATTTAAGTGTATTTTAAATAGTAATTAATTAGTAATAATTAGATAAAAAGTGTAAAAAAATATATTTTTAGTTTTAAAATTAGTTTTATAATATTTTAGATTTTTCTGAATCATAATTTTATTTTTCTAGCTTTATTTTGTATTTTCTTCTATTTTAGAGTATTTATTAAATAGTTAAAATAGTTTTTAATTAATAATAATTAATTAAATAGTGGTAAAATTAATTTTCTTTTTCTAATAATTTTCTTTTATTTTTAGGATTTCAAAAATGTCATTTTCATATTTTTAGGTCTGTTATTTCTTAGATATCACTTTTTATTTTGTACGTATACGTAGTTTTTAAACTTACGTATTTGCGTTTGTCTTATCTGATTGTTGTGCTTTCCATTTTTGTATCCAATTCCATTCATATCAATCAGTAGTGTAATAATTCAATCCAAAACCTTTACTGATCACTATCCTTAGTGATCATTCTATCATCTGAATTAGTGTTTACACACCATTGAGTCTCCGTGGGACTTAACGACCCGGGAATTCATTCTATTCTCCAGGACTTCATTGTATTGGTGTTTAAACTGTTTGAAGTTTCTTACGGTCGGCCATTCACAAGTGGCCGGCTTGTGTGAGAAAACTTGACGGTTTTGCACCGAATCAAATTTTGGCCATTGTAGCTTTAGCGTGTGTTAAACCTTTTTCAGACCCATTCTTGCACATATCCCACCATTTGTAAAAAGTTTTTGTAAAGTTATCAGAAAATCAAAAAGTTCATTAGCACTTTTCCTAAAGTGTTAAAAACACCAAAAATATTTTCATTCTTTGTTTTTACATCATGTTTTTCAAAAATACCAAAAATATTCCTCTTTACCTTCTTACCCTTTTGATTCTTCATTTCTTACCCTCTAAAACCATTTGATTCTTTCTATGTCTTATCCTCACCCTCTTGGTTTTCAATGGTGTGGTGGTCCTTATAATGGTGGCAATTGCCCCAGTTGTAGCATGGTGGAATCGGGAAACGGGTCTGTCTATAACCAGGATCCCTATTCCTACCATAACACAACTGATTTATTCCATCGGCTACCGCACTGTGAGACTCAGCTTTTCTTGTTGTGGAATTGTGGTGGTTCACATTCAGTTCGATTGTCAATTAGGAAACACGCTTGTCAATGAGCAGTTCCTCGATAACAATTATGACTACAACACATACCACTCACGGCCACATCGGTTTTCTTTGTTGTGAGTATTGTGGAGGTCCTCACTCTAGCTCGGATTGTCAAACAAGGAATCCATTTCCTTGTAGCAATTACGACTCTTCGTATCATGACCAACCTCTACATTACCAGCCTGAGCCACTTCCTCAAAATCTTCTCCTTGATCTTTTGGATTTAGTGAAAGATTTAAAGGAATCTAAACACTCCCAAGATAATCCAAATGAAAAATCCATGGAAGTTTTGTTAGCCGAAGAGCGGGTTGCTAAATTAGATTCCCAAATTGCCTTTGAACAATCTATTAGGGAATCAATTGCAAAAGAAAAGCGAGATCTAGCTCTCGATTCGTTTCATTCTCGATGACGATGATGATGAAGATATCCTTGATATCCTACAATTTTATAACGGTTCATCAAGTTCATCAGTTGAAACTCATTCCATGAAAAATCAGGGAGAAAAGACTATGATGGAATTACTAGGAGAAGAACAAATGGAAAGTATAAAACATATGTATGCTAGTCCTTCTAAACTCCCTCATCTTTATTATCACACCCGATATTCCCACTCACTCTCTAAACATGGGGGATGAGCTTCTTGACACTGTTCATGAAAAGGAAGCGGACGAATTTATAAAGTCGAGTGTTGAGGACCTTGTCCCAATCCCGAGAGTCACGGGAATTTCGATCATATGTGTGATTCTTCTTCCCCTCTTGAGTGTTCAAATGATCATTTGAGACTTTCTCGATTTTAGCGATGATTGTAAATCTTATGGAGACATTGAGTATGTCGAGGCATCACTCCCAGTCGATCCTCTTCTTGAGGAGTTCACCGATGAACTCACTCACATCAATCCACTTTCATCAGAAAGTGACGATGATCTCTTTGATTTCGAAGCCGATCTTGGAGAAACTAGAAATCTCCTATATAATGATCATCCACTCGTTTCTTGTCCCATTTCCGACTCTTCCATTTCTTCTCTCACTCCGGATGAGGAAGATGACAAATTTTGGAAGGAAGTCGATGATTTTCTTAGTGATGAGTCAATTCCTACAGGGATTGAAAATACTACTTTGATTCGAGGAGACATCCTCTTTCTTGAAAATCTGTTGATTGAAGAACCGTTTCCAGCTCTCCCTCCCGAAAATTTTGTTACCAATCACCATACAAGCTTCAAGTCTAAGCTTAAAAATCTAACAAATGGTGATTTACTCCTCACTAATGAAGAATGGGATTGCATTTTGATGCACATCTTTATTCCATTTTTCACAGATGGTGTGGTTTCTCGTTCCCTTTTTTCCTTTGGGAATGAGGACACTATTTTTGATCCCGGCATTTTCATTTATCATTTTTGAGCCGGTTCTCTCTATATCTCATCGGTGTGGAACTTTCACGTGCTTCAAATGTTTGTCCAAACATTTTGAATGAAAGTCCGATGGAGATTGTCTCTTCCACTTACTTCCCCATGAACAAATGAATGCGGGGATCGAGTCAAGCTAGCGACTCGGGAATCAAAAACAGTAGCACACACCATATGGGTTTTCACCCATATTTCTGTCTTCTTTCTCTGTTCTACCACCCTAGTGTGGGGGAGTTGCCCCACATGTTATATATATATATATATATATATCTAAAAAAAAAAAAAAAAAAAAAAAAAAATCTTTCCAAATAAAAGGCCGTAGTATTTACCTTTTACGTTCTTTGTTTCGGCATAACCGCCGGTACTTTGAATATTGAGGGCAATATTCATTTCTAAGTGTGGGGGGGAATTCTCACGAATTTTATTATATAATTATACTGCCTAATTCCCCCATTTTTGGCCAAAAAAAAAAAATTTTTTTTTTTTTGGAATAAGTGTTTTTCACTTATTCATCAGATGGCAATCAGTCCGCCATGTCTAAAAAACAAAAGGATTAGCTAATCCGAGAGCAAGCGGCTCTTGGTAAAGATTTCTCAAATCCGTTTATATGGCTTGCAATTTGCCCAAAATTGTATGGTTCTCAACTCACCATGTCCTAAAAAGTGAAGAGTTGGCTAGCCCGCAAGGTTATGGCTTGTGGTAAAGGCAGTGGAAAATCCATAATTGGTATTTAGCTCACCAAAGATAATTGATAATTTATCTAAGAGTTGGCTAGTCCAGAGCAAAGCGGCTTACGGTAAAGACACATCAAATCCGTTATATGGTTTATGATTTGCCAATAAATCAGATGGTTATCGGTGTACCATAGTTCTTACTTGAATCGAAACATTTGGCTACTCGGAAGTGATGGCTTTTGGTAAAGAGTTTTTAAAATCCATTAAAAGATCTAAATCATTGCTAGGGACTAGCAATATCTCGATGTGGGGATTGATGAGTGTCTAAATACTCATCATTTTTTGTACAATCTAAACTGCAAAATCATCTGAAAACACTCAAAAATGCATTAAAATGATGAAAATATCACAAACAAGTGTTTTATGTGTTTTAAATGCAAAAATATCAAAATCAGATGAAAAATGTATCAAGTTTGCAAAATTAGCAGTTTTAGTCCCCCAAGTTTCAAAAGTTGTCAAATCTAGTCCCTGGAATTCAAAAATGTGAAGTTTTTTCATTCAAGGTCCCTGAAATATTCTAAGTTTGTCAAAATTGGTCCTTGAATGATTCTTTGGTCAAATGGCAGAAAAGGTCCCTAAACTTTGAAAAATTGCAAAATTAGTCCTTGGATGTTTTAAAATGGAATTTTATGCAAAAAGGGTCCTTGTACTATCAAAGTTTGTCAAGTTTAGTCCTTTTGATAATTTGGAAAAAAGTTCAGTTTTTGGTCCCTCAAGTTTGCAGAATTACAAAATGGTCCTTATGCTTTATTTATATCAATTGGACCCCTTTTGTATTTAGAACCCCATCCAAAACCAAAAAGAACCCTACCATATACCACTTGACCCCTGTCATTACCATTGTGAACCCCTTAATATACCAGCGGTCAAATTAGTCAAACCCACGTTTCTTGTTTGTCTCCCTCTGAAAGCAAAAACCAAAACCAGTCATGGTTTTCCATGATTCTCAACCCCTTACCTTGTTCCCTCCACCTCCACTAACACCCAAAAACCTTTAATTGACTCAAACCAACTCCAATTAATGTCTCAAACCTGCTATGAGACTTTGGCGCCAAAATCCACTTGGACGGTTTTGATGCATTTCAATGATCCAATGGCTTTCGAGATGGTGGGAATCAATCGAGATATCAAAGAGTCTCAAAGTCTATAAAGTGTGAGGAGAAGCAATGTATCATATAGCTAGTGTAATCTTTAATTTTCAAGTCGTTTTTAGTTTAACTCTAAATTCCAGTGTAAAATTTAGTTTTCAAGTTTTGTATTTCAAGTAATTAAGTATAATAAATCTTTTGAAGTTATCAATTTCAGTGTTAATTCAAGTTTCCAGTTTATGCATATTTACAAATTTCAAAAATCTCATGTTATGTTCCAATGTTGTTGTTAGGTGTTATCATGGACTAAATAAGCACATGTAAGCTCCTACATAGCTCATAAAAGCTATTAGATACAAAAAGTCGGTTTAGAATCGGAAGCAAAAAATCACCAAAAATACCAATTAAATAGTTTAAAAATCAAAAATCTCATGGAAATGGTGTATTACATTTGGAGGCAGGGTAAATTTTGGATGGCCTTGGGTTAGAAGCTTAGTGGTAAGCTAATAGGGGTGTTCATTGGTCCTTGTTCTCAGTTTTGAGCTTGGAAGCAATTGTAAGCACTTTTGATCATTTTGGCATTTCACTATTGTAGTTGTTCATTAGCTTAAAATTCTGTTTCTTTGTGTTATTAAGTCTTAGTTAAGTGTAATTAATCATCAAAATCAGTTGGTTAATCTTTTAAATTTGTAGTTTATATAAATTTCATTTTAACAGTTAAAATAGCTTAAGTCTTAATTCTTAGTTTTATGTTGTTGTCACTGTTGGTTCATGCTTATTTAGACTTAATTAGTGATTATATAAGGTCTGAAATCATCTGCATGGTCTTAAGTTGTGTTAGTCTTTGAAAATATTCAAAACAGTTAAGATAAAGGGGTGTTTGGATTCCTTGTTGTAAGATATAACTTTTCACAAACACATCAAACCTATTAACACAAGTGGGCGTATAAGTGGAATTCTAGAGAGAGAAAGTTAGAGGTTTAGGGAACTTAGTGAGAGAAAGTGAAAGATATTATTATGAGCTCCAACTCTCTACCTTGGGAGGTAGAGAGTATTTATAGTCTTACAATAAAGCGCCACACATGGGGTACGTGGATCGGGCATCTGAGATGGGTAAAGACCCGTCCGTCCTCCACGGTGTTACTTAACTAAATACTACTTAACTTAATATTACTATGACTACGAGCTTTCTAGCGATTACATATACTTGAGGTGACCGACTCTTTAATACCGGAATTTCTAATTCCTAACAATCTCCCCTAAGGGAGGTCACCTCAATCATGCACTAAAATTACATTGAATACAAACAGATATGACATTAACAATTGTTCTTGCATTCTTGATGTAGTCCTTTGTTCCTAAGCTCGTAGTCATTGATTCTTCACATTGCATGTTTGGTTACTTCAAGTGGAGGTCTTTTATTGATCCACGTGATAATAATTTTGAGCCATCATTTGAGATTATCAGCCATAAAAAATCTCTATGACATCCTTTGTGGTGTTGGTATTATGTGATGTTGTGACTTTAGGACCGACATGCTCACATTCTGGATCATGATATCTTCTCATCGAGTAGCGGAAGCATTTGTTGAATCATGATATTGGCGGCGTAGCGAGAAGCATGGAGTAAAATATCGAGTCATTGATGCACTAATCATGATTTCTTTTGAGATGAATGTGTTAAGTGAGCATGCGGCTATGAATTGACCGCTTCATTACGATCACTGCAAGCGTCGGGTGTACCTGCATAAGACAGTTAGCAATAAAGCGCGAAAGTGTCTTTGATCACTTTCGATGAATTGAGGTACACGGCCCACGGTTCCCGTTGATCGAGTACAAGTATCTTTACTGTGATCGGTATAATTCGAAGAATTTCCTTGGCAGGGGTTTCGTACTCTATTTGTTCTCAAACGGAACGTCTCAAAGAAGACAACGAATTGAGTGAACCGTAATTTAGTCCAGCGATTGATGAAAAGATTTGAAAAACAATCGTGTATTGCTCAATAGAAATTGTTTTTGCAATATAACGAAGGTTTTAATGAAAATCAATTATCAATCATAAAACACCTTTTGATTTGAAAAATTAGTACACGGTCGACGTGCTAATGAAAAGAGTTTTAAAGCACAAGGACCGGTTTTCAAAGGTATCCGTCAATCCATAACTTGAACCAGGATTGATTCAAAAGATTGAATCGCCCCATTGTTTCTGTTCGGTTGTCACATGGTTGATCTGTATAATAGATCTCACATGCCACCTACCGGGAGCTTGTTAGATGTTGGCTCCAGAAGGCTTTCCATCTTCATTGTGAATATGTTTGCATATCACTTTCGGATGTTACGGCAATACCACAAGGATAAACGCGTAGGACTCAAGATATAATCTCTCTTTCCACATTGTGTGAAACAGAGAGTCTTCATTGAAAGTGTCCTAATGAGATTTATTGATGATCTCGTGGCTCTAGACTCAATTTGTGCATATTTGGATCCTATATGGGAGACTAGGGAGAGGGTCTCCTTCTTCAATATCAACAATCTCTAAGAGAAAGTCGATAGATAATGTCGGTTCCCGTGAGAATGAAACAAGTCCTTTTAAGAGGAACTTGAGTGGTTTGAAAAGTTGAAGTGCGGTCGTCCTTTGGGTCCATGACGTCTTGTCTTCAATACCGATGTTACCATGTTAGCATATGAATTGAACCGGTTTACGCCCTAAGGTTGAATAAATGGAGGGCTATTTGTTTTCACCCTTTTCTCATTCAATTCTTTTAAATTCTTCAACCCCTTGGTGCTTACGAGACTTCATAGCTAGAACCTTGTTGGGTTTATTCCATTACTAGCTCAGTCTTAGTCCGCACTCTTCCCATATCTCATTTTTCTCCTTTTATCATCATACCTAAGAACTCTACACTAACTAGTGGATAGTCCCTGGTAGATCCCTCCGGTTCTGGCGGATCATGGGAACACATACCTAACCTTATCATCCTTATATCACCATACATAATGTAAAGTTGGTCGGTCTTTTTGGTATTGTTCATTTGCCATTGGAACCAATTGAAAACCATTTGAAAATCAATTCAGATACTTGTGATATATTATCAAAGCATTTTGTACCTGAATTGTTTTTGATATTTTTAGAACGAGAACTCCCCTCAACATGTGCATCAAGTATTTGAAAATGTTTTGCACACGGAGGCAAGAGAAAAAATTAACTTCTTTGATTACCATTTTCTAAAAGATATCAACATCACTTCCCAAATCGAATCAAGTAGATAAAGCATTTTGGGGAAGGATGAGGTTTTCATGATTTTGCTCCCCTCAATATGTGCCTTGAGGTTTGAAAAGAGTTTTACACATACTAGAGGGAACCTGCACATTGAGATAAATGATCACGTTTCAAATCATAGGTTTAAGATAGATGCTCCCCTCAACATGTGCATGGAAAATTTGAAATCGTTTGTCACATGTGGGAGGAAGAGCATGTACATCCTTATAAAACCATTTACCTAATTATCGGTTTAAATCCATTTAAATCACACATTCTCCCCGATCACAATTATCAAATCATTTGAGATTTGTGATCTCTTATAGATTTAAATTGATTTTGAAAGCTTTTAAGGAGAATTGTGACTTTATTATGAAAGCGTTTTTAGCGATAAGGATCGGATTTTAAGACTTTAAACTCCATTGAATAAACATGCATGAATATCTTTTGAAAACAATTGAATGACAAATAACCTTTTAATTTAATTGAAATCATTCTCCCCTCAATCAATGACATAGGTTGTTGATTGAGAGATAGAGATTTTGACAAATAAGTCCCGATGATTATCAAAAATAGAGACCGAGTTATTTTTCAAAGCATTTAGTTTTCAGCAGATAAATGTTTATAGAATCCGAGCATGGAATTTGAAAACATGGTAAAACATGGCTCTGTTCTTTCTTTTAAAAACGGGTTATTGCACGAAAATGACAATAAACCATTGTTTCTCTTTCTCTCAAAAATATTTTTTGATTTTTTGAATTTTTTTTTTTTTTATTAATTTTAGAATTGAACAACATCTAAAGTCCGTGTCATTCTTTGAATGACAGCACAAAGACCGTAGATATTATCGAATCGAGAAAAACATGACATAAAGACAATATTTTTAAAGATTTTTTGAATTTTTGATTTTTATGGATTTTTGAAAGTTTTATATTTTTCTATTTGGTTTTATAGGTTTTATAATTTTGTATTTTGTTTTTCGAATAAATATTTACAAGAGATAGATGAAGATAGACCATTACTCCTCGTCTTCCTCACGAAGGCGTTTGAGTGTATCACGGTTGAAGGCTTTTCAAGCCAAGGCGTGGAAGAATAAACTCAAAACGTTCTCTTGGAAGAGCTTTGGTGAAGATGTCCGCTATAGCGATATTAGGACCTCACAAAATATAGTTCCACCACACTTTTTCCACTTGTTCCCTGATGAAATGATGTCGAATGTCGATATGCTTTGCTCTTGAGTGTTGAGCGTTGTTGCTTGAGAGAGCAATAGCACTTTATTATCCGATCTGAGAGGGATTTTGTTGAATTCAAAGCCATAGTCGGATAATTGAGATCTCATCCATAAGATTTGAGCACAACAAGATGACATGGCTATGTATTCAACCTCTGTAGAGGAAATAGAAGTACTCATTTGCTTCTTTGAAGACCAGATCACTAGCTTATCACCCAAAAGAGAGCACCTCGGATGTACTTCGCGTGTATCTTGACAACTGCATGATCGGCATCTGCATAGGCGTTAGTGACATACCGGTGTCCTTCGGGTACCATAGTCCCATATTGATGGTTCCTTGGAGATACCGAAAGACCCGTTTAACGCTTCAAGGTTCTTTTTAGTAGGCTTAGCACGGTATCTAGCACACATGCAAACGGCGAACAAGATGTACGGTCTACTAGCTGTGAGGTACATCAGGGATCCAATCATACTACGATATTTCGTTTGGTCAATCATGATCCCCGAGTGGTCCTCATCTAGTTTGGTTCGATCAATCATGGGGGTGTCAACAGGGTCACATGAATCAAATCCAAATTTCTTTAAAATCTCATTTGCATATTTAGATTGATTTATGAAAATGCCTCAGGGACTTTGTGAAATTTGTAATCCCAAGAAAAATGACATTTGTCCCATCATTGACATTTGAAATTTTGAACTCATTTCATTTGATAAACGATCACATTCCATTGGGTCGGTCGAGGCAAAAATAATATCATCAACATAAATTTGAACATGAGTTAAATGTTTGCACGACTTCACGGTGAACAATGTAGGATCAACTGCTCCTTTATTGAATCCGGATGATAGAAGAAACTTTGACAGTGTATCATACCATGCCCTTGGAGCTTGCTTTAAACCGTAAAGAGCCTTCTTCAACGATAAACGTGAGTAGGATGCTCTTGATTCACAAATCCTTCAGGTTGGCGGCGTAGGCGACTTCTTTAAGATCTCCGGATTCGAAATGCCGTCTTCACATCCATCCGATACACTACCATGTTCTTACTAGCGGCGTTAGCCGAAAGATTGATTGCCTCGATTCGAAGCAAGGGCAAAAGATTCTTCAAAGTCTATACCCTCCTCTTGACGATATCCTTTAGCAACTAATCGAGCCTTGTTCTTCAACACATCACCATGCTCATCAAGTTTTACTTTGAAGATCCATTTGAGAGCTATAATCATAGCACGATCTGGAGCGGTACTAACTCCCATACATCAAGTCGATCAAACTCATGAATTTCATCTTGCATGGCATTGAACCAGTTGTCTTCATTCATGGCGGTTTTAACATCTTTTGGTTCGATCTTAGAAAGCACGGAGTTGAAGAAACACCATAAGGCATCGGTTGCAAGTTGTTTCCGGGTTGATACAGGGACGAGAGGATTTCCAATGATGTTGTCTAATGGATGATCGTGAGTCCATTTTTCTGAGGTGTTCATGTGGCGTTGTTGAGGCGAGGTATGAGTCGATGTCTCACGAAGAAGATGGTTCGATGATGATTCGGGAGTAGCAAATATGTTTTCAAATGGAGCATCCTCAGGGGTAGCAAAGGGATTAACTTCATCATTGATGCCAGAAACATTTCCATGATGTACATTTGAAGAATGTTGATTTGTTGATGAGGGAAGGATCGGCGGGTGCTTCTTGACTTAAAGATATTGAGGCTGAAGGATTGACTTCATTCACAGGAATATGAGCATCCTCTGTTGCAGGAATCATTTCCTCATTAGTGTTTGAATCATACAGTTCATCAAACATAGGATCAAACAATTTCTTTAAATCATCTTGAGATGGAGGTACATATGGAGTTTCTTGAGTAGAGTTTGGAACAAGAGATGAACCAATGGGACTGTTTTGAAGTGCGGGTCTGAAATTGGATTGTCCAGAGCCATAGGACCCTTGCGATAGAAACTCTCTCTGACTATCTTTATCAACCAATATGTAGACAATTTGAAGTGACCCGATAAAGAAACACGATATACCAAACTTGCAAGAAGAATTCCATGCATTTGCATCTTAAGCTCGCCTTTGTGAATTTTAACTTCAATCTCAAATAATTAATAATTGATTAACTCGAATGTAATCATGCTTGTGTCAAATGCCCAGCATGTGAATAAACATACAACCGGATGTACATTCATCCACTGAATGAACCGGAACAAATGATGCCTCAACATCAATGTATTCTTCCTAAAAGTATTCATGTAGAGGCCGATCTAGAGGATACACCAATAACCGGCGGATGAGGTAGACATTTTCCTGAAGTTCATGTGGTTGATTTATAGCATGCACGATGTGAGGAACAATAATCCATGAAGATTTGGCAAAGGAATACCAAAGAGTGGATCATTATTCATGAACAATAATCCGTGAAGATTTGGCAAGGAATACCAAAGAGCGGATCATTATTCATGAGTGCAACTGCAATATTATGATAATCATTATCAACCTTGAGGAATAATCGGAGATAGGGCTTTTTGAGTAGTGAGTTGTACTTCTTTGATGATGAACCGGTTGAGTCAATAGAAGCAGACATGAGCGGAGAATTGTGGATGATCAACATTAGTAGAAGGTTGAAGGTACTCATCAAACATATCTTTGAAAATCAATGAATCCCAAACATTGATTCCCAATTATCCTTAGTAAGTGAAGCATTAGGCGTTGGAGGAGAGTCATCAAAAATCAAAACAATGAATCCCAGTTATCCTTAGTATATTCACTCATAATCAAAAAGAATAAACACTCATCATCATCAAAAATAAAATCGTATAACCATTATTCAAACATCCATCATCATGTAGTATATTCACTCTTCTCCCCTCAAAAATTGCATCCGAAGTTGCCATTTGTGATTTAGCAAGTGAATAAGAGTATACACCAATGAGCGCAGATCCACTTGATGACCTTGAATGGCGTGGCAAAACATGAAGCTTGTTGATGAAGAATGTAGATGAGTATGGCCATTCATGAGAGAATTTCTCATTAGTGAAGATAAAGCGCCTAGAATAGCGTACACTTTCTTTTCTTTGAAGAACGGGGCCCGAAGTGTTATCTGCAGATACCATAATGATGAAGAACGAGGCTGCCGATGTGACAGACGTCATAATGATGAAGAACGAGGCTGGGCGATGTGAACGAGCGTCATTGTTTAGAGCCGGTCCATATGTTTAGAGCGCGAATCCAAATACCAAGGGGCGATTTGTACGACCGCTTTGGACAACGACGAATGACGAGAATTGGAAACATTGGATCCCCACGTGCTCATGGGGTCCTTTTGGTTAGCACAAACAATCTTTGAATCAGCCGAAACCCTAGGTGCAATGTCATTGTCACTAGGAGCTAAACTAGTAGAAGCATCAGACTTAGTCGAGGGACATTTTGTGCTTAATGGGATTGTTCTACGGTTGGCTTCCAAACCTTAACAGCACTACTCTAGGCATAGTGGATCTAGTTAGGGGCAAGGTTTGCCATCGTGAATATTCGACTGTTGGCTTCCCTTTGAAATCCTACATTGGTAAAACCTTCCTGTAGGTTTCCGGATTGCTTAATCTGTTTCGCTCTCCAAACTTTCTTAACCGGGTTATGAATCTTAGACCTCAGAAATAACACATCACATTTATCATGATTACCAGAAATTAAACATTTTTTTTTGCATGTTTTGGCGACATAAGGCCTCGAATTAATTTTAGTAAGCTTAGAGCTAATACTAGAACTAACACGATTCTTTTTGTTCAAATCAAACTTCTTGTCCCTATGGTGTTCTTTCACTTCCTTATCATGAACACTTTTAGTTTGCGTAATCCTATCCTTCTTTGCATAGCTTCTAGGTTTTGACCGCTAACTTTAGTGTCAATCTTAACATCTGTAGAAGTAACGATGGGAACATTACATGGCTTCACTACTTTGCATTCACGGTCTAGAAGTCTTTGGGATCTGAAATTCTAGGAGGCACATCATAGGTTTCTTGCTTGAATTTAGATATGGAACAAGACATATCAAGGGTCACATGCTTGGCTTTAGGCATAGAACGGATTTTCTGCTTGGCACTAGGCATAGAACAAGGCTTCACAGCTTTGCCTTTTTCACCTAAGGGTTTTGGACATGTTGCAATTACACATTCAAGCAACTCTTGAGATCGTTTGGCCCGGAGGCAAGCAAACCTAATTTCACTATCAAGAGGTTTGTTAATGAAATCCTCTTCGACAATCTCACGGAGACATTCTAGACTATCCTTAAGGTGAGCACAGTAGTCATGAAAAGCATGTTCATTATTCCTAAGATGAAGAGGAATATATTTAAGCTGTCACAAAGTGTATTTGCAATCTAAGGGTGACTTTGAGACAACATTCTTATTGAAAACAAGTGGCGCTTTCCCATTTCCACGACTTCTCGATTCTCAATTTCCTTTTGTAAAGACGTTATTTTTTCGTTGTTTTGGTCACGGGTGACTTTTATTGAATCATATAACTCTTTAAAATGTCGTTTAACCTTTTTCATTTTCTTCTAGAAAACTTTCGTTTTCCTTTTGTAAAGCATTTACTAAGTTTTGAAGATGAAAAGTTTGAGAATTCTGAGAATCTAAAGGAGGAGGCATTTGGGAGCTGTCATATTGTTCGTTTGACCCTTTAATTGAGAGATTTGGGCTTTCAACTCTCTGATCGTGTTGCAATGAGCTTGAATCATTTCATCACGTTTGTTAATTTGAAAACGCATCAAACTGGAGCATCTGAAGATGTCTTGATATTTGAAGTTTTGACATTTTCTTTGAGATGTTGATATTTTAGTTGTAAATTAAAATGCTCAACTTCTAGTTTAGAAAAATGTTTAACCAAATTGTCGTGATCATCCAGTTCAATTTTCTCGTTTAGTTTAGAATTAGTTTTTCAAGCTCAATGACACGATCATGGGAGACTTTCAGGGCCACGGATAGTTCATGAAATTTGGAAGCATTAATAGAGCAATTTGAAGCGATGAAAAGATATCTTGAGCAACACATTCAGTAATAAGAGTCTCATTTAAGGTATGCAAGTTCTTCCTCTCAATCTCATTATATTTTAGTGCACGCTCATAATCACTAACTTCAACTACCATTGCATCAAATTCCTTTTCCATTTCTTTAATATCCGATTTTATCCCCTTTTTAAGACTCTCAAAATGATCTTTTAGTTGTTTAAAGAAAGGCATGACCTCGGTTAAATAACATTCTTTCATTTGCTCAAAACCCCTTTCCCCCTTGAGTTATCGATTGGGTGTGATCCTTTTCTTACAAGTTTTCTCAAAATCGGTAAATAGTTGAAGAATAACATATTGGGTGATTAAGGTCTTGCTCTTAGTGGCAATAGTTCTAGGAACTAAATGCATTGGTGTATTTGGAGGATACACAGTCGCTTTAGGAATTTCCTACAAGGGGGATTCTTTTCAACAAGATTTTCGACTTTTGCAAGTCCATATCCTTTTTCCGAACACTTGTTCAGGGGTCAATAAGTCGAGGCTTAAACATGTTTAAGGATATCCAATTTTCCTTAGTGTAATCATGGGGTTTTATCGTTATCTTGTTCTTTTTACACTCGGGATCTTCTAGCTTCTTATTCATTTTCTCCCTAGTGACTTCATCTGATTTCTTATCTTCCTCGGTGCACTCAAGTAGCAACTAGGTTTCTCTAGGCTTAAGGATCTCATTACCATCATACAGTACCTTATGAGCATTTCTAGCCTTTTTAATTACCTCTGGATTAGGTTCCTCAACAAGGGAATGCTATGCTTATCGCTTAAGACTCTATGCTTAGTGATCATGTGAGTAGTTTGAATGGTATTCCTTGTATGCATACAACTTATTTTCAAGCTTGTTTTTCAAAGTTTTAGATTGGAAAAATCATTCAAAAGTTTTGATTCCTTAGCCTTGAATTCTTGCTTAAGCATTTTAACATTTTCTTGAAGTTCTTGTTTTTACTTAGCGGTTTTAGAAGCTTTTCTTGTAAGGAGTTTAACTCTTGTTTTAATACTTCTTCTCTAAACCTACTTTTTCTAATAGTTGTGCGTATTTGGACATCCATTTCCCGCTCACGGGTGGTCAACTCAAACTTAGCACGTTGTTCATAAATAGCAACTTGATCCTTATATATGTTAAGCTCAGTGGTAAAGGGAATCATCGAGCACAAATGCATGCATACTCATGCAGTTCATAATCATCATTTTGAGTAGAAGATGCACAACTAGGTACAACAGAAACATCCATGCAACTTACCTGAGCATTGACATGCACGGTGTGCGGGTGCATCTCTATCTTGGGTACATCCGCTTCCATGGGCGTTCCTTTGCATTAACTTGCACGGGTTGTGTGCGGTGCACCTCTCTCTTGTGAATTTGAGCACGAAGATTCCATTGTTTCATTATCCGACTCATCATTTTTTGTTGTCATGACATGCATTCAGAACACCGATTCTTCAACATATACATTACCCAACTTATCACAACAATCTTTCAAACACACGACACTCATTCCGTCTTCATTCTTTTGAGCAGATTCTTCAATGTACTTATTCACATTATCCATGAGTTGGATAAATGTCTCAATAATTCTCTGAATTTCCATTCCATTATGTTTTTGAAGGAAATTCAGTCAAGTGTTGATCATAATCTGCTGAATATTCCCCAAGCGATGAATGGCTGAAATTGTTTGTAGATTACTTGAAGAGCTGCACTTGAACCATCCTTTTGAACCTCTTTATTGGTAAGTTGCAGCTTTAAGTGTTCTAAGTTCAACGGCAAGCTTCTTGTCAATGTAGGTAAGTCTGGCGGAAAGAGCACTACATGTTGATCCCCCACTATGGATACAATTGTTGTATGAGGTGCGAGATGAAGTAGTGATAGGGCTCAATGCTGCATTCCATTTGCATGGCATTCTGTGAAGGGTGCAATTCATTCTCATTGTACTCAAAACATGAAGATTTCACATCCTCATTGTTTAATTCAAACATCTTTAATCGATTCGGTGATTATAGCAATCATTAACATTATTGTCCACAAACATCATACAATTTAAGCATACGAAAATCAGGTAGAGTAAGTAGAGTAAGACATGATGTGGTGGAATGCGCGGGATTTTACAAGTCTATGATTTAAACCGAGAAATAGAATCTTTGCGGGATTTTACTAAAATCAAGACCAAACCGTTAAGCAATGACCAATGGAATGTGTTAAGATGACCGATGGATCGACACAATGATAGAAAATTGTGTGTTAGGACTTATGATTGTTTGTGGGATAAGCAGAGATGTTGTTTGGTTGTGATTTGGGTGGGTTGTTGCACGATTTTCCGAGAATTTTAGGTCTAAAAACATAAAAACCTCAATAACTTCTGTTCAGAGTGGATTTAGCCCTCGAAGTTTGACCTTTAGTTTATTTGGCGTGACATTCTCCTCGTTCTCACGGTCGTTTTGATGGGTAGAACATTTGAAAGCGGATTACGGATCAAAAGTTATAGCCGTTTGAAGTTTTGTCGGGAAAAGTCAACAAGTCGCTTAGAATTCTTGAACCAAATTAAGCTAAGACCAAGTCGCTAGGACCCAAATTATTTGGACACTTAATTAGCTACCAGCTAAATTAAGCTAGAGTTCCAAGTCGCTAGCCGGATGTAAAGTCGCTAAGTAGTAACTTCGCTAACACTCAAGTCGCTAGCAAAATTTTAGGCAGCAATTAAGCTACTCAAGTTAAGCTAACGATGCAAGTCGCTAAAGAGCAACTCGCTACAAACCAAGTCGCTACCACCAAGTCGCTACCCGTAGTGGAGAGTCCACTACTTGTACTGTAACTCGCTAGATCTAACTCGCTAGGTCTAAAGCTGTAACTCGCTACAAATTGTGAAGCAAGTTAAGCTACTGAAGAAAATTATCCGTGAACTAAGTCGCTAGCATGAAAAACCATATAAACATCACTTTTCAATCCAAAAACAACCCAACCAAGATGATTCAAGCTTACCAAATGAAAACCTAAACACTTGTGATGATTCTAAACATAAAAGTACTAACAAAATTCAAACTTTAACACAAGAAATCAACCAAATGATGCAAAAACCACTAAACTTTTTCAAACTCAAAAACCACCTAAAAACCACTAGAAATCCAAAGATGTGCAAGATATGATCTAACCATGGCTCTTGATACCAATTGTAAGATATAACTTTTCACAAACACATCAAACCTATTAACACAAGTGGGCGTATAAGTGGAATTCTAGAGAGAGAAAGTTAGAGGTTTAGGGAACTTAGTGAGAGAAAGTGAAAGATATTATTATGAGCTCCAACTCTCTACCTTGGGAGGTAGAGAGTATTTATATTACTTACATAAAACGCACACATCGGAACGTGGATCGGGCATACAGTGGGTAAAGACCGTCCGCCCTCCTCACGGTGTTACTTAACTAAATACTACTTAACTTAATATTACTATGACTACGAGCTTTCTAACGATTACATATACTTGAGGTGACCGACTCTTTTATACCTGGAATTTCTAATTCCTAACACTTGTGTTTACTGTGCTATAGGGTGTTTGAGTGGTTGCTAGTTATTGTCTTGTATCACACTTGGTCTAAATATCTCATGCAAGTCAAGAAAACTTGTCCTTGTTTCATCAATAGTCAAAATCTCTTTTGATCAAAGCTTGTGTGTCCATTGTTGGGATTGCATGATCATTGATTTTTGTTTTGTGTTTTACAAGTTGTTGTCATTGATCAAACAAGTCTTATTTCAACCTAACATAACATAATTAGTGCTTAGGATCAGTTTAAATCTCATTTAAGTCAAACTTAGTTAGTTTTTAGAAAATTCAAAATTTCCATCTTGGTGGCTTTTGAATAAAAAAAGATAATTTCACTGTGTGTTTATTAGTGAGATTCAGCTTATAAGCTTTTGGATTATCAAAGTTTAGTTGCTAAACAAAATTAGAAAAATGCTAGTTCTCTTTGAATCAACTTATTTAGTGCTTATTTTCTAGTGTCTTTTGACTACCATTGCGAATTGATGCTAACCAGTACACGATGGGAGTAGTCACTTTCACAAGCTCACAAATAGCTTAATTGTTGGTCTAAGCTTGTGATTCTTGGTTCTTTGGAAAGCCAAACTAGCCATCTTGAGAACCCATGCCTCATATTTCAATTTCTAGCTTGTTTGCTAGGGCTGCAATAAGCTCTATCCTTGTCCCATTTCTGTCCAATTCTCAGTTTAAGCTAAGTGCTTATTATATTTTTCCTAGCTTTTCAGTGTGCTTATCTTTGTCTATTAGCTTCATTTGAGTAGCATTAGCCTACTTGCATCTTATTTTGGCTTTTGTTTCAGCTGGTGGGCTTGTTTGAACTTATTTCTCCAAAATAAGCTCATTAAGCCAACTGTTGGCTCATAAGCTTCTTAAATAGCTTATTTTAGTTTTTGTAAAATTTTGTCTTTGTTAAAGTTTCATAATATCAGTAATTAAGTAGTTTTCAAAAAGAAAATCCAGAAAAATCTCAATTTAAAAATCAGTTATAGTGTTTATTTAATATTTTTTAGCTTTTTGATTTTTCTTTTTAGCTTATTATTAAGCAAATCTTGTTTTTATACTTTTCTTAGTTTTCTATAACCTTAAGTTACTTTTAGAAAAAGTTTCATATTTTTCTCTGTCTTTTTA
The DNA here is from genome assembly GCA_910596185.1 of Chrysanthemum makinoi. Lineage (NCBI taxonomy): Eukaryota > Viridiplantae > Streptophyta > Magnoliopsida > Asterales > Asteraceae > Chrysanthemum > Chrysanthemum makinoi. Next base: position 303,028,156 of record OU343220.1, on the reverse strand, counting down.
GTATTTATTAGAATTATAAATAGTTAAAAATAGTAATTAATTAGTAATAAATAATTAAAAAGCATAAAAAATATCTTTTCAGTTTTAAAATTAGTTTTATCATATTTTAGATTTTTCTAAGTTAAAATTTTATTTTTCCAGGTTTATTTTATATTTTCTAGTATTTAAGTGTATTTTAAATAGTAATTAATTAGTAATAATTAGATAAAAAGTGTAAAAAAATATATTTTTAGTTTTAAAATTAGTTTTATAATATTTTAGATTTTTCTGAATCATAATTTTATTTTTCTAGCTTTATTTTGTATTTTCTTCTATTTTAGAGTATTTATTAAATAGTTAAAATAGTTTTTAATTAATAATAATTAATTAAATAGTGGTAAAATTAATTTTCTTTTTCTAATAATTTTCTTTTATTTTTAGGATTTCAAAAATTTCATTTTCATATTTTTAGGTCTGTTATTTCTTAGATATCACTTTTTTATTTTATGCGTATGCATACGTAGTTTTAAACTTACGTATTTCGTTTGTCTTATCGATTGTTGTGCTTTCCATTTTTGTATCCAATTCCATTCATATCAATCAGTAGTGTAATAATTCAATCAAAACCTTTAGCGATCACTATCCTTAGTGATCATTCTATCATCTGAATTAGTGTTTACACACCATTGAGTCTCCGTGGGACTTAACGACCCGGGAATTCATTCTATTCTCCAGGACTTCATTGTATTGGTGTTTAAACTGTTTGAAGTTTCTTACGGTCGGCCATTCACAAGTGGCCGGCTTGTGTGAGAAAACTTGACGGTTTTGCACGAATCACTACGCGTATGGACGCACACTGTTTACGCATAAGCTTGCAACTTTTACGCTTAAGCCTTATTTTAACCTTACTTATGAATTGTTACGCGTACAAACTTGTAAATAAATAACTCATAACGTCACAAAACCAAAATATCACTAATAAGCTATAATGGTTAAAATATTGTGTGAATGAGTGAAAATTTGGACTTCAAAATTCAAAATTAATAAACTCACGAAACTTATCACGACTACTTTGGACTATTGGACAAACAAGTGACATTGGACTCGTAACATTCATTAACATAACATATTCAATAATTGGACAATAAAATAAACTTTTAACTAACGTAATGTCTTTTGATATGTTGGTTCTTTTGGCTCAATATCTTTCAGATCACAATATGGACGTCACAATGGAAAACATTAATGCACCAAACATACTCACAATGGAAGATATTTTCCCGACCGGTTATAGTATGAAGATTGGAAAGAACAACCTCAAAGTGGATTTTGAGAACTGCACACCGTATTGCTGTGGATATTCTTAAGACTCATTGTTGGGATACAGAAAGTTAAAGTGCTGAAGATTAACAAAGTACTGCAGAAAGACAAAGTCCTGAAGAAGTCAAAGTACTGCAAAGCTTAAAGTCGGTTGTAATTGATTAATAGATGGAAAGTAATGTTTATCTAGAACTTTCTAAGTATTGTTTACTTGACGTACAAGGATAAGAATTGTAAACCGATTAGCGTTATCCTTAAGCCTATAAAAGGACCCCTAGATTGGCATTAGAGATGTGTGTTTTTAGAATCCTAAAGTACGATAATTATTTAGAGTTTTAGAGTTGTTAAAGAATATGCATAATAAGCAGTTTTAGAGTTATTAATAAAGTTAAATCTTCTTAGCTTTGTTAAGTAAATTCCGCGTACTTAATAAAGATTGCTCTATGTTTCATTGTTAATAACTTAGGATTTATCCGAGGTTATTAAACCCTTAACAAGTTATTTAAGTTAGTTTGGTTAGAGTACATCGATCCAACAAGTTGGTATCGAGCTTGCGTGGAAACTCGACTAAGAAGAAGCTGTTTAAACCTAGTTAAACAACAAAACCTAAAGATGTCGATTTGGAAGAAACTGTTCCACCCCCATCCATCACCTCACTAAGAATTCTGTCATTAAGAAGGCGAATACGATCTATGGAGCATGAAGATGAGGGGTATATTGCAATCACGGACCATGCTTGTTTGTGGAATGTGATTGTCAATGGTAATGAAGTTGTGGAAGAACCTGTAGACATTCCTGGCCAACCTAAAGCACCTAAACCCATCTTGCCAGCTGCTACAATAAGGAATCAAGAGAAGGCTCTCAACACTTTGTTGTCGCTTTATTCCATATGGTCATCTACTCAAGTTCCATGATGCTAAAGATGCAAAGCAACTCCGGGCTGCTCTCAAGACTAGATTTGGAGGTAATGATGCTTCCAAAAAGATGCACGGAAATCTGTTGAAGCAGCAGTTTGAAAGATTTTCTTGTTGGAGAAAGTGAAAGCCTTGATCTGCCTATGACGATTCAAAATCTTCTTAGCATCTGGAGCTGTAAAAGCAAAGTTCTGTTGAAGATGCAAATTTAAACTTCTTAAGAAGTTTGCCATCTACATGGCATGTGATTACTACTATGATAAGAGGACAACCTGGATTGGACACCATGGACTTTGATGATCTCTACAATCATCAGAAGGTGTATGAGCATGAGATGAATGGCCAAACAAGCTCAAAGTCTCACGGTATTGCTTTTGTGTCATCTCGAAAGAGGCAAGATACTTCTACTAAAAAGTGCTTCTCTACTCAAAAATCTTGTTGCTCAAAGAAATCTGCCGCCTACACTACCCCACTTTTGCTTTCAGCAACCTACACCAACTAATACTATCCACTCGGATGAAGTCGTGTGCTCTATCTTTGCACAAGCAAGCTACTCTACCATTACTTATGAAGAAGATCTCTCACATTGAATAGGATGCTCTTGAAGAAACTGATCGGTGGCAAGTTGCTATGATCACTGCAAGGATCAAGAAGTTTATGAAGAAGACAGGAAGAGGCATTGACTTCAAACCAAAACAGGGAATCACTTTTGACAAATCCAAGATTGAATGCTTCAATTGTCAAAAGACTTGACATTTTGCAAGGGAATCTTTGGTTTGCTAAGTATCAAGCAACAGAATGACCACGAGAAACCAAAGCATGAGTTGAAAGAAATTCCTATTACGAAGGAAAAAAGCTTTGGTTACTCAAGAGAATCTATCGAGAGGTTGACTTGAGTCTGAGTTTGATGATGAACCAGTAACCCTCTGTATGGTAGCTGTGGATGATTCAGTGGAAGAATTTGATTTGGAGCCGCACTTTTGATGAGGAACCTGGACAAGTTGCTATGGATTCTAAAGATGGTTATGGAAGCTTTGATTGGAGCATGGAGTGTGAAGATAAACCGATTCGCTTGCCATGGTAGCCACTTAACCAAATTCACTATCTCCTACGGAGGTATGTTCAAAGTGTCATAACTTTTATCAAAAGTACTTAATGATTATGTACTGAAAGAGATAAGTGTAGAACTGAGCTAGGGATGATAGCGGGTTACCAAATAACTTTAGAGTCTATGGAAGCCAAAATAATAACACATGAAAATAATGAAATGGCTTGGGTAGAAAAATATGAACAACAGGATTATCAGTTGAAATTAAGTGAATGGAAGTTAAACGTAAGATATAAAATTGAGAAACTAACTAAGGAGAGAGATGAATTGCTAGAAACGTTTAACTTGCTTGGGGACAATCAGGTCTTTCTCATGTCACTTATGTTGAAAAACAGAGAAGAGCTACATTAAAAGCGGCTTAGGTTTTGGTATGGACTTTAATAGCATAGAAAACCCACCTAGTGATCAGGATGAATGTGACTTTGAGGATATAACCACTAGTGATGATGAACTCATTAATTATGTAGACACATCTAGTAATGAGGAATCAGTTAGTGAAATACCTCTTGAGTTTAAGAAAGATAATGCCTATCATGCAGGTCCCTCATCCCATGGTAGTCATCAACCTCTTAGGCCCGATGTTTCGTTTTGGAGTAGCTGACTTAGAGTTTAGGAAGAAACTTAAAGGTCAATCTAGGTCGAAACCTCAAAGAAACTGTTGAAACACCTAAGGTAGATGATGTTAAAAGCCACGCAGTACTTTCACCCCAAAGTACTGCTACACCTAAATGCTGCTACACCTTCACAGTACCTTTCGAGAAAACCTTTTCAACATACTGCTAAACCTTTTTGGGATAATTTTGGTCAAAACAGTTTTAATCATTCACCTAGAAGACAGGATAGGTTTGGTCATACACATAGAAGAATAAATTTTGGAATTACAGATCAAAAACTATGTTTGTTTGTTTTAGTCCTAATCATTTGATTAAGGAATGTGACTTACATTCAGAGTACTTAAGTAAGTTCCCAAAGAACAGAACTGACAACCAAAAACCAAGGGAGACTAGACCAACTTGGAATCATTCACATAGGGTTAACCATAGAAACTTCTCACCAGATTATAGGTACCCTAACCAGAGAAGACCTTTTTCAAAACCTCCAGTACCTTCAAATACTTTCCAAAGTACTGATTAAGCCAAGACAGTACTTTCTCAAAGTACTTTCGATTTCACCAAACACCTCTTGGAATAGGAACCCTAAGAGATCTAATTACTATCAATCTAGAAGGCGTTACAACTCCAAGAAAGTAGTTAGCTCTAGAGACTCTTCACCAGAAGTTAAAACTCAATGGGTTAAGAAAGAAAGTACGATTCATGAACAAACAATACTTTCAACAAGTCTGATGAACAGTGATTTTTGATAAAGATGATTTTGTTGAAAAAGAAAAGGAGGTTTTTGTTGAAAAAGAAAGTTTTTCTGAAAATCCACCAAAAGTTTTGAAACAAAAGATAATGCTTGATTCGTCTACAAAAAGCTGTGAAGACTACATACTCAAGGAATTTGAGTATGTTACTCCAAAGAACACAAGTCTTTAATGGCTTGGGTTCCTAAAAGACACTAACTTTTTTATCTTTGTGCAGGGCAACCCAGAAGAGGAGCTTAAAGATGATCTTATTATGGATAGTGGTTGCTCTAGAAGCATGACAAGAGACAAGGAGATTCTGTCAGATTTTAGGCCATATTGTGGAGGAAGAGTTGCATTTGGGAATGATACTAGTGGAGGTAGAATTAGTGGAAAAGTAACCATCAAGACAGGAAGCATAGATTTTGAGAATGTTAGATATGTGAAGGAGCTCAAGTTCAACCTTTTGTCAGTCTCTCAAATCTGTGACAAAAAGCATCCTGTGTTATTCACTGACACTTTCACACAATTCAAGCTTGATGATGATAACTTGGTGATACTCAAAGTACCAAGAACCAATGATGTGTATAGTTTGGATATGAAGAGTCTTCACTCTTCAGAAAGAGCTACATGTTTTGTAGCAAAGGCATCACTTAAAGAAGAACAGCGGTGGCATAGGAGATTGGGCCATGTGAATTACAAGAATATCAACAAATTGGTCAAAGGAAATTTAGTTAGAGGTTTACCTTCAAAGACTTACAAGAATGATCACTCCTGTTTGGCGTGCAAAAGGGTAAACAACATAAAGCTTCATGCAAAAAGCTTGAGGAAATTTGACATTGAAACGATTGGAGTACATTACATATGGATCTATTTGGTCCTGTTTACATTACAAGTTTGAACAAGAAAAAAGTCTTGCTTAGTAGTGACAGATGATTTGCAATAGATTGATTGGGTATTTTTCTTGGGATTTAAAGATGATACTTTTGATGCTATTCATGATCTTATAATAGCACTTGAAAACCAACTGAGACTGAAAGTTAGAGGAATTAGATGTGATAATGGGACTGAATTCAAGAACAAGCTTATGGATGAGTTTTATTGTAGGATCGTGAATATTATGTTGTTAGATGATTCTGGTGGTCTAGGATTGTGATTAAATAAGAAAGCCATTTTAGATAGATGAAGAGAGTTGAGAGGAGGTTCTTGAAAGAGAGTTACTAAACAAATGAAGGTTAGATTTGAAGCTACACCCGCTTCCATGGATGGAAGGGGTATTTATAGTTACAAAGCATACGCCCTCCTATCGGTTGTGGATCAGGCACATACGATTGGGTAAGACCGTCCTTCCTCCGCGATTATTAGCACTAAACTAAACTACGCTACAAACTAACTAATTAACTACTAAATAACTTAAATAACTACAAATCTACGAGCTAACATATGCTAGATCATAATTGGGGTGACCAACACTTTAACATGGAATTTTCTAATTCCTAACAATCTCCCCTAAGGAGGTCACCCATGTTTACATTTCAAATCTAGCATTCTATTTTGTCTTTGGTTGAGCTCGTAGACATCAATTCTTCATTGTCCGCATTCTTTGTGCTTTTGTAGTGACTCTTCATAGTCTGATTATTTTGTACTTTGATTGAATAATCTTTGGGCGATCACATCTTGATGATCTTGAGCTTTCATTGAGATCATCGACCCTGATAAATCTCTGGATCACCCTTTATTTGTGTTGCCATCATGTGAAGTTGTGACTTTGGGCTGACATGCTCACACTTTCGGGATCAGGACATCTTTCCATCAGTAGCGGAAGCTTTCTTTGGTTCATGATATTTGTAGCGGCGTGCTTGAGAAGCATAGTATAAAAATATCGAGAACGGGTTATGTAGATATGCACCGTCATGATTTCAATTAAGTGTGGATCTTTGTGAGCATGCGGCTTTGGATTGACTCCTCAATTGATCGAGGTACACTGCTTAGTCAAATGTACTGCGAACAGCAGTTAGCAATAAAACACAAAGTGTCTTTGATCACTTTCGTTGATTAATTACCGCGACCCCACGGTTCGGTGATAAAGTACAAGTCGCACTTTGTGATCGGTAGTTCGAAGAATCTCCTTGGCGGGGGTTTGGCTGCTCTAGCCGTTCTCAAACGGAGCGTCTCAAAGAAACACGAATTGAGTGAACCCGTAATTGAGATTCGATTGATGAAAAGTTGATTTGAAAAACAATGGCGTATTGCTTGAAGAAAGAGTTTTAATCTGACGAAGGTTTTATGAGAAGATCAATTTTCAATCAAAATACCTTTGTATTTGAAAAGAGTACACATTCGACGTGCTAGAAAGATTTATGAGCGGTTTTTCAAAAGTATTTTTCAATCAGTACTTTTGTGTTTGAAAACATAAGTACACATTAAATGCTAGAGAAAAGAAGGTTTGCACATGAGCGGTTTTCCAAAAGTATTCGTCAATTCCATTCTGGACCAAGATTGATTCAGATTGAATCTCCCATTGTTTCTACGTCGATTGTCACAAGCTTGATCTTATGAGAAGATTTCACATGTCACCCACCAAGAGCTTGTTTGATGTTGGCTCTAAAAGTATTTCCATCTTCATTGAATACATATATCACTAGGATGTTACGGCAATACCACAAGGATAATGCGTAGGACTCTTAATATATACTTACTTTCCACATTGTGTGAAATAACAAGTCTTCATTAATTTTGTGTCCTAATGAGATATTGTGGATGATCTCTTGGCTCTAGACTCAATTGTGCTCATTTGGTTCCTATGCGGGAGACTAGGGAGGTCTCCTTCTTCAATATCAACTATCTCTAAAAGAAAGTCGATAGATTATGTAGGTTCCACGTGAGAATGAAACAAGCCCTTTTAAGAGGAACTTGGTTTTGGGAAGTTAGTGCGGTCGTCCTTTGGGTCCATGGCGTCTTGTCTTCAATACGGTGTTACCTTAGTAACCACCGTTGCATATGTATTGAACCGGTTTACGCCCTAAGGTTGAATTATTGGAGGGCTATTTCTTTTCACCCTTTTCACATTTTTTTTTCATTCTTCAACCCCCGGTGCTTACGAGACTTCATAACTAGAACCTTGTTGGGTTTATTCCGATTACTAGCTCGTACTCGTCCGCACTCTTCCCATTTCTCATTTTCTCCTTTTTCAATATTCCTAAGGACTCTACACTATCTAGTGGATTGTCCACAGGGAGATCCCTCCGGTTACGGCGGATCATGGAGCGATACCTAACCTAGCCATCCTTATAACACCATGCATAAAGTAAATTGGTAGGTCTTTTGGTATTGTTCTTTCCTTCATGAAACCAATCGAAAAATCATTTGGAAAAACAATCCAGGTACTTGTGATACGAGATCAAAGCATTTTGTACCTTAATAGTTTTGATCATTTTAGAAATGCTCCCCCTCAACATGTGCATATGATATTAAAATTGTTTGGCACATGGAGGCAAGAGTTCTTTGAAATAATTTCTTTGAAATAATTTCTTGATCACAATTTCCTTAGAAAAAGCCATTTGAATTTCTTTGGTAAATTCTCCCCTCAATATGTGCATAGGATATTTGAAATCATTTTATCACATAGAGGCAAGAGGTCATTTTGAGTACATCCACGATCACAAAATCCATTAAGAAACCATTTAGAAAATCAATCAAGGTACTTATATTAAAACATAGAATCTTTTGTACCTTTGAAAGTTTGTTTTCTTTTAGCTCCCCTCAATATGTGCCTCGAGATTGGCGTTTAGCACATATGGGAGAGAGCATTATACTGATTGAACAAAAAAAATGATCATCTTTAATCAAGTTTCATTATTAAATCACAAATTCTCCCCGATCAAAAATATCAAACCCTTTGTGATTTTGGATCCCAAAATGTAATAATAAGGTTTAGAAAAACATAGGAGAAAATGTGGCGGAGTTTAAATACTCATCTTGTTTTGGATAAATGCTCCCCCTCAACATGTGCATTATGTATTGTTAAATCGTTTGGCACATGGGCAGGGAATGCCTTTAAAGGACTAAAACCAATTCCATTTAAACAAATTTGAGATTTAAATCACGATCTCTACCCGATCAAAAATTTCAAACCTTTTGAGATTTGTGATCCCAATTGATTTAAATCATTTAAAAAATTTTGAGGAAAGACGTGGCTTGATTTAATGGAAAAATGGTTGAATGGACCAATAAGATATTAAAGATTTAGTGTAATGGGGTATGATAGTTTTTAAGAGATCTTTAAGTAAAATAAAACAATTTCACAATCAAACAAGAGCAGAAAAAATTTCATTTTGTAAGATCTTTGGGTTTTAAAGAAAATCATACCATGACATAACATTAAATCTTTAGATCACCACTTTATGTTGTACAGACGAACTTGATAGATGAAATATCGTTTGAAAATATTTAATCTGAAATCACTTATGATTTGACAAAATAAAGTCTGGTTGATTTCAAAACTTTGAATTCGATTTATTTTCAAAACAATATTTTTCCATTTTCAAAACAATATTATTCAAAAATTGTTTAAAAATTGTATCATTCACTACTTTTCCTGCACAAGTTACATTAGGTGGTTGAGAAGCTTATGTTGTATTTGTAGGGCTTGGAAGAAAAACCGTCTGCGATGTGTGAGACTTCTTACGTTGCATTTTAATGCCCGAAGTCAAATTAAGCTCCGTTTCTTCATTTGATGATGAAGAAAACCATCTGTCTGATGAGACCTCTTACATTGCATTGCCAGCTCTCCATGAAGTCAAATTAAGCCCGTTCTTCATTTGTGGACCCAAGAAATCGTTACCCTTTCCTTTCGGCATCCAATCATATTCAATTGTGGGATCCGGATCGGGAACATTTTTATATACCAATATACCGCATCACGTTAGTGAACACACATACAAATATATGGTGGTCGACATCACCCAAACAACAATCGACTAATAAAGTCAATCAACATATCAATCGGTTCATGTAAAGGTATGGGAATAATGTGTTTTCAAACTCTAATCATCTAATCCTAACAATCATATCCTAGGCACCTAGTCCTTCAAGCGTAGAGTTAACATCATTTAATTAAGCATATAGGATAATTAAGAAAGCCCGTTAGATGATATAGATTTGAAAACATTCTCTCCCTCAATCAATGACTCATTTTCTAAAAAGTTTAAAAGTCATTGATTGAAGTTTTTCTTCCACTACGAAACCCGAATGCGGTTGATTTTCAAGCAACTCATTTACCACCATTTTGAAAACAACAAATATTTTTTAGAAGAATTTTAGAGCGGAAAAACATTTGTGTAGAAGCAGCGGTCTTATTGCGACATGCTTTCCTTGTTTTGTTTTAGGAAAAGTGCACATATTTTGAAAAATGGTTTAAGCGCACTTTTCCTTTCTTGAAGAAGCGGGTTGCTATCTGAAATAATAGCAAGCCATAGTATAAAGCGCGGGTTCTGATCAGCGTAGCGCAAGCCATTTTGAAGCCTTGATTCTGATGCTGAAATGTAAGCCATATTTTGGACATGTTTAGAAAAGAATATTTACACTCTGCTTTCGAACTTCATCTATGGTCCCGTGCCATTATTGAATGACATTTCTAAGACCGTAGATGTTATCGATACCAGAAGACATGTCTTGGAAAACATATATTTTTATTTTTTAAATTTTGATTTTATGGGTTTTGTTGGATTTAATTTTCTATTTTTGATTTTGTTGGTTTTATATTTTTGTATTTTGTTTTGATAGATATATATACCTAGGATAGAGTAGATGATATAATTAAAGAGGATGATGATCTGATCTAGAGATATAGGATATCGAGCGACGTCGTAGAAGATAAATTCATCATCTCTTAAACTTCCACCCCAGCTTCGAGGCTCGAATAGAAGAAGAAGAACATGAGCCTTTGAAAGAGACTTTGGCGGCTTCCCCCAAACCGAAAATCCATTAGATGGCGGATTCGAAGCTCTATTTCAAGCTGCCTTAGCGGTGCACAGAAAGCACACCATTATCATAAATCCATTTGCTCCTTTTAAGAATGATGTCGAGGACATCCATTAGGGATATCATCAAGAAGAAGAAAAATAATATCATCCCACATTTGACCTCTTCTCAAATTCCTTTTCCACTTTGAAATCTGAGCAATCCATTCAAGGTGTCAAGAGAAAAATTCCCCATTAGTTGAATTGTCATTCGTCTCTTAGAATAGAGCTCAAGAACTATCCCAATACACATCATGAGGGGAATGAAAAACCTCCCCAATGTTCACATTTTTCTTCCACGATGATCATGTATATGAGCTCAAGAACCGAAGTACACCAATACCCAAGAGCTCTCCGAATACACATCATGGGAATGACTCTCCAATGTTCACATTTTTCTTCCACGATGATGCGTGTATGAAGCTCCAAGAACAAAGTACACACATTCCCAAAGAAAGAATAGCAGATAACATTGAAGAAGCGGATGCGATTATCTCTGCGGATGACTATCTCTGCGGATGTCAACTCCGAAATAAGTGATTATATCTCAGAATCACTAATTAAGCACTCAAGTGAGACAATGAGCATCCCATGTACACAATCTCTCTCCTCAGTATTATACATTTATCCACTGGGCCTATGTCATACTTGTATACCTCTTTTATCTTGAAACTTTCTCTTACATCTCTTCCCATGGTTGGAATAAAAAGCACTAAGCGCCGTGGATAAACATTGAGTTTCTCTGCGGTTATGACACGTCTTCGGGATATCTTCAATCACTTAGAAGTATTAAGTTCATCAAAGTTTACTCGCGTTTAGATGCTTGTCTCCTACCCTTCGGTTTTGATACTTGAGATAAACAACAAATAATAAGCCATATACTAGAAATTTGTTAAGAAGAACATCATAAGCTCAAATGTATCTGTGAGAATCAACTTGCTGGAAAAATATGAGCAAGTCTAATTGGGGATTAAATTTGACTTTTCACTCTTCCTCAATTAGTGCTCTCCCTAAACCGACGATCTGTTTGATAAATACCCAGATGAAGAAGAAGTCTTTAAATAATCAAATGCAACTCGTCTTTAGTCTTCTAACATGTAGTAGAAAATGTAGAACATTTGTAGACTTCGACCTTCTTAAGATTGTCCAATTGGGATAGTTAACATCTTCATCACACCAAAGCATCCCAATTAACACATCTTGCATCCATAACTTAAAATCCTCCCAATCAAACAAGAGCAGAAAGATGTTCATCAAGAAATTAGCAATCGGCCGCGAACACACCCAGAAATGGTAACACCAGCAAAATCACATCAAACAAGAGCGAAGGTTGTTCGGGATCATCATGTTGATGTACGTGGCGTTTATTAACCGAGCACTTTGTCGATAAACTCAGTCACGAAGATGTCAACCAACGGCTCTTAGAAGAAACATCATGAAGATGACCCGATAATAAAAGCTGGTTCTTACATGAGTGACCGTTTGACCATTTATTCTCAAATATCAATCAACCATGCAAAAATTTCACACTTCTTCTCCCCCTCAAGAATTGCATACGAAGATGCCATTCTTGATTAATCAAGTGAATATCTTTAGTAATGTAGTCTATTCACACTTCTCCCCATAAATTAGCGCATGATGACCATCGTCATTATAGTTGAGCAAGTGGAATCGAAAACAATCAACGATAGCCGGTTCACTTGATGGCTGGCGGAAAAAGTATGAAGCATGTTGATGAGAATGGTCATTAATGAGAAGATTTCTCTCCTTTTGAAGATAAAAGCGCCTTTGAAGCATACACTTTTCTTTTCTTAAAGAGCGAGCTTGAATTGTGTTCAAGCATGTAATCTCTACTTTTCATCCTCTTTTGGCAAACTTATAATCAACCCCATTATCATTGATTGGGCTCTTTGTAGTGACGGTGATGGAGAAACCCATTATGATGAATTTGACCTTAAGTAAACTATCCGAACTCGTGACTTAAATTGCACATATGTAACCAAAAGGCGGTGCCGATGCTTCATCCTCCATTGAATCTCTAAGTACTCTATACTCTTCAACCAACCAACCATCAAGTATTAGGCGTACATCACCTCTTGAAAATCCACAATTGAATGTGACCTTTGAGCACTACGTAACTCCTTAAAGTGATAGTTATTTTGTGGTGGTAAGATACCAATTCTCCCAAGTGGAAAAAAGAAAAGGAAAAAGTCACCCAATAACTAGATTTCCAAGTCTTCGGTTTTGATAATAAGCTCGAACAAGGATCATGAAGAATCTTCATCCATCCATCCCCGATACCTTAGATACTAAGTACACTTGCTCGTGATATTTCACTTCAACCTCAAATAAATAATAGTGAATTAACTCCATTGTCACATCTTCTTGTTAAGCTCAAATCTAGCCTTCTTTGGCGTTTTAAGTGAACTCTGATAATGGTTTCACCGGCCATGGTTAAAGCACATAACCCCGTAAAACCATGTAATAATAACCAAGCGCCATGAAGAATATCCAGCATCACCCAATTCATGAAGTGCACCTTTTATCCCTTCTGAAGTAGAAACGTAGCACTAGCATCATATAAGACCTCGAAATACACTTTCCTTTCTCGGGGATGGTTCCATCATCACGATTATTTACAATTCTATGGTTTAAACCGAAATAGTTTCTTTTGCGGGAGTTTACAAATAAGAATAAACCGTAAGATAGATCCGGAAATGCACATTACTTTAATCGGGATGTTTTCATTGTCACGGGATTTTACAAGTCTATGATTTAAACCGAGAAATAGATTCTTTCGCGGGATTTTACAAAATCAAAAACAAAACCGTAACCAAATGTCAGCTTGAATGTGTTATGACAATTTTGGTTTCAGTGAATATCAGTTTTAGGGGAACATGCAGCGGTTCATCAACGGTTCATTATCCAACATCATCAACATCATCAACCATTCAATAAATACTACGGTAAACATCATTCCGCACATTTATGCGGCTATTGCAGTGACAACATGGTGATGTAGACCAAATATGCCAAACTTGATCATGAAGTGAAATTCCCCAGATTTGTTACTTAAACTTGTACTAATCCTTGTGAAGAAGAAACGATGTACCCAATGTACAAAACCTCTTGACGTATCCTCAAGCTGTGAGACACGAAGTGATGGTTACATTGTGGGTTAAGCGAGAAAGAATCACAACCGTAACTAAATACCCAAGTCTTTATCACACTCTATAAATGCTCAAACAAGTCATCTTCGCGGAAGGGTAGAAAGAAAGAAGATGAAATAAGTAAACGTGTCTGGAAAACCTCACTTCAATTCCAGATAAGAAATATCGATCACAAACACCCCGTAGTCAACCTAGTTCCAATAACAATTCAAGTTAATGGGGAATACCTTCATGAAAATGCATAATCATAGTAATCAAACCGCATGACATGTGAGTTACAAAATTTCCACAAACCTGTCATACCAAGTCTCATCTTCAATCTCATCGACAATCTCATGATCAAATCTTATTGGTAAAATTTCTCATGAACAAAGCTCAAGGACCAATATCATCACATATACTTTCAAGCCCGGTCCAAATAACAATTCAACGAATCCGGTAAAAAATGTAAATTCTTGCAATGATTATCTCATGCATTCCGATATCAATGACATATAACAAGTCGCTAAGAATTTGACCTAGTCACAAGTCCAAGTATATCCGATTGAACTGTCACTTCATCACCAAATCAATAACTTTGGTCCAGAACCTTGAACTCATTCAATAACATAAGATTAGATCTTCGGTAATTAAATATCCTTTGTCAAATTTGATAACTAATACTCATGGCGTTATCAAAGCAAGGCTCATTAAAGAAAGTATTATCCGGTATTATAAGCATCCAACGGCCCATTAACTCTGGTTCTATAATGTAAACGAACCAACACCCATTACCATATCATGGCCCAATTAATACAGTCCATTAACCCATCTCATACCCTAATATCTCGGATTATAAACACCACTAATAATCTTTACCCTAATTCCTCCCAATATTTGTATGCCTCTTATCCTGAATATTCTCACGCCTCTTTTGGATCTCTTCTTAATCATCAAACCCAAAATAATTCACAAATATGCAGACAACGAGACATCACCCAACCCTAATCCTTATCTCAAAATAATTAAGCCCCCCCTCTCTAATCCTGCCATTCGTTTGACCAAGCACATCAACAATGAACTCCCATTCATCCTTCTTGTTACTCATGAAAACCTTACAACAGGGATGGCTCGAGGGTGGGAAACTAATAGGCCACGTGATGGCACGAGGCATGGTATCGACATCCATTAAAAGGTCTAGGTCAGCAAGAACTAATCCAAGAACTCGGTAGGTATAAGATTCGGTTTATCTTTAGCTTTCAATCAAAACAAGGAGAAGATTAAAACCGAATTGGTTTTGATCTCTCTTTTACCTTCGAACATTAATTTTTGAGGCTTTGACTTTGAAAGATCTATGACAAATAAGTTCAAAGAACTCTTTAACGAGTACATTTATTGACTTTTCTGAGATCAAAGATGATTTTAATTCCATGATGCTTAGAGTCTTGAAACATTGAGGCATGAGAACATGCGATATAAATCTGAGAACCATTTGACTTTTTCATTTCGTTGTATGCTTGAGTCCAATGGACTGTGATGTATGAGTTTCAAAATATATTTGAAAATGATGAGTATTGATTAATGAAGAGGTATTATTTCGTGTACTAGATCTTAAGAAGGTCATGATACCATAGTAGAATACGTAAAAAATACTAACTGAGATCATTAGCATTTTTATTTCGTATTTGTTGTTAGAGTTAAGATCAAGGATGATGAAGTTGTGTGAAAGCCTTCAATGGTTTAGACTTCACACAAGGAAACACAACCTAGTTCTGAGATCATAAATATATTTTCCATTAATTCGGAGTCTTGTTGTTCATATTATGAGAAGAGGTTTGTGATTCAAGAGTCGGGTTTGGATCCTGATGGTTTATGATTCGTGTGTATAGACCTAGATGGTCTTGATAATATACCATGAAGTTGAAATGAGATCTTGTTGGTTTTAGTATGAGTCTTATTGCGCAGAAAAACGATGTTGATATTCATAGATGTTGTTAGTTGAAGTTTGATGATATTGTTTACATTGCACCAACGCTTTGACAAAACTGCAACCAAACCTCATTTGACTTGTATCAAACCTGTACAAGTCGCTTTCAAATTCTTCCCCTTATCAACTCGCATTCCTTATTTGGCAACCAACTCGCTTCATGACCAACTCTCAAGATCTTTGACCCAACTCTCTTGACCCAACATCGCAACAACAAGAATCCTTGTTAAAAGCAAGTGCAACACGCATACCGTCATTGTAAGTGAATCATAGCTTGACTAAATAGTCAACTCAAGATCCTTTAAGCTAGTACCCAACTCGCTTAATGAAATTTTGACAACTCGCACGTGACCATTGAGTCTAACAGACATATAATGGCAACTCGCATCCGGATGCAATGAATCGACCAAAACATAACTCGCATTGAGTAACAATCACAACTCGCATCGAAGAATACGACAACTCGTGATTCATGAGATGAAGAAAATGACACACGTTGCATATAAGAATACCAAGCACAGACTTAAACCTCAACAAGGCCAAAAAGAAAACTGCTAATGACTCTTGTTTGAACAATATTCCAGATTTTGAAAGAACAATAATAACCAGATTCTGAACAAAAACAACTTTCAAACATATTCATAATGTGTTAAAAGAGTTTTAAAATCATCTTAAAAGTCGTTGCTTGTGAAACCGAATTGAAACGCTAAAACAGCTTTTAACACCACATTCAATCGCTTTATAAAAAACACTTAATCGACTATCCATAAACCAACATCCACAAACAAAGTACACGCCGCATCAACAAAACACAAGACTTGACAAACCTAATAACACAAAGTTGCTCAACCATACCGAATCATCAAGAAACAACACAACCTGGCTCTGATACCAATTGTAGGATCGTGGATATTATGTTGTTAGATGATTCTGGTGGTCTAGGATTGTGATTAAATAAGAG
Organism: Chrysanthemum makinoi; assembly: GCA_910596185.1. NCBI lineage: Eukaryota > Viridiplantae > Streptophyta > Magnoliopsida > Asterales > Asteraceae > Chrysanthemum > Chrysanthemum makinoi. The sequence goes on along the minus strand of OU343220.1, from coordinate 303,011,376 downwards.
AGCCATTTTAGATAGATGAAGAGAGTTGAGAGGAGGTTCTTTAAAGAGAGTTACTAAACAAATGAAAGGTTAGATTCAAAGAAACCACACCCCTTCCATGGATGGAAGGGGTATTTATAGTTACAAAGCATACGTCCTCCTATCGGACTGTGGATCAGGCATACAGTGGGTAAAGACCCGTCCTTCCTCCACAGTGTTGCACTAAACTAAACTACGCTACAAACTAACTAATTAACTACTAAATAACGTAAATAACTACACGTCTACGAGCTAACATATGCTAGATCATAATTGGGGTGACTGACACTTTAACATGGAATTTTCTAATTCCTAACATTTATGCCAACAAAGGGATCAAGAGGGAGTTCAGCATTGCAAGAACACCACAGCAGAATGGTGTTGCAGAGAGAAAGAATAGGACTTTGATTGAAGCAGCCAGAATAGTGCTTGCAGACTCACATTTACCTATTCACTTAGTCGAAGCTGTAGTACCGCCTATGTACTTAACAGTATCACCAAACCACAAAGATGAAGACACCTTATGAGTTGCTGATGGGAAGCAAACCTAATATTCGATTTATGAAGCCTTTTAGATGCCCTCTCACTATTGTTAATACAATTGATAATCTGGGTAAGTTTGATGGCAAGTCGGAAGGTTATTTATTGGGATAATGCACCAACAGAAGGGCTTTAGAGTGTACATGAGCCACCAAGAAGGTTCAAGATTTTCTTCATGTTGAGTTTTTAGAAGATCAAGAAAATCGGTAAGGTCCGATTGGATGTTTGATCTTGAAGTTTTGACTCCTTCAATGAATTATGTTCCTGTTAGAGAAGAGAATCAACATGTACACAATGGAGAAGAGGTACAGTATGTTGTTCATGGAGTTCATATTAGACCGATGTGTGTCATGATGAAGAACCTAAAATGTTGAGACGAGAAAAGTACTGATGAGCCAAAATCCTCATCACGAGGATCAAGCTACTCAAGATGAACTTAACCACATGCTTTTTCAAGATGTTCTAGCACACTCTTATAATGATGATCAAAGAAGAGCTTATGAGGAAGCAAAGAAAAAGAACAAGATTGCAAAGTTCACCTCAAGTACTTTGGATGACAGATTTTAGACCAAAGTACTGCTGCACCGTTAACAACACTTTGGATGATTTGGATGATCCTACCATGCCTGGCTTAGAAGATACTGATGATGAGTTTGAAGATGAAGGTATTTTCTCTGATTCCAATGAAGATGCTGATTTCACTAATTTGGGTGATAATTATGAAGTTCCACAGCACTCTATCTTAAGAATTCATAAGAATCATCCTACTGATCAAATAATTGGTCCTTCTACTTCTGGAGTGATGACAAGACGGAAAGCTAAGAGTTTTACTAAACCTCATAATGCTTTACTTAGCCTTGTCTATAAAAAAAAATAGGCTGAATCATAAGGACCATCAAACATGCCTATTTACTTGCTTTATCTCTCAAGAAGAACCCAAGAATATTGCTCAAGCATTGACTAAAGAGAGTTGGGTTGAAGCTATGCAAGAAGAACTGCTTCAATTCTGACTTCAAGAAGTTTGTATTATGATCTTCCGATGGAAAGAAGGTCATTGGTACAAGATGGGTGTTCAGAGTCAAGAGAGATGAAAGAGGGAATGTTATCAAAAACAAAGCAAGGTTAGTTGCACAAGGCTACAGACAAGAAGAAGGAGTAGATTATGATGAAGTATTTGCTCTTGTAGCAAGGATTGAAGCAATTCGAATTTTCCTTGCTTTTGGATCATATATGGGATTCCAGGTTTATCAAATGGATGTCAAGAGTGCCTTTTATATGGCAAGATTACCGAGGAAGTATATGTCAAACAACCTCCTGGTTTTGAAGATCCTAAACATCTAAACAAAGTCTACAAAGTTGTTAAGGCTCTTTATGACTTACATCAAGCACCTAGAGCTTGGTATGAAAGGCTCTCTACCTTTTTATTGCAACATGGTTATAGGAGAGGAGCTATAGATAAGACTTTGTTTATCAAGAGAGATAAGAAGGATATCATGCTAGTTCAAGTGTATGTAGATGATATCATATTTGGAGCTACCAAACAATCTATGGTAAAGGAGTTTGAGAAGTCGATGCGAATGAATTTCAAATGAGTTCAATGGGTGAGTTAACTTCTCTTGGGACTTCAAGTTAAGCATCAAAGGAGGGAATTTCATAAGTCAAGACAAGTATGTAGTGACATACTTTAAGTTCAATTTTGATGCAATGAAGCCTGTTACTACACCTATTAAATCTATCAACTCATTGGGCAAGGATGAAGATGAACAACCAGTTGAAGTCAAATTATACAGATCAATGATTGGCTGTCTTATGTATCTTACTGCATCTAGGCCTGATATCATGTTTACTATTTGTTTATGTGCAAGATATCAAGTCTCACCAAAGATCTCTCATATGAATGCAGTGAAGAGAATTTTTAGTTATTTGAAACAACAACCTAAGTTGGGGTTGTGGTATCCAAAAGATTCACCTTTTCATTTGGAAGCTTTTTCAGACAGTGATTATGCAGGTGATAACTATGATAGAAGATCAACCACTGGAGGATGCCAATATCTTGAAAGAAGATTAGTTTCATGGCAATGCAAGAAACAGACTATTACAGAACATCCTCTACTGAAGCAATATGTGGTCGGCTAAAGCTGTTGTGGACAAATTTTGTGGTTGCAGAATCAACTCTTGGATTATGGGTTCAATTTCAAGAATACTCCTATCAATATTGATAATGAGAGTACAATCTGTATTGTCAAGAATCCAGTTTATCATTCCAAGACCAAACACATTCAGATTAGGCACCACTTCATCAGAGATTGTTATGAGCATAGGCTCATTAATGTGGTCAAGTGTGCATGCAGATGATAATAGCTGATTTACTCACCAAAGGATTTGATGTTTCAAGATTTAATCACTTGGTGGTGAGCATTGGCATGATTAATTATCGAGCTACATTAAGGGGAGGACTATTTAGCTGTATGTATAGTCCCATGCATTGCTTAAGGGAGGGTATTCATGTTTATTTGCTATATTTTTTATTGTAAAGTGGAGAATGGAAAAGTACTGCTTTTTGGTTTTATGAAAAGTAACGCTTGGAAAGTACTGCACACGTGGAAAGAGAACCTGCTTATCGATCAGTATTGTTCCAACGGTAATATTGAGGGATAACTACTACTAACGGTAACTTTGTTATTAATGGCTGTGACTTTTTAAATCTCACTTATAAATAACTACTCTCCGAATTTCCCTCTCATATTGATACCTTATAATATTTTCCATATTTCTCTCTCTAACACCCATATTATTCATCATATCACTTTCTGTGTAAACATATCATCAATGGAAAATCGTAATACAGTTTCAAAACACAACATGGTGGCGAATTTAGACAAGACTGAAGCTAATGTGATCTTTCATGATATCATTGATTTTCTCACTGGGTCACCGATTAGTTATGCACTTTTAGTGGAACCAGATATCATTGAGCCCTGGATTCAACAATTTTGGGCAATTGCTAGGGTTCATATGGAGAATGATGATTCGTATATTCAAGCTAAAGTTGCTGGGAGAACTGTGAAGGTTACTGAAGCCTCAATTCGTGAAGATTTATTGTTTGCTGATGAAGAAGGGGCTGTTCGTTTTGATAAGCAACTGATTTGGGATACATTTAGGGACATTGGCTATGAAGGGTAACTGCACAAACATTCAAGAAACCCTTATCTTGTCCTCACTGGAAGTATTTAGTTCATGTATTGCTTCATTGTATTAGTGCTAAAAGTACATCATGGGAGCAATTTGGGTCTAACATAGCATCTGCTATAGTGGGATTAGCTACCAATCGCATTTTCAACTTTTCAAGGCTAATCCTAGATGGAATGCTTTCACACATCTCTCATGGTTCAAGATGGTTGATGTATCCAAGGTTTATTCAAGTGTTCCTGAACAAACAACTTGCAGATGTACCAAAGCCTACAAGTCTTTTACCTTTCATGGCTAGGAAGAGTGATTTATTCACTGGAAGGGATACTCCATTGACTACTTCAATGATGGAGATTGTTCAAGCTATTAGAGATGAGGCTGCTGCTAGTGATGACAGAGAAGGTACTGCTTCTGAAGGTACTGCTTCTCAAAGTACTGCATCACAAGGTACTGCATCACAGGGTACTGCATCACAAGGTACTGCTTCGCAAAGTACTGAAGTTCAAGAAGATGTTGCAGTTACACCTCCACCATCTCCACAAGTCTCTGTTCCTGATTCTCAACAAGAAGATTATTCACCCACTAGAGGAGATGAAGAAGTTATGGAGCCTAAGGGTACAACTCTAAACAACTATGCTTTATCAAGAGAATTGACACGATTGAAGAAATCTTTTGAAGATCAGGCTACTAAGATTAAGAAGTTGAAGCTTAAGTTTCGAAGACTCAAGAATTTTGTCTGGCCATTGGTTCAACATCATCGTCTATGGGTAAAGTCTCAAAGAAAGCAAGGCAGGCCAGTTAGGAAATTTAAGAAGAAAACCAAAGAAAGAAAGGTTCAAAACATCATCTTCATTCCAATTGGGGAGGAATTTGGAAGAAAAGAATTTGAATGAAGAAGCTGAACCACAAGCTGAACCACAAGGTACTGATGTTCAACCCTCAAGGTACAAGAGCGGTTAATATTGAAAGTACTGAGGAAGAAACCACTAGAGTTCAAAGTACTGATGATCAAGGTACTGCTGATCAAAGTACTGTTTTTCAAGGAACTTACAGACAAGGGTTAATTACACCAAGGTTGTTAGATTTTGAAGAGGAAGCTGGTCCTTCAACTGCTTTAACTGAAGAGGAAGTCGTCCTTCAACTGTCATACCGAAAAAGGAAGCGACACCCAAACCTATACATACTGCAAGTGATGATGAAACCATTGCTGAGATCTTGCATGATTTATCAAAGCCAAGGGGTGTTAGCATTCCAGGAGTTACAGAAGAACAACCAAGAGCTTCTCAACATGTTATAGATCTAAAAGATAAAGGAAAAGGTAAGTTGGTAGAAACAAAGAAGAAAAAGAAACCTACTTTAGCACAAATGGGCTGCTTCAAGTTGCTATGAATGAGGAAGGCACTAGAAAGTTTCAAGCTGAATTGAATGCTAAGGATAGAGAAGCTAAGGAAATTGAAGAAGCTAAGAATAGAGAAGCAGCTAAGAAATTGCAAGAGGAATTGAATGTTGAAGCTGCTAAAATATTACAAGTACCTATTCCTATTTCTCTACCAAGAAGACCAAATCTTGCTAAGGAAAGGAATGCAATGATGGCTTATTTAAAGAAGCAATGATATATTGGATTGAATAAGTTAAAGTATGTTGAGATGAAAGAGTTATATGAAGTCGTAGAGAAGATTATCAGAAACAAGTTGATAGTATCAAAGATTATAAAGATGATGATGCTCTGAAAGAAGAAGAAAGAAAAGGAAGCTTAAAAAGAAAAGAACTAATGAAGTTGAAGATCAACAGCAGTCAAAGAAAGTTGAATTAAGATCTGAAACAAATGATGAACTGAGGAATTACTTAAGGATTGTAGATTTTGAGTATTCTAAAGATGATGTTGAAATGAAGATGAACAAATCTCCAATAACTACTTTTGAAGTTGTAGAATCAAAGGATGGAAATTATCGATGTTTCACGAGAAGATGAAAGCTTCAGGGTGTTCAATATGCTATGGGATTTATTGCATATAATAGATAGAGTGGGTTTATTTCATTTATATCATGTGGTGCGAGAATATTTTGAACACAATCCATCAGAAAGATTTGGTTTAGTCTTGCTTGGAGATCTCACAACCTGCTAGGAAACTAAGAAACAAGTATTGCCGAGATTTGGAAAACCAAGAAGATTGGGAGATTACTTGCCGGAGATTCTTTTGAAGAATCCGAGTGCATGTTCTAGGAGCTAGAAGATGGGACTATGATTCACATGATAGCAGATAGAAGATATCCTCTTACATCCGACCTCATGAGAGTGATGCCGAGCATGAAATGGAAGTTGAAGAAGATAATGAAACTGCACTTTTGGTCATCAAATTGTTTACTCGATGGACCACTATGTATCGATGATGATGAATAACTGGTATGAATCTTAAATTGATTGTACTTGATATATCAAGTACTTTTATTCAAAGTAATCGGTCAAACAA
>OU343220.1:302831825-303005059 GCA_910596185.1 Chrysanthemum makinoi | reverse complement strand
GTTAGGTCACAAGGTTTACCACACAAGCTTATAAGAAAGATAGAGAAGCGATTGAACAAGTATCCAAACACACACACACGATATAAATTATCACGGTTATGCGTGAGAGTGAGTGAAAGAGAGAATAACTTGAACAACCAACCTTCAAATGAAGGTTTACAAGAGTATGTATAGGAGGGAAGCTAGGGCAACACTCCTAGTTCCCTTCCTTTCCTTATTGGGCTAGGCCTAGGCTTATGGGCCTTCTACATAAGCTTAAGGCTAATAACAAACATAAAGGCCATAATAAGCTAACTATTACATATGAGTAACTAACACTTGAATAAGGTTTAGGAGTGATTCCAACAATCTCCCCTCAAGTGTTATTACATATGAGTAACAAACACTCAAGTGTTGGATGATGCGGTGAAAGCGTTGATGTAATAGTAGCTTTGGCGTCTTCGACATTCTTCTTTCTTGTGAGAAGAATTGCCTTGATTTGAACAATCTCCGTGTAGAGATAGTTTACTTTGAGCGGTTATGCTTTGACGTCATCTTTAACTTTGTTCTTTGATCATTGTTCTTTGTGAGGAAAGTGATAATATGTTGTTGTTGTCGCATCAAGTTACTTTCAGTGCCTTCATTTTCTCTGTGTCTCCATCGATTCTTCAACATGCTCACCGCGCTCTTTTGGCGTTGGAATTCATCTTGATGGAGTTCTTTAAGTCTTTAACTTTGTAGATTCTTATTGACGAAGAATCATTACATTTGTTGTGTTGCTTTTGGATAGAACTTCCATTAGTGATGATGTTAGCGTGAGTATGAGAAGAATCTGCGATCATTCGTCGAGCTTCCATAAGAAGAAAACATTTAAGCGGTTAGTAATAAGCGGATTAGGCACTTACAAGTTTGAACCCGAGTGTTATTGACATAGTGTGAAAACACAACTCTAATTCTTACAAAGGCGTTCTGAATGAGTCCCACAAGTGAGATAACACGATGTACCGAAGTACACCTCGATTGGATGAGTGTTGAGGTACACGAAGCATCACCTCTGGCATGTAGACCGTTTGAGACCACTAAGCGCAATCCACGGGGAGTTTGAAGGCGACTTCTTTGAGTCATTTGATGTTGACCACGGCGGGGAGTTTCCATTCAATCAGCGAGGATCACAAATGTGAACCTCTCATAAATGTTCTCGACAGTTGCTAAGATCATGAAGGACTCGATATGAACCATTGATAACCTTATTGTTGATCATCAAGTGATTAAATGTCAAGTGTACCTAAGAGATCTTTTGATGAATCTCGTGGCTCTAGACTCAATTTTGCGTTTTGGTTTTCTGGCGAGACTAGGGAGAGGGTCTCCTTCTTCAATACGAGCAATCTCTAAGAGAAAGCCGATAGTTTACGTAGGGTTTCCAGTGAGAATGAAACAAGCTTCTGTTGAGAGAAACTTGAGTGGATAAGAAGGTTTAGTGCATGCGTCATTGGGTCCATGGCGACTTTTAATCTTCAATACCGGCGTCACTAAGTGACAACCAGTAGCATATGAATTGAACCCGATTATGCGCCTAAGTTGAATAATCACGGAGGGCTATTTCTTTTCACCCTTTTCTTTGCATTTCTTTTAATTCTTCAACTCCTTCTTTCTCCGATTCTCATTTTCTCCTTTTTACAATCATACCTAAGGACTTCTAAATACTAACTATTTGTGGTGTCCTGGGTAGATCCCTCCGACTCTGGCGGATCATAGGACGGTTATTCCTAACCTTAGTCACCTTATAACTCCATGACTAACCTATGTTGCCATAAAACCACTATTGTGAAAAATCTCTCAAAGTGTTTGTGAATGAAAAACATTTTAGTACCACTGTTGAGATAAGATTTTTATAAATACTCCTCCTCATGTGCTTAAGAGTTTCGGTTAAAATGCCGTGAGGAAAGAGCGCACATTTTGAATTGATTCACTCAAGATAGACAATCCCCGAGAGACGGGTTGCGCAGTTAAGTTGCATTGTCAGCTTTTAGGTGACAACTAGCTCTAATAACTACCTTGAAGGTGTAGACAATCCTCGAAAGGTTGTCAAACCCGTCAGAGTTCATGTTTATCAAGAGTTTCTCGAATGGTACATTCTACTCGGACAAGTCCTTTGCGAGACACGTTTACATCACTAGCGAACTCGTTTGAAATTATTACCGTCGGGACAAGTCTTTTCGAGTTACTAACAGATTAAGCATCGTCAATTCGTTGGTTAAGTCCGAACACCAGATTCATTTGCATTTTACACAACATATTTCTTATCACATATTTTCTCCCCCTCAAAAATGGCATATTAAAGTGTTATTTTTGAAGCGTTTGAGAATAAATATGACCATTTCGAGTGTTGCGGGAAGAATGACCACTTGTGAACAATTTTTGAACAAAGTTTTAATTCAAGTACTCCCCTCACGAGTGATATAAGCGGTTGAGGTTTTGAAAATCATAAGGGAAAGTACTTGTTCTTTTGAGCAAAACCTTGAAAAGTGAAAGGTTTGATAGGTTTTACTCAAAAGTAAGAAGCTTTCGCTCCTTTTAATAAGGATTGTGGCAGAAAGTACCACGGGGTCCTTTATTTACAAGTACGGGTTGTACAACGTAATGTGTGCACAAGCCATTGACATATTAATCAAACATCCAAAATTATGAAGAAACAATTCAAGGGGTACCGAAGTGCGATGATGTTCGAGTGTGCGGTTGAAATCGGTTATGTTTCTCTGGGTGACACCACCACATAACTCTCAATCGTCTGAAGGTGATCCCTTGAAACAACCGTTCATCAATCATTGTGATGATCCGTCACATCCCTCCTTTCACGAGAATTCCAGCTTAGGAGACCCAATTTTAAGCGTATATCCTTCAACTGTATGCCAATCCATCTAACCAGCTTCAAAGTATGATCCCGAACTTGTGGAGTTAAGCTACACGCATTAAGAGTTTCTTTGAAGTTCACTCGGTAAACGCGAAGGTTTCTTGATGAGTGTATATTGAGATAACTGGTTGATATCGGGAAGATCAATCTTTGGAGGAGTGAAGTTGACAGCGTCGATAAGATTCAACGGCCCATTGGAGATCTTCTACACGTTCCTTGATGACAATCCGCCTTATGAAGATGAGAAGTGACTTGATAAATTCACGTTGTAATGCTGCTTGAGAATTGTCTCATGCGCACCTGCACTTTGGCAAGGTACATGTCTTCGATGTCATTGAGACAAATTCTCAAAGTCACCTCGGAGAAAGCATAGTCCCGTTCATCTTGTCGCTTGACTACGATCTTCTTTAGGAATGTGTAGTCCCACTTAGACGAACGGTCAACGTGTATGATGGCAACGATATCTTTAGAACTATGCACAGCATGTTGAGACTTCGAACGGCGATGTACCTTCTATAGTAGATTCGTCGGCGCTCGCCGCTGATGAATCCCATACAATGCATCTCGGCATATGCTTCCACCGTGTTGGAGAACAAGTGATTGGCACGCTCCTCAATGGCTATGCTTGAGTTTGAGTAGACAAACATTTCTGGAATGGAAGTGTCAACGATGTATCATATTTTCTTGAATCATCTTCACCGTGTAGAAGAAAATCCAGTCTTTGTTGAAGTATCGATCCAAGGAATCCTTGGTTCACCGGTTGTCCAAGTGTTGGTAGAGGTTTGGTCCAATCGGGGTAGTATGGAGGGTTGTCCCTTTGTGTGAAGTCAATGTTTGCTTCGGTTGAGCCAATCCATGTTGTTAGACATAGCTCGAGCAATGTTTTCAAGGTGATATTCGTCCTCGAGGGCACTTTCGAGCGTCTTTTAGAAGTTGAAATGCTTCATTCTTGATTCGCTAAACCGATTTCGCAGTTTGTCATTTTCTTCACATGGAACTTTTCTTGCAGAATTTTTGCATGCTCCAATGTATTACCGTCTACCAAATTCGACCTTCTTCTTGGTAGGGTGTTGTTAACAAGATTAGCAAACCATTCAAATTCCTTTGTTTTATCGTCATCTAACCATGATACGACGTCGGTTTGAGGCGCTTCTTCTTCTTCTTTTTGAGAAGGCCTAGATGATGATTCTCGTTTCAACTTGTTTGGGAGAGGTGGGTTGTTGTAGGGGCTCAAGGACCTCTTCATCGCCACCACCCGTATACTCAAAGTGATCATCGGTTTTCGAGTGGGGTGGTAACTTCTGAATCGCCCCGAGGTTTTTCATGAGAAGAACGAGGAGGAGATTTTTGTTGAACAGGAGCCCGTTGTGGAGGAGGTTGCAACAAAGAAGATTCACCGGCCCTTCGACGCTTAGGTGCGTAGTCTTTATCCTTATCCTTGTCTTCATCGCTCTAGGACGCTTAGACTTTTCGACCAAATCTACAAGCTTCTTGAAGTTGGTAGTCCAGAATGCTTGAAACAACTTTCCTTCATCGAGTAAATGTCCCTGATCGCGCGACATTTGTGTAACAAGCTTGGCCACCAATTCATTATCGAAAACTATCGGATCGGTTGGATTGATTGTGACGGTTAAGGGCGTTGATCGAATAGTTTGCTTGGCGATCTGCATAAGATTTGATAAAGTTGTTTGGTGAACAACTCCTTTGTGACTTTAGGAGGAACGCATCTTAAGGTACTTTTTCGTGTAGCCTTCGATCATTTCGTTCAGTTCCTCTTGACGGTGATTTTTCATGAATTTCTGAACAAACTTCCTTTCTCCTTTTATCTTTTCATGCTCGTCATACATATGTGTATGTGATCAAAGCAAAGAAATTTAGCTTTTGTTGAGCACGCTTTTTCTTTCGACTTGTTTGACTTTGGTAATCCGTTCATGAGCTTGAGAAATCCAAGATTTAGATGGTTTCTTCACGGATTTGGATGATGATTTGGTTGACTTCTTTGATGGTGGTGGCGAGTAGTGAGAAGACGAATCTGATGATGAAGAGATATGAGGAGACTCTGATCCTTTGAGGTTCAGAGGTTTCTTCCTTTGATCGCGCAGACTATCTAGAAGAAACGATCATAATCACATCTTGATCTTTTTCGACTTCTCAGCCCGGTTCCTCAAACTCATATTCGATAGTATCCTCCACAGGCTTTTGTTGTTGCAAAAGAGTGGTGGCACCGCCCCTTATCGGGTTGATTAACCGCATCGAGATGGTTCGAGTGAGCGGCGCACCACTTGATCCTCCGGACCACCCATTTGGTCTTTAGCAAATTCTTCAAACTTTTTGAAGGTGTCTAACGAATTAAACTTCTTCCCGTATGATATATCCAGTTGCTCTTCTTCATGATCATCGAAGCTTTCATCATAAGGTACAAGTACGAGAGTCTTTCCTTTTCCTTTGTCACCGGTGGACTTGGAGGTTTAGCTGAAGGAGGTGTTACCTGTTGCATTCGAGTAGGTAATCTCTTCATCATTATCGTGTCAGCATCTTCTCGAGCTTTCGTCCACAAGCTTTCTTTGCGGTTCAGATGTGGGAATAGGTTCACCTTTTACTGGAACAATCCTTTTACGAGGAGGATTCCTTTTGGGAAGCTTCTTATAAAGATCTTTACTTGTAACACTTCCAAGATCGCTTCTTTTTCTGGTCCTCCTAGTAGGTGTACCGTAAGATTTTTCATCAAGATGACCAACTTTGCCTTCTTTTCGCTAACCTTGATACCTTTTGTATGTTTCAAGCTTTTGATTTCGAATTCGAAGGTGATCAGTAATACCGCACTGTTTCTTTGTTGACGATTCTTTGATTCTGACAGATAATATGGGTTCACCAATATGTCGCGGATTATCCGGTCATTGAGCCTCATGGGGATGTCGATGAAGTCCAAGTGCTCTCTGGATCAACAGCTTTGGTGTATCGACATAGGGAATCTTGGAGCCAAGCTTCTTGTGAAATACCATCATGTCCTCCCATATCGCTGCTTCGATTTCAATGTCCTTCTTGTTGATCAACGACCATAAAATTTGTAGTTCCATGAGCTTGGGATGCTCATAGCCACCGCACCGAGACCGATTTGGTGATGATCATGTAGAGTGTTCTCCATGGTTGAGGAATATCTTACTCCACGTGAGAGTGCTTAGTAATAATTCTTGAAGCTTCATCATAACCAATATCTATCAAGAATTTCGTGGACTGCCTCTTCAAGAGGGTAGCAAAGAAGTCGGTTGGATGATGTCGAATGATGAGAATAGCCCGTAAGTCAGCAGGAGTGATAGTGACTTGTTTGTGATTAAGTGTCACATTCATTGCACTTTGACCGTGATCCTCTCGCATAGAATCCTAGAATTGTTGAATGTAGACCTCTCGAACTGTGGCAGAGTGTGAGAGCATGTTTCGTAGGGATGATTCCCGAGAATATCCACAGCAATCAAGCAGGAAGATTCCGAGCAAGTGAGGGTATCAAAGTCAACCCTAAGGTTGTTCTTTCCAATCTTTTCTGATAACCATTTGGGAAGATATCAACAATGGTGAGAATCTCGGGTGCATCCACATTCATTTGTTCAGCCATGTCGTGATCCGAAATAACATTAGCCAAAAGAACCAACATATCAAAAGACATAGTGTTAGTCAACAGAAGGTCTTATTGTCTAGTTATTGAATGTAAAGTGTCAATGATTGTTACGAGTCCTAAGTCACTTGTTTGTCCAATAGTCCAATGACGTCGTGAAATGTTTTCGTGAGTTAGTTAACTTTAAGTTTTAAAGTTTATGTTATCACTTATTGTTCACAACATATCAAACGATTAAGTTTATTAGTGACATTATTGGATTCGTGACGTTATGATTAGTTTATTTACAAGTTTGTACACGTAACAATTCATTATGAAGGTCAATCAAGGCTTAAGCGTAGTTTTGGCAAAGTTAAGCGTAAACAGAGATGATATACGTGAGATCGAAAGCTTACGCGTAGGATCCTAACTTACGCAAGAAATGTTACGCGTAGGGAAAGGGACCTTATGCGTAGAGCTTACGCGTGAGGCGATATATATATGCCTTACGTAGGCTTACCGTAAGAGTAGACCTTATGCGTAGAGGTCATCTTTGCTTACGCATATCCTTCACAGGGATACGCCAGTAGTCCCATTGTAGAACCTTGCGCGTAATAGTTATGCGTAGGATTGTTACGCATAACTTGACTACGTAGGGTAATCCTTATGCGTAGAGTTTCAAATGACCTTGATTCTGAATATTTAAGCGTAGCAAAGCCCGAATAAATTCATCAATCATCAAAATTAACACAATACTTCATTTTAACAACAAGTTATGGCATGAACATTATGAAATTGTTATGTGTAGAAAGTCATACGCGTAGGTCAAAACCCTAAGGGTTATGATTTACGCAGTATGAAATTTACCATGGATTTGCACCAAACTTTTTCTCGTAGTTTAAGAGTGTTGTGGAGTCTTGTACCAAGTTATAACATCTAACTCGTTGTGAATCAAAATTACCCAATATTATGAACTTTAAACCCTAATTCCAAATTGTTCACCAATTAGTGTTTCGGGTGGTTAATAACAATGGAAATCATCAATTCAACAACATAAGACCATAACCCAACAATCTTTATACCAAAACACTTCACATTTTGAAAAACCCAAATCGACTCATAAACCCTAATTTTCAAAAATCATTGATACGTGTTTCGGGTGGGTTTGATGGTTGAAATGGTATCCTTGATGTATAAAAACGTTTTGACACTATCCATTTAACCAAACACCCACACAATGATTGTGTGTTCATACGCATGAGAACACATAATCACGCATAACATGATTTTAACCGTTGGATTTGAATAAAATTCAAGACCTTTTCTTAAAAACATGTTTAGATCGTAAAACACTTACAAAATGATGATCAAATCAACGAGATTTCTTGAACGATTATAGGCGTAGGATGTGTTAGGTTTTGTGTATTAAATGTGAAGAAGAAAAGTAGGTGGGAGGTATTTTTATTAAAAATCACTTTAACATTTTGACAGCTTTTGGTCCCTCCACCTTTTCCTTTTTCAAACAAAGCCATTTAACTTCCATTTTGGTTACCAAACAAAGATTTTAGGAAAGAAACTTGACGACACTCCTCCTAACTTAAGAAAATAATGAAAGGTTATAAATTTAGTCCAGGAGTGTCATTTTACCGTAAAATTTACCACCATTTGTTAAAAGAAACAACCGAGATATGATAACATGCAAGTACACGGATGTTTTGAAGCGGTTAAGTGATATTATTTTCTCCCCTCAACACTTGATCGAAAAATACTGAATTTTGAAAGATTATAGTGTTGACGGAAGAAACGTACTTGCAATGTTGAAAGAAAATAGATAGAAGAATATTTTTGTTGTTTTATCTGATTTTATATTTTTGTATTTTGTTTTTGAAAAATTATTTACAAAAGAGATTTATTTTGGTGTTTGATGTGTTTTAAGACTGTTTTAGGAGGTCATCCAATTCCTCTTGAGTCAAACACCTCATACCAATCCGGTGGACCAACTCATTAAACCTAGCGGGAGGCAAGGCTTTGGTGAGAAGATCTGCCAATTGGTATTCGATACCCACAAAATATAATTCAACAGCACTGCTCCACGTGATCCTTGATGAAATGATATCGAAGATCGATGTGCTTTGATTTCGAAAGTCTTTGGAATCGAAGTTGCACGAGATTGCAATGGCACCGATTGTCGCAGACATCGGGATTTCACAAATACGTAACCATAGTCTTTGAGTTGTGTTCTCATCCGGATGACTTGAGCACAACACGCCGACATGGCTACATATTCTGCTTTGGTTGAGGACAGCGATGTACAATCCTCGCTTCTTCGATTGCCATGACACCGCTTTATCACCAAGAAATTGTAAAGATCCTGAAGTACTTTTCCGTGAGTCTAAGCATCCTGCGTGGTCGCAAAAGCGATTAGTTCAAAACCGTAATCCTTCGGATACGGATCCCCAAGTTAATGGTTCCCTTTATGTATCGGAGGATTCTTTTAGCCTCCGAGAGGTGGGTTTCAGTTGGTCGCGACTGATAACGAGAGCAAAGATATACGGCAAAGACAATATCAGGTGTGCTAGCTGTTAGATACATGAGAGACCCAATAATACTACGGTATTTTGTAGGGTCCACCAATTTCCCATGTAAATCAGCGTCTAGCTTCTTGGTATGAGCCATTGGTGTGGCATAGGTGTCACAGGTTTTCATTCCAAATTTGTTTAACAATTCAAGGGCATATTTGGACTGACTCAAGAAAATACCACGGGGTGATTGATGAACTTGTAGTCCTAGAAAGAACGTGAGTTCACCCATCATGGACATTTCAAAATTTTTCTTCATTAGTTTTGCAAAAGCGATTGAAAACTTTTATGTGTAGACCCAAAAATGATGTCATCCACGTAAATTTGAACAATTAAGATATGTGCCCCGTGATATTGTATAAAAAGAGTTGGGTCAACCGAACCTTTGGTGAAATTATTAGCAATGAGGAAGGATGATAGCTTATCGCACCATGCCCGAGGAGCTTGTTTGAGACCATACGAGCTTTGTTCAGCTTTGTAGACGTGATTCGAAACTCGTGATCAACGAATCCATCCGGTTGGTGACATAAACCGTTTCTTTGAGTTGTCCATTGAGAAACGCAGCTTTGACATCCATCTGATAGACCGTCATATTCATATGAGCCGCGAACGCTAGAAATATCCAACACCTCAAGACGAGCAACCGGAGCAAAAGATTCTTCAAAGTCAATACCCTCTTCCCGACGATAACCCTTAGCCACCAGACGTGACTTATTTCGATAACATTTCCTTCAAAGATCCAATTTGTTTTTCCAAATCCATTTGAGACCAATGACGAGACTCCTGTTGGTCTTTCAACCAGTTCCCATACTTCAAGACGCTTGAATTGGTTGAGTTCTTCTTGCATGGATTCAATCCAGTTGTCTTTTGTCATTGCGTCTTTGATGTTTTAGGTTCGATTGGCGACTGAGTGCATAAATGCAATGTTCACCGTCTGTGAAGACGCTTGTCTCGTAACGATCGGGTTGATTCGGGTTGCCAATAATGTTTTCAGAGGATGGTCTTTAGTCCATCTATGTGTGGAGGGTTGATGTTGGTATACATTGTGCGGATTCTGAGGATTCAAATGGTTTGTTGAAGATTCGCGACATCCGTGCAGCCTCTCATTAGCAAACGGGTTGAAGAACGCATTTGGATCAAAATCGCAGTGGGGTACTACATTCGAATATCATCAGCAGTTCATCATTGTTGGAAGCGGTTTGTTCAACGCTGTGGTGGAGTCAACCGGTGTAGGTGCATCTTCAACAAGAGTTGTTGTAGAGTGTATCGTGGGTAAAGAGTATTATCGTTGAGCAAATGGAAACGGATACACCGAGCACGCTCATCAATATCGCCACCGTAACAAAGGAGCAAATAACCTTTCCATTTGTTGACGAGTAAGTGGGGGCTTTGTTCGGTGATGATGGGGTTTGGGGAAGTTTAAGCGGTTGTGTCCGGTTCCAAGTCGTTATACTCGAAGCCATTTCCGTAAGTTCATCAAAATGAGCATGAATCGCTTCCATCACCCGCTTTGTACGCGATTCCAGATTCGAAACCTTTGGAATTATCACAAGATCCCATAAAGACTCCAATGTCACCTTTGGCTTTGAGCTTTCCAAAGTCATCACGATCATTATTCGGATAGCAAAGAGATCCAAATACATGAAAGTGTTTTAGATTCGGTTTTCTGTTATGGACAAGCTCTAAAGGTGTTTTGTTGTATGCTTTGTAATCATAGAACGGTTTTGAGTATAGCATGCATGATACAACCTTCCATAAGTAACTGGAAGTTTAGCATTGATTAACATTGTTCTTGCAGCTTCCACTAACGTTCGGTTTCGCTCTTCGACAACTCGCTTTGTTCCGTGTATGCGTGCAATAGATGTCGATGTCTGAATTCCCACTTTCTCATAAAATTCACGAAGAGTTTGGTTAACAAATTCAGTGCCTTTATCTCTCTCGATTAGTCGAACGGTGTTTCGAGTGAACTTGTATTTTCGTGAGAAAGGTGATGATCATTTGTGGAGCTTGATCTTTGCTTCCAAGAAAGTAGACCCAAGTCCAGCGTGAATAGTCATCAACAATTACTAAGATGTAGCGTTTGCCATTGATCGCTTGCACCCGCATCGGGCCACACAAATCCATGTGAAGAAGATGAAGCACATGCCTTTGAGAGCGTGTTCCACCTTTGAAGGAAAATGAGCACGAGTGCTTTTGCCTTGTTCACAAGCCGAGCAAAGGTGATCTTTAGAATAACGAAACCGTGGGAGTCCTTCAACTAGTTTGTGTCGAGCAAGGTTGGTGATGGTTTGAAAGTTTAGATGTGAGAGACGACGGTGCCATAGCCCGGATTTTGTTGATGTTGCCTTTGAAAGTAAACATATGGGAGATGAAGCAACCATGTCTTTCATAGAGATAGTGTAGGGAATAGAATTACGCGATCCGCACATAAGGTCATTTTGTAGATCACTTAATGAAACAAGTTTTCTCCCGGAAAGCAACCTCCAAATCTCCATCACAAAACCGACCCATCTGAAAACAGATTATGACCGAGGCCTTCCACATAGTAAACCCCGCTAATTTCGATGTTCCCATTGACATAGTCTCCGTAGCCCATGATAGCTGCGAAGGGATCATTCCCGAACCCGACATGCCAATGAACTTTGCAATAAAGTTTGATAACAGTTTAAGATTGCCTGTCATGTGTCGGAACATCCGCTATCAACAATCCAGAGAATGATCTCATCACGCATTACACATGCACGCTAATAATGGATGGAATAGAAGTAGATTTGGAACCCGAAATGTTAGAGGGTTCCGTAGCACTTATAGTAGATATACACACATCAATAGCTTTAGGTATCCACTTAAATCCTAGTGTGTTATATATCCATTTCCGCCATCTATAACTACTCTTTGCTTTAGTCTTAGTGAATGCACTAGGTGGTACTACATTCCTAGGAGGTGAAAATGGAGCTACAGGACAAAGAATGCGCTTCTTAGAATCTAAAGATGGCGGTCTACCAAGCATGCACTTAGAAAGATTAGTGGGCCTAGAGGTATTCCGGTTCTTAGGATTCCTTAAACGAGAGATGATAGCTTTAGCAACACATTTATCATGACAATCGGAATTCATACTTTTACCACAAATAACACAAGGTGCATCGATGAATATCAAAAGTACTTAACGGTTTAGCATTCGTTACATCACTATTTCTATTACATTTGCCGGACGCAATATCTATAGTGGAGGCAACGTGAGTCTTATTCATAGTCCTAGGGTGTTCTTCTACTTTAGCATTCTTGATTGATCTTTTCTTAGGTCGCAACTTCCTATTCTTCGATTTAGTGCTCCTAGGTCGTGAAGTGCGGACGTTTGGAAAAGATCAACTATTCCCTGCTTTCAAGAGAAGGAAGCACGCTAGCAACTTGTGATTTGGCAGTAGGGATTCTAGGTGCATGAGTACTAAGTGTTACTCGGGCTAATCTCTTAATGATGGTTGGCGGAAGTTGTTCATACTTTCCTAACATTTCTCTTAACTTGAGGATAGTGTGAATCGATCTTGATTTTCGAGAGAACATTTCCAAAAAATGCATAACTTCTTTAGTGTGTGCAAGATAATGATCAAGTTCATTTGATGCTTCATCACGAGTCTTTTGAGTAAATCAAATATGACACCATATTCCTTTTAACTTTTAAAGTTCTTGTTCATATTTTGAGATTTGACACTTAAAAGACACGCTTTGATCATCTAATTGCTCAATTTTAGGATCGAAGATTTTGCACGAATCGGGCGATTTTGTGTTGAAAAGCAAGTTGTTGATCGTGAATATCTTTTGACACCAATTAAGACGACGTATTGCATTTGAAAGTTCGTTTGACAATCGCTTGTTTTCAACTTTTAAGGACTCGACCAAGCACATTATCGGTGTTCTCAACATTTATCACGTAATCAACAAGATCGCAGAGGTATGATCAAATGCATATGACAAAGAATTCAATAACACAACATTATGGACATCAGGACAGATGACATCTTCCAAGAGTCGATCAACATCTTTTCTCAACATTTTCTTTTTACGCTTAGTATTAGAAATAGATGTTTCGTTTTCGAAAACTACCTTCATCACTCCAAGTTCCTTATGAAAATCCTTTTCCCAAGCTAATGCACAATTTTTCAAATTTTTAACATTAGGTAAAAGATTTTTCTGAAAAATGTCTCTTTGTTCTCGCGCCTGAGGCGATTGAAAATGATCAATTTTGATTTCAGAATGATATTCTATCTCATGTTGTAAAATTTTGAGGTCAGCCATGAAGATGTCAAAATATCTAAGAATTTTTCGATTTTCAGGTTTTGAATTTACTTCACCGATGGAAGGTAAAGGACCATAAATTTGTGCATAATCTGGTTGGGGATTAACATTAGAAGACTCATGTGTTTTGATGATAACCCTTGGTGTGTTAGAAGAATCCGTTGGTGTGACGAAAGTGACCGCTTTGAATAGTTAAAAGGTTTGTTGTAAACAACTTTTTCTAATTTTGATCGACTCTCGCCTTCTCGTGATCTAATTCCTCTTGACGATGATATTCAACAACATTCATAAATGTAATTATCAACTTTATATTCTGACCGAAACTTCGGATTTGGTTTGAATGCTTTTGTTGAAAGCTTAGGTTTGTAATCCGCAAGATTCGGTCCATATCCATTTGGATTGGGTTTTAAAGTAAACTTTTCAATGGTTGTGACCGACTCGCCATGTTTGTAAACAACACTTTTAAACTCTTTAAGTTTGTTTTGCAAGCCGATGATTTCTTCAAGATGATCATCTATTCGCTTCGTTGAATGCTTTTTGTATGCAGAGAACTGTTTTTGACAAGTTAACAACTCGACCTTAGCTTTTTGATTTTCCAAGGTGAGAGCGTTAATTTGCTTTTTATGTTCATGTTTCAGCTTGTTCTATTTCGCATAACAAAGCATTCTTCAAGCGGCTAGATCACGATCTGCCTTTCTAAATATTTTTCATTTTGATAAGATTTGGCAAAGGTCGCTTCAAAACCGCTTTTTCACGCTTTTCTTGAGTTTTGAAAAGTTGAGTTGCTTTTGTAAACATTCAAAATCCTTGGTTAACAGTGCATTTTTGCATTTCAAGTCCTGATTAATGGCATGACATTCTTCCACTATGGTTTGTTGGTCTTGTATTAAACGAGCAAAATCTGGATGAGGCAAAGTTCGGCGTGTTCAACGTGAGTCTCAACATGATCATTACGGAGATCCTCAAGTATAACCACGGAGTCAATTTGATTATCAAGGGAGACCGTTTGGTCATCTTGATCGCCAAATATAACTACGGGGTCTAGTTGAAAATCGCCGAATGAGATGTGGATGACTCATTTTGAACATTCCGAGCCTTGCCGGATGCGATGTTGGCGAGATATGAGATCGAGATAAATATGGTTTGTTCGGTACCGAGACAAGCCATCGTGTCATACACTCGGCCTGTGTCACTCATGTGTAACTCATGCATATTAGCCATCAACATAACAACTGCATTGGCCTGCAAGTCCTCCATATCATCATCCGAGTCAGATTTGCCATAAAGCTCGTTCTTTGTCGTGAGAGTTCCACCAGCCTTCATCCTTAAGAGCCAAAAGAAGAGCCTCTTTGAAATAAGCACTGCCCTTAGTCCTTGGCTTTGGGCATGCATTAGCCATATGTCCCTTCTCATTGCGGTTGTAGCATCAAGACCATTCAACCCATTCCGAGCATTTTGCTCCACCACTTGAGCTCATTGTTATTCCTACCCACAAGATTAAACCCTTGACCACCGCCCATCTGACCATAACCACGATTCTCAACTTCAACTCGCCCATTGTTCACAACAACTTGATTCCTTGTATTAGATGAGGAACGAATACGGTTGTTGGATTTGTTGGTATAACGGCTAAAGGCATTAGCAATCATAGCAAATCATTGTTGCAATGCTTCAACGGATCGATTCCTCATTAGCCGCAAGCTTGAGCATTGTTGTTGTTGTATGGAACCAATTGAGTTTGTTGAGATGGAGGTTGTGAAGGATCATGTGGTGTGATTGTAGCAGTTGGTTGAGTTGCCGGTTGAGGAGAATAACTATTTTGAGCATATAAGGCAAGTTGTTGATTTTCCGGATGTGTCGGTGGAGCAATTTGAGCACGGAGAATCCTTTCCTATCAACTTCCTTTTCATGAGGCTTCAAGTAATCGTACAACAATCCGTAGGTAGAATGATGCATGTTTTTCGCTTGACGGAGAAAAATGACATACTTCTCCCATTCAGGACCAAGACTACTTAGGAACTTAGTATTCACCGCAATTCTTGGCATGTGGATGTTGTGTTTATCCAAATCATTGATGATGTCCGAAAATCGGTGATGATAGGACTCGAGTGTCTCTCCGTGTTCAATCATGAAGTGTTCATAAGCCAAGTAAATTTTGGATTCCAAATCTTCCCGATTGAGTACAGATCCTTCCATAAGAAGACGAATATGATCCCACATTTTCTTTGCAGCCTTTTGAGCATCAACACTACGAAGAATTAGGTTTGGTAATCCTAGGAGGATATATTCCATTGCAAGCTCATCTGCTTCATAGTGTAGAAGTTCATGAGGATTCAAGTCTCAACAAGTGAGCAATGTTCGCTTGTTCATCTCTTGGTGGAATGGCATTTGGATCTCCGGGTACAATGACAGGAGGCATCTCAAATGGACCTTCCAAGATAACCTTCTTTAAGAACTTTCCATGTGGCTTCTTTAGATCACAAAACCTAAAGAACCTTATCACCCATTGATCGTAGTTTCCTGGAGTGAGCATTGGAGGTCTATCAAGTGATCCGACCTCATGAATTGATTGTTGGTTGCTTAAAGTTTCAAACATCTTTGCAAACCAAGTGGGTTCCTTCATAGTGATCCTTGATGGATGTTGATTAAAGTCATTTGTGTATGGTTGAGCTTGAAGACTTGGTGGTGGTTGAACCATTTGAGGTTGTGGATTTGCAGCAGGTTGTGGAGTATGTTGTTGGTTAAATTGTTGTTGATAAATTGCTTGTTGTTGATTCCATTGTTGATGTTGTGGAGTTAGTTGTTGTTGACGTTGAGGATGAGGATAAGTGTAAGGGAAATAGTTAGAGTATGGTGGTTGTGACATGTTGATAAACTTGTGTTGGTAAAATGGATCTTTGTAGTCGAATGAACCTTTGTTGATGAAGTATCCTTAGGCGTAGAAAAGACAAGAACCAAGTAGCACTTATGCGTAAAAACACCAAAGTTACGCGTAACAACGAGGAGTTACGCGTAAGTAGGAAAAGACACTAAAGTTAGGCGTAGACAAAAGTTAGCGAAAGTTAGGCGTAGGATTTTCTTATGCGTAAGACAAGGCTTAGGCGTAAGAAAGATCTTAGGCGTAGGATTTCTACGCGTAAGTTTATGCTTATGCGTAATTTTAAGGTTTTGCCCAAATGATCTTTTACACTATCACAGTGCAAAAGATATCCAAAGTCGACGTATTTTCCGACTTATCCAAGTAAGAAAACACGGAATAAACCACGAAAATGAAGATCAAACCAAGGAGGCACTTACGCGTAGTTTTAGGGTTTTACTACGCGTAGGTTTACTCGTAACTTTGATTTTGCCCAAATTTGTTTCTAAACCAGATTTTGTTATGGAATAGCTTCAATATCACCAAAATAACACAAAAGTGTGAAACTTGATGAACCAAAACATCTAAACGGGTTACGAGTAGAACTTCACCCACGAACAAAAACAAGTTCAAAACAATGTTATCCACGCATAAAGTTTGAAACTTTTTGCCAAAACAAGTATTTTAACACCTTAAAACGTTGAAAGTACAAGAATCTTGGATTAAAAAGTGTAAAAACAAGTTTTGAAGCGTACCAAAGATCACGCTATCTTACGCGCAGTATAACCAAAACCAAAAACTTCAAAAACAAAAGTGTGCACCCAACTATTTGGCGATTGATACCACTGTTAGGTCACAAGGTTTACCACACAAGCTTATAAGAAAGATAGAGAGGCGATTGAACAAGTATCCAAACACACACACACGATATAGAGTATACGGTTATGCGTAGAGAGTGAGTGAAAAGAATAACTTGAACAACCAACCTTCAAATGAAGGTTTACAAGGGGTATTTATAGGAGGGAAGCTAGGGCAACACTCCTAGTTCCCTTCCTTTCCTTATTGGGCTAGGCCTAGGCTTATGGGCCTTCTACATAAGCCTAAGGCTAATAACAAACATAAAGGCCATAATAGGCTAACTATTACATATGAGTAACTAACACTTGAATAAGGTTTAGGAGTGATTCCAACACGTTATTTTAGCCCCTTAGCTTTCATTCCATTATACAATATGTGACTATTCATCTTTACTAGTCCCGCATGATAAAAGAAACCTGAATTTAGAGTAAATTGCAAAAATCGTCCCTAAAGTTTGGCCAAATTGCACGTTTCGTCCCAAACGTTTGGAAAGTGCAAGGATCATCCATGTGGGAAACTTTTGGGGCAAAAATCGTCCCTGGCCTAGATCAAATGACTAAAATACCCTTCTCTCTATATTACTTTTCAGTTTCTTGCGCAAATGGTCCCTGTGTTTCTCCAGATTCTGCAAATTTAGTCCTTTTTTTTTTTTTTAATTTTAAATTAACTATTAATATTAGTATTATTTTTTTTACGTTTTTCTTACGTTTTTGTCCGTTTTTCTCACATTTTTGTCCGTTTTCATACGTTTTTGTCCGTTTTTCTTACGTTTTTGTCTTTAACTTCTAATTATTTTGCATACTTCTAGTATAACCCTTCTTTATACTTTATTATACGTTAGCCCCTTCTAATTATTTAATAGTCTTTATCCGAAGTCTTTTACGAAAGAAATTTTTTTTCAATTTGAGATATGTCTTAAAATAAGCATTTATCTATGATAAAATTTTGAAACAAATATGAGGAGGTGGTATAATTTATAAAGCGTTGTAATGTTTTGGAAGCCGATGGTTATATCTAAAAAATGTATTTACGCTATAATAAGATTAGTTTGTTGAGATTTCATCGATACCTATAACCAATACATAATGAAATTATTGTTTGCTAATTATGTAAATATTCCGTCTTTCACCTTTAAAGGGCCTATTTTGAAATTACGGCACTGGGCCTCCAAATTTCATGAGACGGCCGCATACCATCTAAACAATTTGATTGTATCTTGGAGTTCAGTGTCAACAAAGTGGGATTTCAGAATTAAAATAAAGAGCAAAACGAGTTACCGAAAACTCAGAAGCAAGTCCATAGAGTTGGGATATAAAAAGCATGCAGAAAAAAATAGAAGTTTTACAAGCAGAAAGAAGTAATAAAGTTTCATATGTAAACTAATGAAACGTTTGCATTACGAGGCTACAAAAACCCGTGCGTTGCACCGATTGGTTAAGGGTTGAATATATACGTGTTTTTTACGTAATATTGTATGCAAGTAGTTACATATAAGGTATTGCAATTGATGTTATCATAAATTTTATATTTAAAGTAGTTTATTTAATATTTTAATATGAATTATGTATATATTCGTTATTTTTCATATTTATTTGTCACTTTTATTATGTTTTTGGCTCTTATAAATTGCCCGATTTTATGCGTTTATGGTTTGTGCAATAGGCACGTGAAGATGATGTATTCTCAAAATTGCTTTTTGTTTTTCTCTTTTGTTTTTTGTTGTTGTTGTTTTTTTTTTTTTGGTTTGTTTTTTTTTTGTGTTATTTTCATGGTATTTTATACAACCTGTGCGATACACGTGCTATTGGTCGAATAATTAACTAATTTTTCATAACTAAATGTTTGGTCATTAGGTTCCTATTATTTTAGTTACATAAATTATTTTTTTTCCTATTTACATAAACTATTTAAGATAGTTATTTAACACCAAATAACACCACTTTTTGGGACTCACTTTTTTTATAATTATAATTTACAAATTTTGCCCTCAGCAATTACATTCATTAAACAATCTAATACTTCATTAATAAAACTAAACATTAAAAATAAAAATAAAATAAAATAAAAACGACATAAAAAATTACAAAATGAAAAATACGAAATTAAATAAAATAAGTAAATAAATTAAACTATTCGGTCGGCGGTGATGACAAATTATATAAATTTCAATTACAAAGATATGATATTACAAAGATATGATATTTTCGATCAATGTTTGGTGCAAAAACTCGATTGCTAGTGTAACTACACATTTTAAAACATTGTTAGTTAGATTAAAGTAACATAAATGATAAAGATCCATTGAACATAAATGACTAAAATCCATCAAAACAAAAGTCATGTGTAACCATCAAGACATATATAATCATGGATCTTTAAAGCAAGGTTTCATGCACTCCAATGTCTTCACTTTAATGTCATCATCAAACTCGGCACTTGGCTGAGGTAGCGAAGGATCTCTTAATAACTGAGAAATCATATCAATATATAGTGAGTAAAATAGGTAAATAGAATGCACTTGACAACGATGATGAACTATATTATATATTATACATAAGAACCTTTGAAACCACTTCCTGTATTTACGAATTCTCTACATCATACTTCTTTCATCGATATCATGTGCACCGAAAATATTTACACATATTACCAAGATGAAGTGCAAACTAATTGTTAAACAATTAATCATTTAATTAGAATTATCAACAAAGCATGGAAACTCATACTAAATACTTAACGATCATATATTAACATTCCTACGAACTACTAATAGCAAACAATCAATGAACCATTAAAATTTATATGAACCATTTAACGTGAATAAGTTGAATGGAAGGAAAATATATGACCGTTATGGACTATTGAGATATCAATCGAGCTTCATTGTCAAACATGATATGAAGCAAATTGCCAATTAATATCATCATTACCTGCGATGAAGATAAAGATCAATGGATTAACACTCTTTTTACCAAATATCCGTCTCATCTAAATCAAACTATATGTTCCCCTTGCAAAGCATAATCCAAAAACTGCTGAAAAACAACTTTTTTTTTCTATTTCAAGAGCTCTACATACACTATAATGATCCTAATAGAACGTAGACTAACTTAGGCACACTAACATCATAATGTCACAACCCGCTATGTAAAGAAAAACTTCATGAGAATAAGCTCGTGTTATATAACGGGATGCGTTAGAAAAGACATTGAACATGCATGAAGTATGTTACAGGCATGAACATCACTACAAATTTATAGGGAGTCCCACATAAGACATAACATTATTTGAAGTTTAGAACATCTCTTCAAATTCTCTTATTAGATGACAATATTTAATGACTATATGAAAATGGAAGGGGCATACGAACTGATTTGACAACGATTTTAATATACAAAATTATGATGGCTTTCTAAATTCTTTTAGAAGATAGACTTTTAGAGATTTAAATCACAAATACTAAACATTTATTTCTTTGATTTGGCTTCAAGTATGTTGTACAATACATTTTTTTTGCACATTCACTATTCTATCTAGCACTTTGCATTTTATAACATTTGGAATGTAAATTCTCCTATCAATGCCATTTTTGTGTAATCCACGCAAAGTTATATTATTTTTTATTAAGAAAAGGTTGCATATGTCACAACTTGTCATATTGTGCATTATTTGAGTTATCACAATACTCGTGAAAAAATCTAAAGTAAAATGATGCACTTTGATCCTATATTTAAGTCTCTTAGCCTGCTTCAAATTTGAAGGAAATTTTAAAGCATTACTCAAAATCCTCTATATATGAAAGATCATTATTCACTCTTCAAATCATTAAATATTGCAAGTATATACTCAAAGTGATGTAAATAGATAAAGATTGATGCAATTAAGTTAACTTTATATGAAAAAGTTTTAAAGTTAAATTTTAGAGTGTATGATAGGAGATGTCATTTTTTGATGAAGAATGTAAGTAAAAGATACTCTTTTTACTTCGTATTTGTAGATTTTTTAGAGTATAAGGCTGGAGATAGGCGTTGGTCATCTCCAACCATGTTATGCATACCATATTTGAAAAAAAATTGCAACATTGTTCAAAATTATCCATAATTGAAGGAACACAATGCATAAAGAGTCATTCAGACCCGTGCGATGCACACCGGTTTGATCTAAGGGGGGAGGGAGTGGTACCCTAATACCCTGGGTGCCACATCACCTCTATCAAATAAAAACCCTCCAACTCAAAACTACCAAATTCTACCCTAACACTACCCTAAGTGGAGGGATTGGTACCCTAGTACCCGAATTTCTTTTTTTTAATACATAAAATCACATACAATATTTAAAATAAAAACATACCATTTCATTAAAAATAATT
The DNA here is from genome assembly GCA_910596185.1 of Chrysanthemum makinoi. Classification (NCBI taxonomy): domain Eukaryota; kingdom Viridiplantae; phylum Streptophyta; class Magnoliopsida; order Asterales; family Asteraceae; genus Chrysanthemum; species Chrysanthemum makinoi. Next base: position 302,983,624 of record OU343220.1, on the reverse strand, counting down.
TTTAATAAATGAATGCTAGTAAATGCTAGTTACCTAAAAATTCAAGGACTAAATTGTAAAATACCAAACTGTAAAGTGAAAATAATATAAGAGTATATTAAATGGATATGTTTGTAAAATACCAAACATGGTCTTCTTCTTCATTGGTCTTCTTCATCTAGTACCTGCAAAACCAAACAAAAAAAAAAAAAGACAAAAGAAAAAAAAATACAAACACAACACACAACACGCTCGGGCTCCCAACTCGATTTTGTTACTCGATCCCCCTACCCGCTTGGCTCGGGGCGGTGTACCCGCTCGAGTTCAAGTACTCGATGGGTGTACCCGTGCCCACTCCCTCCTCTCTAATTTCTCTTTGTGTAATGTGTGGCACTAATTTTTGTCATGGGGAAACTTTTGCTTTTCGTTGATGTGTGTAATTTGTTTTTGAATTAGTATCTAGATTGTCACGCTGACACGACATACGTATGTCAAAATCATGCTCTACACATGACATATATATGATTTAAATCTTTTAAGTGGCTTTTAATTTACTCAGCTCTACGTTTTTTACATAGCTATTTAATTTATTATGATTTTTTAGTATTGTAATGGCATTTGCGGCACTAATTTTTGTTATGTTTGAGGGTAAGCGTTTTTGTTGGTATTGTATTCACTACTTATGGTTATAAAGTGTATTCGAACGTTCAGTGTCACACGTTAGCAACTTCTCTTTCACATAACACGTTATAAATTTCTTAAAAAACATGTTAACTATCAATGTCACACGTCAACTTGTATACAAAACGTGTTGGCATATCATGAAATGTCACACATGCCCATGCAAACATGCTAACCCATATATACATGGTGTTCTCATAAAAACTTTAAACATGCAAAATCTCAAACACATATATACAAACATGGGACTTGAATAGTTCATGTAGCCTCAAACTTTCCATATTAAAACATAATACCAAATACGTTTACCTATGCATTTCAAAGATGTGATGCAAAACTTTCCATCTTGTATTCCTATTTTCAAAGATGTGGCATGCTAAAACTTTCCATCATGCTAAACCGTTGAAACCGTGCATGCTTACTACAACAATGTCTCACATGTTCAAGATGTTACCACAACTCGTACAAACCCAACTCTCTAAAAATCTTAGTCCCCTACTCGTTGCTTATCTCGCTAAACACCTCGCTATCTCGCTAAAATAAATTTCATTTCATTTCCAAACAACATCATCAAAATAACAACAAAAACAATGATCAAAATCATGCCTTACCACTCCAAGTGTAGGTATTAGTATAACACAAAGCAATATACAAAATCTGAACACGAACTTCACCAGCTTGTGGCGGCGCAACTTCCACATCTTCAATCACTAAAGGCTTATTAGCCTCGTACGCAACAGCAGCTACACCCACAAACAAAACACAATCAGATGACGCTCATTAAATGTAGATTAAAGATACAAAAACAAATAAACGTTACCTTTGCATTTGATGACTTTTCCTTGAGTAGAAGCCACTCCAAAATCTTGAGAAAAAAGCATAGCCTATCAAAATGTAGACACCAAAATAAGTACTTATTTACAAACAAATTCAATACACTAAGTTATAGATATCAAAAAGAACAAAGCACATGCTACTAATCTTGATTGATTACGTACTGTCACAGTATACACAAAATATATGATGATGATAATATAATATATACATTAATTCATCTATGAATTTGGACTTGAAGAAGAAGTTGGTGGTGTTGTTCCATGAGGTTGGAAATGCATGTGTTATTTATAGGCTTCATAAGATGAATATGAAGTGTTGCAACAACTAAATGCAGTGTTTCTTTGTATACCTCCAAGTAACTTCATGTTTCTTCATATACCTTCGATTAATGATCATACATGAATGTTGTAGCCTTCAAAGAACACTTCATATTCACCTTTATTTCATTACATTCAATTGAGAGCTTTTGTGCAGCATTGGCATGTTTGTACCGTACTTAATTTTGTGCACAAACCGTCTTGCACATTAAATTAAGGGGTTCAACTTTATAGTATAACGAGGCTACAAAAACCCGTGCGTTGCACCGATTGGGTAAGGGTTGAATGTATACGTGTTTTTTACGTAATATTGTATGCAAGTAGTTACATGTAAGGTATTGCAATTGATGTTATCATAAGTTTTGTATTTTAAGTAGTCTATTTAATATTTTAATAGCGATGCACAGGAACTGTATCCAAGTTATGATTGCCTAATGTTTGAGTAAATTGCTGAGTTGTTATCGTCATGGTCTTTGGCGGTAGTAATTTTGATTACGCAATAGGTCGGAGGTAAATTCTTGTTGCGTAATGTTGTTGTAACCTTGTCGGGTAATGTTTACGTGGGTTTCGTTATGCAAATTTGCATGGTTTGCAAATTAATAACCACCGCATTCATTGTTTGCCAAAATTGTAGTGTCTATAAAGCAAGATTAGTCTTCTTCAGTTCTACTGTAGATGACTACATAGTAATGATGACTAACTTTGATATTGGTCAATGTGCTACATTGTAAAGATGACTAACTTTGATTTTGGTCGATGTATTGCAGTTGACATGTAACTAATTTTCAAACTTTTGATTACAATATGCAATTTTTTTTTCCTCATGAACAAAATTAGATATGTAAATTTTAATACCCAGCTTCTTGATTAACCATAAATTTGTATTAATATAGAGTTGACAGAAGTACATGTTCTGGTAGTCTCCATATAAAATACACCCTATCAATAATAGTGAACCAGGAGATGACCAGAGATTATTTTTGTTATAAGAAGTTGAGATAATAAACCTTTTAGACATGTTTAGTCATTAATTTAAATTTAAACTGTGTAGTTATTTATTACGTTTTCCCAAACTTGTTTAAAACTTAAAAGCAATCGGCTATGGCTAGTTTGTTAATATAGTTTTTCTTTGCTTTTATGCTTTTAATTCTTAACAGGTTAATCAAAAGATTTTTGAATTAATTTCACTGGTATAATTTTTTTCTTCTCTTACAAACCCTTTTGTTATGGGGTGCCGCTATACAGACTCTTGACATCTGATATGAGCCCATCAACCAGGAAAAGCATCTTATCATCAATAATTAACACAACTTTTTGTACCATGGCATATTATTGAACAAAACTCATTAATTAATTTAGGTTCCTATTATTTTAGATAGTTAATTAACCTTATAAAAGTACATGTGAATAGGTTTATGTTAATATGTTATATTTAAAAGAGACTTTTCATATGTAATACTTTAATATTAGTATGTTACATAAATAATGTTTGGCCTATTTATTTGGTGCTTGTTTCATAATGAGTTATAGAACCATTTGGTTTTTTATATATTTTATTTTCAATGGCAAATTTCGAGTTGATAGTTAATTTATCGAATCTTGCTGGTTCTTCAAAATTGCATAATTGCATGCGTTTGTGGTTTGTGCAACAGACAAGTGAAGATGATGCATTATCCAAAATGTTATTTGGTTGTTGCCAACATTTGAGGCGGGTAATAGGGAAGAACCATACCATGATGGAAAACATGGAAGCTTATGGTGCTAATGGGGTTGCTTTGGAGTCACTTGAAGCTTTAAGAAAAACCCAAGAGAGGCATCGGTTATTGCTTGCAGAGTTAAACCATTTGTTAGATGAAGCGAAAGTGGGTGCCCGTGAGGAAGAAGCTAATGCTATTAAGATGAATGAGTTTAAGTAGTTGTTTGAATTTAGGTACTTTTGTTGGTTCTAATAATTTGAATGTTTTGTTTCTTTTTGGGATGATGATATGTCAAAGAAATATATATTTATTTCATGGCAAATGATAAACTTGTTGTATTTAAATTAGTTTACTTTTATTTAAAGTTTCAATTAACAAAAACCGGAATTGTTAGTATATAAATATAAAGATAATCTATAAGTTATTATTATTATATTTTTTTTTAAAGATTAAGATGTTAATGGTAATGCATTGTGTATATAGGGGCTGGTTTAGATCCAATGAAAAAATGAAGGGTTTAAATTGCAATATTAGATATCTTCCTAAATACTGCATATCACATTTATGCATGGAAGAATATGAAAGGGCTACAGTAACACCCAAAATAAATTTTCCAATGCCTCTTGAGTGTTTTTTTGTGATTATTTGTGCAAATTGTGAGGTACATTGTAATTATTTATACTTACCTAACCATAATATCAACACACAAATATCCATAATTTTAACCCTAATCTTAAAATGTCTTCCACACCTAATATCGATGAAATGAAAGCTGCTACTAAATCCAGCAAGCTTAGTATGCTTTCAGGTCGTTGATCTTGCATGACATAGCAGAGGAAAAATATTTTATTGAGCGGATGGGAGAAGAGAGTAGCCAGCTGAGTGAAGTTGTTGCCAAAAAGGAACAAACAATCGATGAGACTGGTAGGTTGTTTACTCGTTTCAACGCTGTTGCAGCAACTGGGGAGTTTACCCTTCGTGAGATACAGTTGAAGGATCGAAGGAAGATTGATTTGTTGGCTCAAATTTTGGTGCTATGTCGTCGGAGTCTGTTGGAGAAGGAGGAGTTCTTGGAAAACTTGGATGAAGTTGATGACTCTGAAGATGAAGAATAGGATATTTTGGAAGTTGTTTTTTGTGTTTTGATGTATATATGATGGTTGTATGGAAGCTTTATTTGACTGCTACTATGTTATTATAATTATAACAATATATTGATAATGGAAGTAACTGATCAATGATCAGTTTAATGGTTTTACGTTTTAATCCTTTTATTACCTTGAAGAAATTATTTATTTTTATTTATTTATTTACTTTTATTAGAAAATGGTCAAGTAGTGTGTGTTTGACTTTCAGTATTTCACACATCTATCTCTCTTACACTCAATCAAAACACACAGTTAGATTCAATCAGCAGATTTAGGGTTTTCAATCAAACGCAAAATCAATCAAAATAAATGTTAAGCAATCAAATATTCTTGAGGGCTATTATAAAGGGCTTGATTCTCTTCCGATTGAGCCTAATATCTCAGGTATTCGATTTGAATATGATAGATTGAAAGGGCGAATGTTAAAATTTTATAGTTTATTGCTAGTTTGTTAGTTTAGGATGTTTATTGATTTATAAATGATATTGTGTTATGTTAGTTTCGATTCAATATGGAAAACCAAGTATATGTTTTAAATATCATACTAAATTTGGAAGGGATTGAAGATTTTTCTAATAGTGGTTAGAATGTTTCAATGTACAAAAATCAACTACTAATATTTAACAGACGTGCAAAATAACCCGAGGTGGGACAAATTTTATTTAGCGTAAATCCTGCCAATATTGGTTTTTTGTCAGGGTATTAGTCATTTGCATAGGAAAAGTAGTTGTTTGATGATTTATGGCTCATTAGTTGAGGTAATAACGATTACGTGTTATACATGCAGTATGGGTAGGTGAATATCGATGTGCCGTTAGTTGATGCAAAAGCTGGGGGTGTTGAGGTTATTGTGATGATATGAGAGTTGGTGAGTAAGAAGAATGGGAGATTTGCTCATACTTTCATAGAGAATACAGTTACGAAGCATCAGTTTGATTTGATTTGAAGTATATATCATTATAAAATTGCGTTTGTGGATTAAAACCCGTACTTATTTTTTAAAAGTTTGCAGGGCTAGTGAATGCAGCACAAATTCTAATGATGTTTTAAGCTTGACAGGGCTTTCGCTTTAGTAGACGCGAAGTGTTAGGAATTAGAAAATTCCATGTTAAAGTGTCGGTCACCCCAATTATGATCTAGCATATGTTAGCTCGTAGACGTGTTGTTATTTACGTTATTTAGTAGTTTATTAGTTAGTTTGTAGCGTAGAATTGTTTAGTGTAACACTGTGGAGGAAGGACGGGTATTTACCCATTGTATGCCTGATCCACAGTCCGACGGGAGGACGTAATCTTTGTAACTATAAATACCCCTTCCATCCATGGAAGGGGTGTGGCTTCTTTGAATCTAACCTTTCATTTGTTAAGCAACTCTCTTTCAAGGAACCTCCTCTCAACTCTCTTCATCTATCTAAAATGGCTTTCTTGTTTAATCACTATCCTAGACCACCCGAATCATCAAACAACATAATATTCACGATCCTACAATTGGTACCAGAGCCATGGTTGTGTTGTTTCTTGATGATTCGTATGGTTTTGAGCAACTTGTGTTATTCGGTTTGTCAAGGATCTTGTGTTTCAGTTGATGCGACGTGTACTTTGTTTGTGGATGTTGGTTTATGGATAGTCGTTAAGCTGTTTTTTATAAACTGATTGAATGTGGTGTTAAGCTGTTTTAAGCGTTTCGATTCTGGTTTCACAAGCTTAACCTGACTTTTAAGATGATTTTAAAACTCTTTTAACACATTATGAATATGTTTGAAAGTTGTTTTTGTTCAGAATCTGGTTATTATTGTTCTTTCAAAATCTGGAATATTGTTCAAACAAGAGTCATTAGCAGTTTTCTTTTTGGCTTTGTTGAGGTTTAAGTCTGCTGCTGGTATTCTTATATGCAACTTGTGTCATTTTTCTTCATCTAATGAATGCGATTTGTCGTATTCTTCGATGCGAGTTGTGATTGTTACTCAATGCGAGTTATGTTTTGGTCCAGATTCATTGCATCCAGGATGCGAGTTGCCATTATATGTACAGACTCAATTGTCACGATGCGAGTTGTCAACATTTCATAAAGAAGCGAGTTGGGTACTAGCTTAAAGGATGCGGGTTGACTATTTAGTCAACTACGAGTTGCTTACCAATGACAGTATGCGAGTTGCACTTGCTTTTTAGCGAGTTGTTGTTGTTGCGTGTTGGGTCAAGAGAGTTGGGTCAAGATGCGAGTTGGTCATGAAGCGAGTTGGTTGCCAAATAAGGAATGCGAGTTGATAAGGGAAAGAATATGAAGCGACTTGGTAACAGGTTTGATACAAGTCAAATGAGGTTTGGTTGCAGTTTGTCAAAACGTGGTGCGATGTAAACAATATCATCAAACTTCAACTAACAACATCTATGAATATCAACATCTGTTTTATGTGCAATAAGACTCATACTAAAAGCCAACTCAAGATCTCAGTTTCAACTTCATGGTATATTATCAAGACCATCTGGGTCTATACACATGAATCATAAACCATCACTGATCCAAACTGACTCAACGAATCACAAACCCCTTCTCATATATGAAACAACAAGACTCAAAGATTAATGGAAAATATATTTATGATCTCAGAACTAGGTTGTGTTTCCTTGTGTCAAGTCTAAACCATTGAAGGCTTTCACACAACTTCTTCATCACAGATCTTAACTCTAACAACAAATACGAAATAAAAATGCTAATGATCTCAGATTCGTATTTTTCCGTGTTACTATGGTATCATGACCTTCTTAAGATCTAGTACACGATATAAGACCTCTTCATTGATCAATACTCATCATTTTCAAATAGATTTTGAAACTCATACATCACAGATCCATTCGACTCAAGCATACAACGAAATGAAAAAGTCAAATGGTTCTCAGATTTATATCGCATGTTCTCATGCCTCAATGTTTCAAGACTCTAAGCATCACGGAATTAAAATCATACTGATCTCAGAAAAGTCCAATAAATGTACTCGTTAAAGAGTTCTTTTGAACTTATGTCCTCACAGATCTTTTCAAAGTCAAAGCTTCAAAAATTAATGTTCGAAGGTAAAAGAGAGATCAAAACCAATTCGGTTTTAATCTTCTCCTTGTTTCGATTGAAAGCTAAAGATAAACCGAATCTTATACCTACCTGAGTTCTTCGGATTAGTTCTTGCAGCCTAGACCTTTTAATGGATGTCGATACCATGCCTCGTGCCATCCCTATGGCCTATTCGTTCCACCCTCGAGCCATCCCTGTGGCAAGGTTTTCATGAGTAACAAGAAGGATGAATGGGAGTTCCGGCTTCTGTTGATGTGCTTGGTTCAAACGAATGGTATAGATTAGGAGGGGGGCAAATTATTTTGAGATAAGGATTAGGGTTGGATGATGTCTCGTAGTCTGCATATTTGTGAATTATTTTGGGTTTGATGATTAAGAAGAGATGTATCTGAAAAGAGGCGTGAGAATATTCAGGATAAGAGGCATACAAATATTGGGAGTGAAATTAGGGTAAAGTGATTATTAGTGGTGTTTTATAATCCGAGATATTAGGGTATGAGATGGGTTAATGGACCAGGTATTAATTGGGCCATGATTTGGTAATGGGTGTTGGTTCGTTTTACATTATAGGAACGAGAGCTAATGGGCCGAGTGATGCTTATATGGGCCGGATAATACTAACCTTAATGTGAGCCTCTGTTTGATAAAGTCATGAGTATTGGTTATCAAATTTTGACAAAGGATATTTATTTACCGAGTAGATGAATTAAGCCTATGTTATTAAATGAGTTCAAGGTTCTGGACCAATGTTATTGATTTGGTGATGAAGTGATAGTTCAATCAGTTATTCTTGGACTTGTGACCGGGTCAAATTCTTAGCGACTTGTAATATGTCATTGATATCGGAATGTATGAGATAATCATTGCAAGAATTTACATTGACCAGATTTGTTTGAATTGATATTTGGACCGGGCTTGAAAGCATATATGATGATATTGGTCCTTGAGCTTTGTTCATGAGATTTGTACCAATAAGATTTGATCATGAGATTTGTCGATGAGATTTGAAGATGAGACTTGGTATGATGCTGAGGTTTGTGGAAATTTTGTAACTGTCATGTCATGCGGTTTGATACTATGATTTATGCATTTTCACGGAAGATATTTTGTCATGGCTTGAATTGATATTGGAACTAGGTTGACTTTGGGTTGTTTGTACGGGTATTTCTTATTTTGATTTGAAGTGAGGTTTTTCGGGCGTGTTTACTTATTTCGTCTTCTTTCTTTCTACCCTTCCGCGAAGATGACTTGTTTGGGCTTTTGTTGAGCGTGATAAAGACTTGGCTATTTAATTACGGTTGTGACTCTTTCTCGCTTAACTCACAACGTAACTATCACTTCGGTGTCTCACGCAGTTGAGGATACGTCAAGAGGTTTTGTACATTGGGTACATCGTTTCTTCTTCACAAGGATTAGTACAAGTTTAAGTAACAAATCAGGGGAAGTTCACTTCATGATCAAGTTTGGTATATCGGATTTACTTCACCAAGTAGTCACAGCAATAGCCGTCGGAATATGTGGAAGATGTGTTTACCAAAGTGTTTATTAGATGGTTGATGATTTTGTTGATGTTGGAGTAAGAATCGCTGATGAACCGCTGCATGTTCCCCTAAAACAGATATTCACCAAAACCAAAGTTGTCATAACACATTCAAGTTGACATTGTTTACGGTTGTGTCTTGATTTTGTAAAATCCCGCGAAAGAACCTATTTCTCGGTTTAAATCATAGACTTGTAAAATCCCGTGACAATGAAAACATCCTGGTTAAAGTAATGAGCATTTCCGGATCTATCTTACGGTTTATTCTTGGTTTTGTAAAATCCCGCGAAAGAAACTATTTCTCGGTTTAAAGTATAGAACTGTAAAATCCCGTGATGATGGAACCATCCTGGAGAAAGGAAAGTGTATGTCGGGATCTTATCTGATGTTGGTGCTACTACTTCGAAGAAGGGATAAAAGGGTGTACTTCATGAATTGGATGTGTGTTTGGATATTCGTCATGGCAGTTTGGTTATTACATGGTTTTACGGGGTTATGTGCCTTTAACCATGGTCGAGATGAAACCATTATCAAAGTTCACTTAACACGTCAATGGAGGCTAGATTTGAGTTCTTAACCAGAAGATGTGACAACGGGGTTAATTCACTATTATTTATTTGAGGTTGAAGTGAAATATCACGGGCGAGTGTACTTAGTATCTGAAGGTATCGGGGATGGATGGATGAAGATTCTTCAAGATCCTTGTTCAAGCCTATTATTAAAAACGAAGACTTGGAAATCTAGTTATTGTTGGGTGTCTTTTACCTTTTCTTTTACCACTTGGGGGAATTGGGCTCTTACCACCACAAAATAACTATCACTTTAAGGAGTTACGTTGTAGTGCTCAGTGTCACATTCAATTGTGGATTTTCAAGAGGTGATGTACGTCTATTACTTGATGGTTGGTTGGTTGAAGAGTATAGAGTACTTAGAGATTCAATGGAGGATGAAGTCTCGGCACCGCTCTTTTTTTCATATGTGCAAGTTTAAGTCACGAGTTCGGGGTAGTTTACTTCAGGGTCAAATTCATCATATTGGGTTTTCTCCATCAGCTGTCATGACAAATAGCCTACTGAATGATAATGGGTTGATTACAAGTTTGCCAAGAGTAGATTGAAAAGAAAGAGATTTATGACGTATGAACACTACAGTTCATGCCTCGTACTCTAAAGAAAAGAAAAGTGTACGTTTCAGTGCGCTTTATCTTCCGAAGAAGAGAAATCTTCTTATGATGTATGAACACTACAATTCATGCCTCGTACTCTAAAGAAAAGAAAAGTGTACGTGTCAGTGCACTTTATCTTCTGAAGAAGAGAAATATTCTCAATTATGACAATTCTCATCAACATGCTTCATGCTTTTTCCTTGTGCTTTCAATTATCAAGTGAACCGGGCTACAGTTGATTGTTTTCTGATTCCACTTGCTCAACTATAATGACGATGGCGACATCATGTGCTAATTTTGCGGGGGAGAAGTGTGAATAGACTACATTTGGATGATTTCACTTATTTAATCAAGAATGGCATCTCCGTATGCAATTCTTGAGGGGGAGAAGAAGTGTGAATTTTTTGCATGGTTGATTGATATTTGTGAATAAATGGTCAAACGGCTCCAAACTCATGTAAGAACTGAGCTTCTTCTTATCGGATCATCTTCAAATGGAGTTTCTTCTAAGATCCGTTGGTTGACATCTTCTTATGGACTGATGAGTTTAACAACAAAGTGCTTCTAGTTGCGGGGTTGATTTCCTTGATGAACATCTTTCTGTTCTTGTTTGATTGGGAGGGATTTTAATTAAGGGGATTTGCTATTTACAAGTTAACGGGAATGCCTTTGGTGTGAAGAAGATGTGAATTTTTTGCATGGTTGATTGATATTTGTGAATAAATGGTCAAACGGCTCCAAACTCATGTAATAACTGAGCTTCTTCTTATCGGATCATATTCAAATGGAGTTTCTTCTAAGAGCCGTTGGTTGACATCTTCTTATGGACTGATGAGTTTAACAACAAAGTGCTTCTAGTTGCGGGGTTGATTTCCTTGATGAACATCTTTCTGTTCTTGTTTGATTGGGAGGGATTTTAATTAAGGGGATTTGCTATTTACAAGTTAACGGGAATGCCTTTTGTGTGAAGAAGATGTTAACTGTCTATTTCCCCATTCGGACAATCTTGAAGAAGGTCGAGTCTACAGTCTGTTCTACATGTTAGAAGACTAAAGACGAGTTGCATTTAACGATCTAAAGACTTCTTCTTACTCAAGGCATTAATCAAACAGATTGTCAGTTTAGGGGAGAGCACTAATTGGGGGAGATTGAAAAGTCAGATTCAATCCCCAATTAGACTTGCTCATATTCTTTAGCAGTGATTCCTCGACAAACCCAATCTCCAGTTATTTCTCGAGGTGTTTATATTGACTATTGTAATATTGCAGTTGCACTATTGAATAATAATCCGCTCTTTGGTATTCCTTTGCCAAATCTTCACGGATTATTGTTCATGAAAAATGATCCGCTCTTTGGTATTCCTTTACCAAATCTTCACGGATTATTGTGCACTCTGTAAATCAACCACATGAACATTAAGGAAAATGACTACCTAATCCGCTTGAAGACATTATTGGTGAATCTTCCAGATCAGTCTCTATATGTATATCTTTAGGAAGATGGAATTGATGTTGAGGAATCATTTGTTCCGGTTCATTAAGTGGGTCAATGTACATCCGATTGTACATTTATTCACGTGTTGGACATTTGACACAAGTTGATTACTTCGGAGTTAATCATTTATCACTTATTTGAGATTGAAGTTGACTTTCACAAAGGCGTGTTCTTATTTGATAATTTGCTCGGGCTTAAGAATTTGAGTTGAAGACTTGGTTTATCTAGTTACCAGTAGTCAAGGTGGATGGTTGAAGACCTGGTTAACTATCACTATTATGAGTTACTTTGTTTTAATCAGTGTCACACGCATATGACAGTGTGGATAATCGCAAGAGGTGTTAATGTCTCATACTTTGTTTGGGTTGTGAGTACTTAGAGATTTGCTTGAAGCATAAATTCTCGACACCGTTCTTCCATCATTAGGTGCAAGCTTAAGATACGAATGTGGGGAATTTGACTTCAGTTTCAAGTATGGTATATCGGGGTTTCTTCATCAGTGGTCACTTCAAATTGTCTACATAAGGGTTGATAAAAATAGTCAAAGAGAGTCTTCAGCAAGTTGATTCTCACAAGAGTTCAAGTGTTCTTCTCATAAAGATTTCAAGTATACGGGCTTACAAAGAGTTGCTGATTTTGAAGTATCAAAACCAGAAAGGGGGAAGGAGACACGTATCTAAACGCGAGCAAACTTGATGAACTTAATACTTATAAGTGATTGAAGATATCCCGGGAAGACAAATGTTATTACCGCAGAGAAACTCAAGGTTTGACTCATGACGAGTAAACTTGATGAACTTAATACTTCTAAGTGATTGAAGATATCCCGGGAAGACTATTGTCATTACCGCAGAGAAACTCAAGGTTTGACTCATGGCGTTTAGTGTTCTTATTCCAACTATGTGGGGGAAGTGATGTAAGAGAAAGTTTCTGAAGATAAAAGAGGTACACAAGTGCGTGATGATCTCGATGTTATCACAATTATCAGGGGAGAGAGAATGGTGTACATTGGGGGCGCTCAGTTGTTTCACTTAAGGGCTTAATCAGTGATTCAGAGATATAATCACTTATTCTGGAGTTGACATCCGCTAAGATTGTCATCCGCAGAGATAATCAGTGACTTGGCCTGCTTCTTCAATGTTATCAGTTATTCCTTCCTTGTGTATTGGTATACTTCGGATATTTGAGCTTCATACACGCATCATCGGGAAGAAAAATGTGAACATGGGGAGGTGTTTTCATTCCCTCATGATGTGTATTCGGGAGAGCTCTTGGGTATTGGTGTACTTCGGGTTCTTGAGCTTCATACACGATCATCCGGGAAGAAAAATGTGAACATGGGAAGGTGTTTTCATTCCCTCATGATGTGTATTCGGGAGAGTTCTTGAGCATTATACAAAGAGGTTGACTGCATCAATTCAACTACTTGGGGAATTGTTCTCTTGACACCTTTGGAATGGATCGCCTTGACTTCAGGGTATGAAATTGAGAAGATTATTTAAAATGTGGGATGATACGTAGTTGTTGTTCTATTGGATGATATTACCTCGAACGAAGAATCACGGTGATTATTCTTAAAGGAGCAGCAGGATCGATGATAATGGTGTGCTTCTTTGTGCACCTGGCTAATGGAAGCTTGTGAGAAAGCTTTGAATCTGCTCAGCTAAAGGATTTTCAGTTTGGGGGGAAGCTGCCAAAGTCTCACATTCTTAAGGGCTCACTTTCTTCTTTTCAAGAGCCTCGGATGCTTTGGTGGTGTATGTTTGAGAGATGATGACTTCTATCTTCTACAACGGGGCTGCTCGATATCCTTATCTCGGTACTCGTCTCATCATCTTCTTATACTATATCATCTAAACTATCTGTAAATATTTATCAAAAACAAAATACAAAAATATAAAACCAAAAAAAAACCCATAAAAATCAGAAAATTTGAAAAATACCAAAAATATGTTTTCTCAAGACATGTCTTCTGGTATCGATAACATCTACGGTCTTAGAAATTTCATTCAATAATGGCACAGGACTTTAGATGAAGTTCGAGCAGGAGGTGTAAATATTTCTTTCTAAACATGTCTCAAAATATGGCTTACAATTATTTCAGACTGTAACTCGGGCTTCAAATAATGGCTTGCAGTTACGTCAGACTGTAACCCGTGCTTAAATCATGGCTTGCTATTATTTCAGATATCAGCCCGCTTTTCAAGAAAGGAAAGTGTTGCGCTAAACCAATTTTCAAATGTTTCGAGCACTTATCCTAAAAACAAAATGAGGAAAGTATGTCGAAGGACTGCTGTTCCTACTCAAATATTTTTCCGTCTAAAATTCTTTAGAAAAATATTTGCTTTAACAAAATGGTGGTAAATGAGTTGCTTTAAAAACAATCAGATTCAGAGTTTTTATTAAATTTGCAAATCTCAATCAATGACTTCAGCACTTTTAATCTTTTCATAAAATGAGTCATTGATTGAGGGGGAGAATGTTTTCAAATTTATATCATCTAACGGACTTTCTTAATTATCCTACGTGCTTATCTGACAAAATATAATTGCCTATGTTGAAGGACTAGGTTTCTAGGATGTGATTGTTAGGATTAGATGATTAGAGTTTGATGAACACATTATTCCCATGCCTTATATGATCTGATTAATATGTTGAATTGACTTTTATTAGTCGATTGCTGTTTGGGTGATGTCGACCACCATATATTTGTATGTGTGTTCACTAACATATGCAGGTATATTGGTATATAAGAATGTTCCCGATCCGGATCCCACAAATGAAGATGATTGGATGCCGAAAGGAAAGGGTAACTATATCTTGGGTTGACAAATGAAGAAACGAAGCTTAATTGGACTTCTATGGAGAGTTGGCATGGAAAAATGCAACGTAAGAGGTCTCATTGCATCAGCAGATGGTTTTCTTCATCAGCAAATGAAGAAACGGAGCTTAATTTGACAACAGTTGGCATTAAAATGCAACGTAAAGAGTCCTACTGCATCAGCAGACGGTTTTTCTTCATCAGCAAATGAATGATACCATTTTAAAACAATTTTTAAATAATATTGTTTTGAAAAATGGAAAAATATTGGTTTTGAAAATAAATTGGACTTAATTTTGAAAATCACCGGACTTCTTTTTATCAAAACCTATGTCACTCGATCAACGACTACGGTCATCGATTGAGGGGGAGAGTGATTTAAATTTAAATATTTTCAAACGATATTTCATCTATCAAGTCCGATTGTACAAAATAAGTGGTGATCTAAAGATTTAATGTTATGTCATGGTATGATTTTTCTTTAAGAATCAAGATCTTACAAAATGAAATTTTTTTTGTTCTTGTTTGATTGTGAAATTTTTTTATTTTACTTAAAGATCTCCTAAAAAAACTGTCATACCTGACACTAACAATCTTTAATGTTTTAAATTGATCCTCTTCAGTCATTTTTCAAAATTAAATCATGCCACGTCTTTCCCCTAAAATTTTCTAAAGAATTTAAATCAATTGGGATCACAAATCTCAAGAGGTTTGAAATTTTTGATCGGGGGAGAGATAGTGATTTAAATCTCAAATCTGTTTTAGCCCTTTAAAGGCACTCCTGCCTCCATGTGCCAAACAATTTCAAATACATGATACACATGTTGAGGAGGAGCATTTAACCAAAAACCATATGAGTATTTAAACCAGGCACATATTCTCCCATGTTTTCTAAACCTTATTAAATCACTTGGGATCCAAAATCTCAAAGGGTTTGATATTTTTTATCGTGGGAGAATTTGTGATTTAATAATGAAATTTGATAAAAGGTGATCGTTATTGATTCAATTGTGCAGGTGTCGCTCTCTCATATGTGCTAAACGCTTTCGAATCTCGAAGCACATATTGAGGGGGAGCATTTCAAAAGAAAATAAACTACCGAGGTACACAAGGTTTTATGTTTTAAAATGAAGTACCTTGATTGAGTTTTCAAATGGTTTTCTTAATGGTTTTTGTGAACGTGGATGTGTTTCAAAAAAACTCTTTTCACTATGTGATAAAATGAATTCAAAAAGCCTATGCACATATTGAGGGGGAGAATTTACCAAGAAAATCAAATGGCTTTTTCTACGGAAATTGTGATCAAGAAATTATTTCAAAGAACTTTTGCCTCCATGTGCTAAACAATTTCAAGATCATATGCACATGTTGAGGGGGAGCATTTCTAAATGATCAAAACTATTAAGGTACAAAATGCTTTGATCTCGTATCACAAGTACCTTGATTGATTTTTCCAAATGATTTTTGAATTGGTTTCAAGATGGAATGAACTGTACCAAAAGATAAGGATGGTTAGGTTAGGTATTAGTTCCCACGATCCGCCAGAACCGGAGGGATCTACCCAGGGACAATCCACTAGATAGTGTAGAGTCCTTAGGTATGATGAAAAAAGGAGATAAGTGAGATATGGGAAAAGCGGACTGAGACAGAGCTAGAACGGAATAAACCCAACAAGGTTCTAGTTATGAAGTCTCGGTTAATGAAGGGGTTGAAGAATGAAAAAGAAATGAAAATGAAAAGGGTGAAAAGAAATAGCCCTCCAATAATTCAACCTTAGGGCAGAAACGGGTTCAATACATATGCTACTGGTGTTTACTAAGGTAACACTGGTATTGAAGACAAGACGTCATGGACCCAGTGACGCACTGCACTAAACTTCCCAAGCTACTCAAGTTCCTCTTAAAAGGGCTTGTTTCATTCTCACGGGGAACCTACATAATCTATCGACTTTCTCTTAGAGATTGTTGATATTGAAGAAGGAGACCCTCTCCCTAGTCTCCGGCATAGGAACCAAATGTGCACTATTGAGTCTAGAGCCAAGAGATCATCCACATATCTCATTATGATACTATTCTTGAAGACTTATTGTTTCACACAATGTGGAAAGTAAGAATATATTAAGAGTCCTACGCATTATCCTTGTGGTATTGCCAGAACATCCGAGTGATATGTAAAATATTCACGATGAAGATGGAAATCCTTCTAGAGCCAACATCAAACAAGCTCTTGGTGGGTGACATGTGAGATCTTTCATAAGATCAAGCTTGTGACAACTGGATAGAAACGATGGGGCGATTCAATCTTGAATCAACCTTGGTCCAGGAAATGAATTGACGAATACTTTTGGAAAAACCGTTCGATGTGCAAATCTTCTTTTCTCTAGCACATCGAATGTGTATTCATTTTCAAACACAAAAAGTATCTCTGATTGAAAAAATACTTTTGAAAAACCGTTCGATGTGTAATCTCTTCTTTTCTCTAGCACATCGATGTGTACTCTCTTCATATACAAAAGTATTTTGATTGAAAATTGATCTTTCTCATAAAACCTCGTCGTATATTGTAAAACTCTTCAAGCAATACGCGATTGTTTTCAAATCATTTTTCATCAATAGTGAATCTCACCGGTTCACTCAATTCTCCTGTTGTCTTCTTTGAGACATTCCGGTTTGAGAACAGATAGAACAGCTGCGAAACCCTGTCAAGGAGATTCTTCGGAATTATACCTGATCACAGGCAGTACTTGTACTGATCAACGGGGAACCGTGGCCGTGTACCTCAATTCAACGAAAGTGATCAAAGACACTTTCGTGTGTTTTATTGCTAACTGTTGTTTGCAGGTACATTTGGACGGTTGCAGCTGATCAGAATTGAGGAGTCAATCCAAAGCCGCATGCTCACAGCATCCACACTTAATTGAAGAAATCATGACTGGTACATATCTACATAACATGGCTCTGATATTTATATACTATGCTTCTGCTACGCTGCTGCAAATATCATGATCCAGTAAAGCTTCCGCTACTATGATGGAAAGATGTCATGATTCAAAAGTGTGAGCATGTCGGTCCAAAAGTCACAAGATCATATGATGGCAACACAATAAAGGGTGATCCAGAGATTTACTGTGGCTGATGATCTCAATGAAAGCTCGAAGATCATCAAAGATGGGGATCAGTTCAAAGACCTCCACTGAAAGTACAAAGCATACGGACTTTGAAGAATTGCTACAAAAGCACAAAGATGCAGATGTTGAAGAATTAAAGTCTACGCAAGACTGAAGATTAAATAGAATGCTAGGACTCAAAATGTAAAACATGGGGTGACCTCCCTTAGGGGAGATTGTTAGGAATTAGAAAATTCCATGTTAAAGTGTTGGTCACCCCAATTATGATCTAGCATATGTTAGCTCGTAGACGTGTAGTTATTTACATTATTTAGTAGTTTATTAGTTAGTTTGTAGTGTAGAATTGTTTAGTGTAACACCGTGGAGGAAGGACGAGTCTTTACCCATTGTATGCCTGATCCACAGCCCGACAGGAGGACGTAATCTTTGTAACTATAAATACCCCTTCCATCCATGGAAGGGGTGTGGCTTCTTTGAATCTAACCTTTCATTTGTTAAGCAACTCTCTTTCAAGGAACCTCCTCTCAACTATCTTCATCTATCTAAAATGGCTTTCTTGTTTAATCACTATCCTAGACCACCCGAATCATCAAACAACATAATATTCACGATCCTACACGAAGAATGAGATTATTCGTCAATGAGGCATCGGAGCAAATTGCGTACGCTGATCGCATAATAGTCAATAAGGTATGCAGTTTATTAACTATTGAATTTTCAAAGTTTGTATGATTTACTTGATAGTAGATAACAACAAGCATGATTTATTAAAGTTGACCAAACAACATAGGATGCAACTTGTTGTTTAAGCATTATTCATTTTAAAAACTTAGAGAATAACATACCAAACTTCAAGATAGAAATTTAGGAAAAACTTGTTAAAAAAAACTACTTGAACACTTGGTTTTAGGTATCAATATGCTTTCCACTATTATTGCTCTTCATAGTTGCTGCCATAAGAGAACTCTATATGTTCATAACTTGGATGATTGTTAGGATATATAACCTGCAACGGTTCCACATCTGCTACTATTGGTAGTGCTAACGATAATTCCAAATTGATGTGTGTTTTTTTCTGTAGGTAGCTTTGAAAAACCTTCGTCTCAATTTTTTCGTGTTATTTGTAATTGGTAATTTTGGATTTTCCTTTATCCGTCTTTTTTCTTCCTGCAGTTTTGTAATTATCTCTTGCATATTTTCATTAGTATTTGAATCACCGTCCTTGCCCTATAATGAAAACAAATTTGGAAATCACAATATAGAAAACATATGAATGTGTACTATAAAAAGAACAGTTAAATGTTAATGGTTGTGACTTAAAATATATGTATATTAGCAAATTGGGGAAACCATTACTATAATATTGAAACCATTATCTTATTTGGAAATATTGAAACTTGCAGATCAATGTTTTTATCTTAAAATAGGTTTGACGTATGAAATTCAGAATCAAAAGTTAGGGTCAATTCATTGCTAACCTGAAAATAATTAATCAAATTTTCTAAACTGAGGAGTTTTCGATATGGCCAACATTGAATTCCAACCGATCGACAATGCACTTTAAAAAGAGATGAACCAACATTAAAGTATTTTGCAGCTCGGTGTAAGGGCATATGAAAGTAGTGCGAGATGACCTCCCTGCTGAATGACATAGGTTTAGACTGCTGATATCTGATTTATGTATGATAATAAAGAAGTTGATATGTGTATGTTACTGAGAAAAGTTGCTTTTTAAATGCCTCATCACGCTTTTGAACTGACTTGAAGTTAATGAAGGATATGTAACTCCTAATCAACCATAAAATCAATTTATTAGATATTTATGTGAACATTTGTGCATATTATTAATATTGTCTGCAATAATACTACTTGATGAGTATGCAGTTAGGTTTTGAGGTTATTTCATAAGTCAGAAAACAATGCTCTATGAATAAGTATTGGTGGTCAAATTTTATTATGTGTCTTTTAACATGAGAATACAGATAATGGACACCTGTTAAGAATTGGAACAATATTATAAAGCTTAGGAGTGTTTGTGGCAAATAATCAAGTAATAATAAATAAATGTGGTGAACTATGCATAGGTGTTGGCGTTCAAATTTTATTACGTGTCTCTGAATATGGAAACACAAATAATGTATATCTAAAATAAAATGTACGACTTTATTATATTTAATATTTAAACATTACATAGAGATGCTAAGATAGGTTACTGAAAGCTTCTTTGAAAACAATGTTACGTGTGCAGTGCTTAAGTCTGGGGTCTTTGTCTTCAATCATTAGTATCTTAAGGCCGTCAGGATTGGTAACTCTAGATAGCGCCACATAAAGTTGACCATGTGTGAACACATGAGTAGGCAAATAGAGGCCAACGTAAGTAAGTGATTGGCCCTGACTTTTGTTGATAGTTACAGGGAATTGTCACCGTTTTAGGATAAATGGCCATTTGACGTTGATGCTGATGTTAGTATAATCCTGTGTATAATGACATTGTCTCCTATATTTGAACCTGTAAGGATCTTTGCGTGAATAACAAATTGGCCTAAATCTGTGATGAGCAATCTTGTTCCATTACACAGACCTTTGCTTGGATTGATGTTACGCAATAGCATAATGGGTAGTTCCTTTTTTAATTGAAGTTCATGTGGGGGCATCCTGGGGAAATTTAAGGAATTTAGAAATTCAATCAGGTACAGGTCATGTTGATCTAGGTTGTTTGTAGATGCCTTGCAAACTTCATCCGCGCTATTGTATGTAACAGATTCCCCTGTTAATTGTTTAAACATATAGTCATTGATAGTATCATCATCATCATTCTGAGGAGTTAGGATTGCCCTTTCTTTGAGATACACATCATCAGTCTGTCTTGTTGTAAAATCAGGGTATGTCTCGGCTACAATCTTCTCGATAGGACAATCCCATGATTCGATTAGGAAACTTTCAGGAATGTCTATCCAAGATGGCTCGTCCTCATCTTCCTTGCATTTTGCTGGCAAATTGCCATCCCCCACAGCCAAGACCCATTCATTGAAATCTGTTTCGAGTATCAAGCAGTCCATTTTCACTATACTCATTGACACGCATACTTCGTGTAAGGGTAAATACCTTGCAATGCTTCCACAATTCAGACTGGTTTATACATGATTGAACAATGACTGGCCTACTTGCTTTTGGTATAACTGGCAGCACTTGACGAAAGTCACCTCCCAGCAAGACTGTCACGCCTCCAAATATTCGATCTCTACTGTCAAGGTCATGATATCCTAAGATATCTCTCAGCGTCTTGTCCAATGCCTCAAAAGCATATTTTTGAGTCATTGGAGCTTCATCCCAGATTATTACTTTCACTTGCTGCATGAGTTCTGACATATGGGTGTTTTATTTTATGCCGCATGTGCTGTTTTCTAATAATTCAAGTGGTATAACAAAACGGCTATGTGCCGTTTCTCTACCTTGGTAGCAACAATGAAGCAATCCCTATACAATTTAAGGATACTAATCGTTGCGTATTTTTTAAATGTTCAAGTTAGTTGTTTGTTTAAATTTAGTATAAATATATACTGAAGATGCTGACGGCAAGAACTATCTTACGCCTGATCTCAACCTTGAGATGATAGTTTTGTATAAAAATGTCTTTCAGTTCCGCCCGTCCGTACACAAAGTAAAATTTCCCTTTGTTACCATTTACATATTCAATAACCCCCCATAGATTAAACAATGTTGGGGATTTAACAATGAATGGAGTTGTTGATGTTGAATCTTACTTTCCTTCATATCATAAGCCAACACTTCACTTATGAGACGATTGTCCATGTTGGTTAGCAACATTGGGTCTGGCAGTGGTAGATCTTGAAAATCTCCTAAAGATCTTCCACACCTATTTAACAATTCTTGTATTTCAAGCAAACAATAGTTATGAAGCTGTTCATCTGTCAACTCCAAGTTAGGATAATCGAACATTTTCCTTTTCTTGTGTGGGATATCCTCTGCTAAAAACTGCCAGCTTTCTTCCCATAATTTTAAAGGCCTGCTGACATCACAAAACAATAGAATTGTCACAAACATGTCACGTAGCTGTGGTCCGAACATCCATACACTTGCTTCGGATATAGCATACGTCCATTATGTGTCATCATTTAAAAGGCCATATGCAAAACAGGCTTCCTTGAACGTGGAACACAATCTGTCGTTAACAGTCATGAGTTTCTCAAAGGAGCGAGGTCCTCTGACAATGTTCAACAACATTCGAAGATAGTATCGTTCTCCAGATGCCGGGTGCGAGTAAACAATCCTCCAAATGCATTTATGCTTCTTTCGTTCTTTCCACATTTTGTCTTTCTCATGCCACACATAATGGGCAAGTATCTCCGAATACGTGTATTTAGGGCTGGTAAGCTTTCAGAGTCACGAAGTGTGATTGCATGTTGATTTGGCAGGTGGTAATTGAGTTTAATGACTGATGGATCTGAGTAATGGATGTCATAGGGAACAAACGCCAACCCGCCCCACATGGAGCTAAAAACACAATTCAAATAATTTTTATTTCGGCCCACCTCCAAAATCGACGTCTGTCTGACCACCATTGTTTTTACGTTTCTCTTGTATAACAATTGTGGCTCTATCAGGACCTTTATTCAAGTATTTGAATAAGTACTTAATTGCCTTTGATCTGTTGCACCATTCTACGTTGATGTGGACTGGTATTTCGAAGGAGATAACTTGTGAGGAACCACATATCTGTTATCATATTTGAATTTTCCTTTTATATGGTAAGCTTTATTATCCCCTCGACGACGATAAATAGCATAACCATCACTATCGACCATTGTTTCAGCAACGAAACATTTAGGAAAATGTTTTGAGACATTTATTCTCACCGCATATGGTGCGTATTTAGCATCTTTACCTAGCGACCATGTGACATAAATTCAGCTTACAAGTTTATACCATCTGGATCATTTTCTCGACATGGTATCTCTGCTGTAATTATATCATTTATATGGGACGGGGTTTTGCATTTCAATTCTTCTTCTAGCCATAGTAGGATGTGAGCATGAGGTAGGCCACGTTTTTGAAATTCTATGACATATACAACTGAAAGAAAATTGAGAAACAAATAAGATAATACATAAATTTGTTATAAAAGAGTAGACATATTGCCATTATTAGCTAAGGTGCATACTCCTCGGGACTTGCCAAAAATATGGTGTTTTGTAAGATCATTTACACGTTCAGAAGCTTAAGCTTGAATACGCCAGTGGACACTTCCGCACGATCATGTGCTTTTGCCCCTAATGTGCTTTAACATTTCTAAAATCTCGTGACACTTTGTATTAGCAGGTGAAAGTGATGAACAAAACTGGTTTACATGTTCGACATATAGCCATTGCATCCTGGTAGTTTTGCATCATATACCTTGGGCCCTATAAAACTTTTGGTAGGACGATTCGCTTTCCCAACCTGCTGCATTTGTATCACCTCTTGTTACAGCGCCACACACGTTAGATATAAATCCACACATAACGTATCTTGATTTTTCCTATTCCATAAGCCTTTTCCTCGACAGCCGCGTATGCGTCAACCAAAAACTGTTGCAATAATCAGCCACCTCTAAGCAATGTAGTGCCTTGATTATTTCGATGTTGTATGATGTACGAGTAGTACTCTTTCATTGTAACAAAAGGCCTTTTGGTTTGGCGTACACCTTTTTGTTGTTGTGATACAGATCTTTCATGATAACCGTCCTCTCCATATGGAAATAATAATGGATATTGGAGGGCCATGTATCCGGATGCAACTCTAAATGCTTCAGCCTTCATCCTTGTTTCTTACAACAATATCTATTGTGGGAATACCATCACCAAAATCTTCTGATTAGAGCAGCAATCCGTACAGTTAGGCAGTATTTGCCGAGATGCACCCGACCACTTAGGAGATGTAGTTCAAAGTGGGCGAATTATGGGACTCGTAGACTAACCGGGCCATTCGAAATGCCTTGGTGATTGATTTGTTTGATTGAACATTTGCATCGCTTACACTATATTTGCATCCACGACTTCCACTATCTTTGCTTATAAAAGCTCCCATTCGGTTCTTAAAGTTCATTTCCAGTACAAAAAAATATAGTTAAGATATTTAGGATGAGTGCCTTGTTTAGGCAGTAGAGAACCTATTCGATGATAGTTTTGGCCATTTACTCTAAAGGTATATGGACCCCTGCATGTGTTAATTGAATGGTCTATTCTTACTCCAAAAGATGTGTAACAAAACATACCGTTATATACCGTGATCTGTTCTTTGAACCTTGAACTTGCAGGAGTGCTGTAGTCCATAAGCTCATTAAGAGGCGAAGGTGTTTCATTATATATCGGAAGAAGCACTTTTCCCCCTTGGCAGCAAACAGAGAAAGTTGGGTTGACAACGGTCTTTGTTACGTTAGTTCTTTCCTAGTACCACATAACAGCCTTGCAATTTTGACATTCATATGTTGGAGGGCCAATATCATGGTGCACCACAGGAATACCTTGCAAATAAAGGTAAATATCATGGAGAAGAACAACATTATAATAAGTTAACTAACAGGATGCAAAACTTACAAAATGTTTAATTACCTGCAGATGCATGTGCAGCTCCATGTGGGATTTTTTTAGCTGCACGATGAGAAAGTGTTCCTATAGGAATAACCATTACGGTAATATTCATTATTATTAAATCGATAAACTGGCAACTTTAGTACTAATTACCTGTTGACCTTCTTTTTTTTATAAACAAAGGGATTTTTGGAATTCGAAGCTATTTGGTTCAGTGGCAGGTCTGTCAAAGTGCCTACCGAGCGTGATTCTTGTCCTAACAAAGTATGTTGATAATGCAAAGCAGGTATGCATTAGTGGAAATTTGTTGTAATTGCATAATGTAAGTCAAGTTTTATAAACGGCACGGACCTGTAAATGGTCCAACATTTTGTGTCATCCGTAAACCACAGAAACTCTGCATCTTTCCACTTCCATTGATAATTGTTGTTGAATGAATAAATAAAGTTTTGTTCAATATGTGAGGATGGAATTTCATAATGTTCAAATGCGACCACGAAACGCAAAAGACAAATACAGCTTTAATCATATACATAATCGCCAGGTATGTAAACTTGTAAAAGTCAAATGTACCTGTATCCATTTAATACTTGAAGGACCTGATTCACTTTTGCAACACATTATCTTGCAGATTTAGCAAGATAATGAATGAAGAAGTCTATTAGATCACCTATTGGGATTCTATTGTTTAACTGATGCAATAAGTGTGGTGTACAATGAAAAGGCATATACTTATAGTTCATGGTAAGTCTCTATATGTATTATATATTCCATATAATTCATCAGTTTTTGTAATAGTTATTTTCCCAAAATCTGATTTTTTCACAATAATCGTTAACATGCATTTCCCTTTAATATCTTGTGGAAAGTGTCCATATCATAGCCGGTTCATATTGGATGTACCTGAAATCAAATAAAGCACAAAAGAAACAATATTTTGCATGACAGGCATGTAAAATAAATTGTCAAGGCAAAATAAAATCAGATGCAACGAAACATAAGAGCTTTGTGTCTTTCAAACATAAAAAACAAAGGATCCCAAAATCAGTTTTAATCCAGTGTATTATTCACGTCATAATTGTTTATTTTGATAATGTTTATTCGGTTACGGTAAAACAGTCACTCACTGAATCTTCCATGACTAACGACCACAAAATATACGGCGAGGGTTGTATTAATATGTGGGCAGATATAAAACTATAGCTGACCAAATATGGTATACAACATGTGCTTACCGTCTCATTTTCTTCTTGTCAGTTG
Organism: Chrysanthemum makinoi; assembly: GCA_910596185.1. Taxonomy (NCBI): domain Eukaryota; kingdom Viridiplantae; phylum Streptophyta; class Magnoliopsida; order Asterales; family Asteraceae; genus Chrysanthemum; species Chrysanthemum makinoi. The sequence continues at coordinate 302,957,905 of OU343220.1, read as the reverse complement.
CGGTGTCGTCCTCACCATCTTGGTCACCATCTACAGATATAAGTTCAATATCCACATCTGGATGGTCAATATCCGCCCTACAAATATTCGAACAATGTTTGTCATGTTAGCTCTTATGCGTAAGTAATAGGTTTAAGGTTAAAATGTTAAAATGTTTGGTATTTTTGTTGTCACAAAAGGGCATATGTCGTGATGACCTCTTTTTTTTCTTATCATCTGTAGGGGTATACTTGAGCAACCGTTTGAACGATGAGGCCGATGGTGCAGTCGGCTTGCTATTTGCATTGATGGTACCAGCATCTTGCCCATCAGCCGAAGGCATAAGTTCATGATCAACGTCTGAATCCTCAGGGTCCACTCTGAAAATAACAAAACCATGTTTATCATGTACGTTTTTTTTGTATTAGCAAGAGTCCTTAAAGAACGAATATTGTTATTATAGGATATTTTTGGGAGACAAATATTACAGCCTTTGATTACCTATTTTTCTTCTTATCCTCTTTAGGTTTGGACGGTGTAACGACGGATGGAACTGGGGTTACTGTCTTGGATGATGCAGTTGCACCAACAGCTTCATTATCAAGGGTGCTCGAGCTTTCAGTTTCAATTGACGGATGAGGTGAGTCCACCGCCCAACATGTAAAACTCTCAAACTTCCCATACTCATAATAGGTATGACTTTTGATTTCAAATAGGTGTGTTGTGCCAATGAGATCGAGTATGGGAGAAGGCAAGTTGGCGTGATCATCAAAAATCTGCATATCAAGTCATGAGTAATGGAGCACGGGAGAAGGGGTGCAAATAAACAGTAAAATTTTAGACGTACCTCTTTTTCATCCGTCAATAATGCCGAAGCTGGAAACTTTATCAAGTTAACCGAGGCCCCATCAAAAAGGACCACCACAGTATGACCGGTATCATCCGAGATACCAAGTTCAAGGCGATACCTGCAAAGAGCAAGTGGTGGATAGTAAGTATCAATGTCAATAATTATATATATTGTATACAAATGCCTAACATATGAGATACAAACATAATAGTACCTTATCACAGGGTATTCAACCGGCCTTTCACATGAATCACACCAAAAACGCCCACCCTTCCTAGTAGCTCCTTTCTTGCAGTTGTCACCTCCACACAACGAAAAATTCCATCCCTTTCTAGTACGCACATCATCAATCTTAGCCTTACATAGGAAAGTCGCGGACTGCATAAAGAAAATATATCAATATCATGCATTTTAAGGAGGCTACATAGCTGACGGGGGGAAAAAGAAACACACATCATTTTTCCGATTGCGGGCCCACATGAGCAGATTCTTGATGGTCCCATCTTTTGGTTCAGAGATGTGTGCACCCAAATACGCTGTTGAAGACACAACACTGCTAACAAACAGGTAAACGATCTTGATAAGTTGATAACAGTTTGAATCTTATCAATTATAAATTTTATATTCAAACAATTTCCTACCTGGCGTCTTTTTTCAATGCGTTGATTGCAGGGATGTCAATAGAATCTAGTATCTGTGTGGCTGAACTACTCGATAAATAGAGCTTATCTGAGAGGTAAAATTAAAAACCAAATTAGCATGATAAAGGTGTCTACTATGGAAAAGGTAAATAGCCCAAGCTGACTCACTGTTATACTGCTTTGCAGATGTGGATGTCACCACAACAGCGCACACGCCTGTCTGTTTTGCTTTCTTTTCAATCAACATATCAGCGAGCCCTCCCCATAGAGTCACCCGTATTGATTGGCCTCTGATGGCACGGGGAAAAAATAAACAAACGGTTAGTTCCTTAACACATATTGGCCAAAGAAAAGTTATAAATTTGTCAACATCAAATGCAAATAACATAAATTCGAACTTTTGATTGGTCAGGTAGAAATCAATGTTTTTTAAGCCTGCTTTCGTATGGTTCATCCTTCCAACATTCGTCGCATAACCTGCAACATCTAAGAGGTAACAATTTTTATGGAAACAATATTTATGGCCAATTTAATTGAACAAACATACAAAATAGTAAATTACCAATGAGATATTTGTTCTCCGTTGGCTTTATTTGATCTAAATCCACCAGCTAAAAAGGATGTCTGACAAACCCATCAGATACAACCAAGGATTTTCTTATTGACGTTGATCCATCAAACTCTATCATAAAGGTATCATCCTTCCTAACTCTAAAGTCTTCCTTGTTATGCATGACAACAAAGTTTTTAACAGTGTATACACCCCCCCTCTTTTAACCTCAAGAAATTGTGAGCCACGGTTGCCTTGGCGGTACAATGGATAACATTACCCTGCAATAAAACCATGTTCAAATTTGTTGTTAAATAATACATACATTTTTTTATCCTTTATTATCTATTGCTATAACTCAGGTATTGGGGAGATATATATGCATATACCTTTGCATCAGACACCAAGAAATCGGTGCTCAAGTATCGGCCGGTTGCAGCATTTACATCCCACATTCTACACAACAACACCACAATGGTGCCAGTTGCATCAAGATTCAATTCATTTAGGAACAATTCACCCTTTGAGCATCCAACTTGTGTAGCCATGATAATACACGTAATGGACCTTGTTGGTTTTATTCTTACTGGTCTTCATGCCTCATTTATGGAGTCTCCATTTAAGAGATAATTGATAAGTGATCCGGATTCTTTAAGGGTGCATAACTGCAGCCCTTTTGTGTTCCACTGCATATGTTGTACCAAATCATGCATTCATGTAACCACCAATAAGCTTGTTGAGCTTCTGCATTCATGGCATTATTGATTTGTATCCTTTGAACTTAATATTTTGGGAACTTTTCGTCTACTGTAACAGTTAGACGCCTTCATTGAAGTTTACATATTTCAATAATCGACATTCAAACATATGGCTTTACACATGTTGTACCGTACTTATTGTTGTGCACAAACCCTCTTGCACATTAAATTAAGGGGTTCAACTTTATAGTATAATAGATAGATATTTCGATGGAGAAATTATAATGTTTTAAAAAACCTTAGATATGTAAAAATATTACTTGTTTTAAATAGTTGTTTATTGCTGATGTTATTCTTATGAATTGCCTAAGGCTTTGATAACGCTACACGCGTCGTTCGGGGTCAAAGGAACTTCCTTTTCGTCTAGCAAGTTTTTCAACACCCTAGGCAGTGAACCTAATCGTTGTAGTGTAGTAATTAGGGTAAGCCACGGGTATTAATATCGTTCTCTAGGGGAATAGGAATGCTAGTAAGCAGTTACTACGCTAAGGTTGGGGTTGAGGAAGATTATTTTTTTTATCTTTTATGTTTTTTAGGAAATTGAAAGGTACGAATCTCGGGGTTTGGATTTGGGGATTGGTATTGCTACCGATTACTCTACTTATCTAATTATCTAATCTAAGGTGTATGTAGTCTATGTCTAATTATTGTGTGCTCGTATGATAGTTTAAAGATGTGTTTACTTAAGTTTTACTACTCCTTAATTATCTCCTATTGGTGGTTGAATTGTCACGTCCTTATTCTTAGTTGCGTTGTGTGTCTAAAGTTGTAGGGTATGCGTATGTTCCCTAACTCTTTGAACTTACCAAAGGGTCTCGTCTACAAAACCTACTAGGGATAATAAACTCTTACTTTAAGGCACTCTTTGGATGGTTTAGCTTACAACTACTCAAGGAGCTATATTCTAAGGTTCACAAAGATTTAATCAAGCATTAAGTGCACAACGAATGACCTATCGCACTACTAGATCATTAATCAACTAAGATAAGAGACAACCAATCAATATACAATAATTAAGTTTCATATTCCCTAAGCAAACACACAAGTAAATTATCCGGACATGGAGAACATGCAAGCATACACACAAATAATCAAAGACATAATTGAATTAATGAAGTAAAACACTTATCTTGGTGTAAGATAGGGTTTGGAACCCTAAAATACTGTACAAGACAGCCTTGGTTCGGTTTAGGTTTTAATCCAAAAGACTACACACTAATCTGAAAAATTCGGATTCTATATATAAGATTACATGTGCGACGGCGTCACCTTATGTTTTGTGGCGGTGGGTCGCCGTCATTAGGGTTTCGTCTTGGCCACGTTAGACTTGCGGCGGCGTGCTTGTGATTGTGTGCGCCGTCCTCTTTAGCTTCGGCACGTCGGATTGAATCTAGGCCGTCTAAGTTGCGACGGCCTACTCTTTTATAACTTGACGTCGTCACTTGAAAATAAGAGTTTTGGCTTCAGTCCCGTCACAAAATCCTCCGACGGCGTCGATAGCGATGGCGCCGTCACCTTGTATTTTCAGCAGCTGGAATGCCTCGATTCTTGACTTTGGCCATTTTCTTCGTATATCCGCGCCTTTTCGTCCAAATAAGTGCCATTACAGCAATTTGCCTTCACGAGACCTAAAAAGTGAAAATGAACGATATTAAGTAATAACGGATACAAAAGTGATCAAATAAGGGCTTAAATGACCCCTCAAAAGGTACCTTTTAAAACCTTATCAAATATCCCTACACTTGGTATTTGCTTGTCCTCAAGCAAATGTGCTTTTAGCCAATTAATTTATAAGTTAGGGGTCATGAAGCATTGGTTTAAAACAGTCCACAACACATATAAGCCCCGAAAAGTCATAACAAGCACGGAAATTACATACTAGCACCTCTCATGGGGTGTTTGGATACTCACATCTCTCTCGGGTGTATATGAAATATAACAAGTTGGAAATGGAAGATAAACACTCATTAACGGTCCTAGTACATAGATTACCATAGGCTTGAGAATAGATCAAACCTCCATCGCTTTGGCGTAAGCACCTAGAAAAGACTATCAAAGAGGTCTTTAAAGGGTTGTAACGTTAAGCTTACGGTAGGGAAACAAAGGGTTTGGTGGGATAGGCTTTTAGTGGTGGCAAGTCAAAAATCTCTATGTTAAATGCATACGAAGAATGGCGTTGCTAAGCCAAGACTCGACACTCTAGACTTTAGCTAACTGAAACAAACAAGCATAAATTAAAAAGATAGATGTAGGATGGTAGCCCGTATGTTTTTTATTTTATTTTTTTTATTTTATTTTTTTTTTATATCATACACTTTTACTCTACCACCCTCTACGGTAACATCAAAATGATACGGATTTATAGGCACATCCCTACACTTGAGTTTTTATTATTCTAACACTAATTCGACCCGAATTGAAAAGATCAAAACACTTGGGGTACATTATTACGCAAACAAAGGGAATTTGAATTTAACGTTCCCTTCCCGTCATTTCATAAACTTTAACTTTTCCCATGAATCCCAATCGTCCCAAAACTATGTACAAAGGATATGACTCGACTTAGCAACTCATGCAAGCAACCGAATAATTGAACTAAGGGTTTAGGGTGATAACAAAAATGCACTAAAAGTGAGTGCAATAAAGGTAGGCTAAGGCGATTTGGGTGTATATTTGGGGGTGGGGTGTAAACAATGCTCTTCATTGATATTCGGAAAAACCGAAACATCACGAGAACCGCGAAAAGGATAGGCTCCGAGGGGTTAACTAGGGGTATCGTGTACTAAAGATGAGTACAACGCAAAGGGTGTGGGGGAATTACTCAACCGATGTGGAAGAAGTAATTATATTACGGGTATCAAACAAGGGTTATCCTAATGCCTCTTATCATTTAGTTATTCCTAACTACACAAGTGTAGTCTTACTAGCGATCTCGGAATGCATCACAAAACAAGTTCTAGAATCTAATATACTACCGGTTCACACTCTAAGTATTAAAGATGAATGCTTTAATTCCTACTAATCTAAGGGCGATCCTCACATTTTTGTGGAATTTAGGTGGTAAAGGGTTTTTGTGCTAGTCATGCAACTTCCTATCCGTGAGACGCTTTTGTTAAAACTAATGGCCCACTCCTATATGTCATGAAAAATTAAAAATTTGGTGCCAAAATTACCCTAACCGACATTTTCTCATGGTTTATTACACAAATACAATTGGATAAAGCAAATAATCAAGGATAAGCATAGTTTCAAAGTTCCCGTTTTATTTTCCCTCCCTACACTTAAACTGAACATTGTCCCCAATGTTCCCCGAAAGTATCAAAGTTATGATAATGGAAGGTAATTAAAAACGAAAGAAACTAATACTCCCCTGATTAGCTCGGTAGGATCCGTGTAAAGTAGTGGTTAAATCTTTTCCAAGAAGAATTTATGCGTGAAAAGCTCCTTCCAATCTTATGTAACTTCTTCTTGATAAATTAAACCTACACATTTGAAGAAAACAAACGAAACCTTCGCATAAAATCGGCGGTAATAATATATATAAGACTCGATTTAAACTAGGATATAATGCTTGTGGAATGGATGTTTACATAATTTCTGGAAAATTAAGACCTGGAAAATTCCAAAAATTATAAGTAGCTCAGAAAACGAGAAAAAGTAATCTGATGTTTTACTCCTTCTCGAGCCGTTGCAATCTGGCCGTCGGAGTTATCCGACAAAACGGTATGATTTTGGAAAAATTCGGAAATTTTACATCTTTAGAATCTGGAAAAATTTCCGCAAAACATCCATTATGACTCGATACAAGCATTTGACTCGAACAAACACACATATATATCTTTTAATTAATTGTTATTCTCATGTTTACGTTTCTTTTGAAAACGTGTGTAATCCTCCCTACACTTATCCCTTATGTAAAATACCTTTATATGCAATTAAGACGAGGTTAAAAACAAAATAAAGCATTTTTACAAATTTAAACATGAGAATAAACAATCAATAAAAGACATATGACACTAACATAGACAATCCAATCACACAAGCTAGATAAATCACACCACATGTGAATATGCATAAACATCCCATAGTTCAAAGTTCACCACAAAGTTAAGATGTCCTAGATTATTACATACCCAAATAAAAATTGTTTCAACAACCATCCATACTTAACCATAAATAATCCATAAACAAACATGAGTCACTGGGGAGGGGGTCCATAACGATAGTCATAACCAGGGGGAAGATGGCCCAAGTACTCATAGGGTGGGTAATCCTCCTCCGCCAGGAAAGGATCGATTTGAAGATGTGGATCAAGTGATCACGCATGGACCGAGATGTTGCATCTGCTGGCAGTATGGTCATAGGTCCAGTTAGCCCTCTGGTCCTGCTGTGCCATCCATGTATCCATGAGGCCCATCCATGCTCCTTGGTAGGCCGCCAATCCCAATGGACATATGTCGGTAGACGTCGCCGAGCTCTGTTGGGATATGAAAGTCTTTGAAGATATGAAAGTCTGAAGATTGATAAAAGTAATCTTTGTAAGCTACGCAAATCTTTGGAAAGAGTCAAATAGTCAAAGTACTGCTAATGATAAAGTCAAAGTACTGCACAATGAAGTCAAAGTATCTTGCAAAAACAAAGAATTGTTATATTAGTTTATAGAAAGTATTGTAACTCTAGAATGTTCGTATTAGATTACTTGTCGTACAAGGATACAATTTGTAAACCGACTAGGATATCCTTGAGCCTATAAAAGGACTCCTAGATTGGTATTAGACGTACGAGTTTATGAGTTTTAGAGTTTACGAATTCACAAGTTATTTAGTGTTTTAGAGAAGTTCGATATTCTTAGAGTTGTTTAAAGTATCTGCATAATAAGCAGATTTAGAGTTAATAATAAAAGTTATTCTTCTTAGCTTTGTTAAGTAAATTCCGCGTACTTGATAAAGATTGCTCGGTGTTTCTTTGTTAATAACTTAGGATTTATCCGAGGTTGTTAAACCTTAAACAAGCTATTTAAGTTAGTTTGATTAGAGTACATCGATCCAACAAGTGGTATCAGAGCTTGTGTGGAAACTCTGACTAGGAAGAAACCCTTCTACAAAAACAAAATCTAAAGATGTCGAATGATTCTGTTTCACCACCTTCCATCACCTCTATGAGGATTCCTGTCATCAAGAAAGGCGAATATGATCTATGGTGTATGAAGATGAGGCAGTACATTGCCATTACAGACCAAGCTCTATGGAATGTAATTGTTAATGGTAATGAAGAAGTTCCAGAACCTATTGATGTTCCTGGACATCCCAAAGCACCTAAGCGGTCTTACCGCAGACTACATTAAGGAATCAAGAGAAGGCACTCAACATTCTCTTGTCTGCCATTCCGGATGGTCATCTTCTCAAATTTCATGATGCTAAAGATGCTAAGCAGCTCTGGGCTGCTCTCAAGATTTGGAGGGAATGAAGCTTCTAAGAAGATGCACGTAAATCTGTGAAGCAACAGTTTGAAACTTTCACAGTTGGTGAAAGAGAGAGTCTTGATCTTTGCATATGATAGGTTTCAAAATCTCCTCAACATGTTGGAGTTATACAAGGCATAAGTATCAGTTGAGGATGCTAATTTGAAGTTTCTAAGGAGTTTGCCATCTACATGGCATGTGATTGCTACAATGATCAGAGGACAACCAGGTTTGGATGTCATGGACTTTGATGATCTCTATCATCAACTGAAGGTGTATGAGCATGAGATGAATGGTCAAACCAGTTCTAAATCACACAAGATTGCTTTTCGTCATCTGAAAGAAGGCGCATACTTCAACCAAAAGTCTTGCTTCTCCTCAAAGTATTGTTTCTCAAATCTTTGCATTTTACACCCCCCATCTATCTTTGAGCAAGCCCCCAACAACTAATTTGCACTCGGATGAAGTTGTGTGCTCCTTCTTTGCACAACAAGCTAGTTTATTGCAATCACTTATGAAGAAGATCTAGCACACTTGAGGAAATTGATATCAGGTGGCAAGTTGCTATGACCACTGCTAGGATTAAGAAGTATATGAGGAAGACAGGAAAAAGCATTGATTTCAAACCAAAACAGGGAATAACTTTTGACAAATCCAAAATAAAATGCTTCAATTGTCAAAATTTGGACACTTTGCAGGGAGTGCATGTTTGCTAAGTATCAAGCAAACAGGACATCTGAGAAACCAAAGTTAGAGCTTAAAGAAATTCCAATTATCAAACAAAGGCTTTGGTTGCTCAAGAGAAGTTATCGAAGTTGACGGAGTGAAGAGTTTGATGATGAACCATTGACTTACTATATGGTAGCAAGTGGAAGAAGTAGTCGAAGAGTCATGGAAGAATTGGATTGGAGCACCGCTTTTGATGAGGAACTGAACATCTTGATTTGGAATCCAGAGATTGTTTAGGAGAATTTGATTGGAGCTTGGAAAGTGAAGATGATCCTGTTCAACTTGCAATGGTGGCTACTTCACCAAGTTCACCCCTATCTCTGAGGTATGCTCAAATTGTCATGATTTTTATCACAAATTACTTGGCAGTTATGTGATTGAAAGAGATAATTGTGTTAGGGCTAGGTCTGAGGTAGCTGGTTACCAAATAACCTTAGAATCTATGGAAGCTAAAATCTTAACACATGAAGATAATGAAGTAGCTTGAAATGAAAAATATACAACAGAGATTATCAGTTAAAACTAAGTGAATGGAAATTAAACGTAAATTTCTTGAAATAGAGAAATTGACTAAGGAAAGAGATGATTTGTTAGCTAAGTTTCTTTGCTTGGGGTGAGTCCAGTCTGCATCACATGTTACTTATGTTCAAAAACAGAGAAGAGCTTATATTAAAACTGGATTAGGTTTTGGAATGGACTTTGATAACATAGAAGAGAATCAAGTTGATGATGACCTTGAGGATATAACCACTAGTGATGATGAACTCATTAATTATGTAGACACATCTAGTAATGAGGATTCAATTAGTGAACCACCTCCTGAGTATAAGAAAGATAATGGTTATCATGCTGTTCCCCATCCCACTGGAAGTCATCAACCCCTTAGGCCTGATGTTTCTCGTTTTGGAGTAGACAATCTAGAGTTTAGGAAAAGGCTTATTGGTCAATCTAGGTGCGAAAACCCCAAAGAGACTATCTGAAAACAATGTTCAAAGTCAAGCGGTACCTTCAACTCAAATCTTTGCTCCAAGCAAGATACCTTCAAGAAAACCTTATCAAAATAGTACTGCTAAACCTTTTTGGGATAACTTTGGTCTAAACAAGTTTAATCATTCACCTAGAAGGCACAATAGTTTTGGTCATAGACATAGAAGAAGTCACTTTGGAAGTATGGGTCAAAAACTGTGTTTTGTGTGTTTTAGTCCTACTCATTTAATCAAGGATTGTGAACATCACTCAAAATACCTTAGCAAATTTCCAAAGAACAGGTATGCCAACCAGAAACCTAGAGAGCACAAACCAGTCTGGAATAATTCAAATAGGGTCAATCACAGAAATTACTCACCGGATCATAGATACCCACACCAGAGAAGACCTTTTTCAAAACCTTCAGTATCTCACAGTACTTTCCCAAGTAACCAGTACTTTCTCAAAGTACGGCTCAGCCAAAACAAGGTACTGATCACACTCATTGGAATAGGAACCCTAGGAGATCTTATCACTATCAACCTAGAAGGTATTATAATTCACATAGGGGATCTAGATCACAGAAACCACGTGTTAAACCAGAATGGGTTAAGAGGAAAGTACTGCGAGGACAAACAGTACTTTCAACAAAAAGTGAATCAGATGTTTTTGTGATACAAGAAAAACAGAATGAACTTGTAAAAGAGAGTTGTGTTGAAAAACCAGAAAGTTTTGAAAATCCACATGCTAAAAATCAAAAGATAATAATGGATCATGTTTTGAAAAACAGTGGAAATTACATACTCAAAGAATTTGAGTTTGTAACTCCACAAGGGAACACAAGTCAGTAATGGCTTGGGTTCCTAAAGATCACTAACTCTTTTCTTTTTGTGCGGGCAACCGGAAGAGGAGCTTAAAGATCATCCGATTGTAGATAGTGGTTGCTCTGGAAGTATGACAGGAGACAAAGAGATCCTGCCTGATTTTAGAAATATTAGTGGAGGAAGAGTTGCATTTGGGAATGATCCCAATGGAGGAAGGATTACTTGAAAAGGAACTATCAAAGCGAGGTATTGATTTTGAGAATGTTAGATATGTGAAGGAGCTTAAGTTCAACTTATTGTCAGTCTCTCAAATCTGTGATAAAAAGCATCCTGTGTTATTCACTGGCACAGAATGTCTCATCCTTTCCCCTGATTTTAAGCCTGTTGATGATAACTTGGTAGTTCTTAGAGTACCAAGGACAAATGATGTGTATAGCTTAGACATGAAGAGTCTACATTCTTATGGAAGAGCCACATGTTTGGTGGCTAAAGCAACATCTGAAGAGGCACATCAATGGCATAGAATATTGGGCCATGTTAATTTCAAGAACATCAACAAACTGGTCAAAGGCAATCTAGTTAGAGGTTTACCTTCAAAAACTTACAAGAATGATCAATCATGCTTGGCATGCAAGAAGGGTAAACAACACAAAGCTTCATGCAAGAAGCTTGAGGAGAGGACTCTTAGAGAACCATTGGAGATGTTACATATGGATTTGTTTGGACCTGTCTCTGTGGCAAGTTTAAACAAGAAAAAGTACTGCTTGGTTGATACAAATGATTGCAGTAGATTCAGTTGGGTATTCTTTTTAGGTTTTGAAGATGATACTTTTGATGCTATTCAAACACTGATTATAGCACTTGAAAACCAATTGAGACTCAAGGTTAGAGGTATTAGATGTGACAATGGGACTGAATTCAAAAACAAGCTTATGGATGAATTTTATGCAAACAAAGGCATCAAGAGGGAGTTTAGTATTGCAAGAACACCACAGCAGAATGGTGTTGCAGAGAGGAGGAATAGGACTTTGATTGAAGCAGCCAGAACAATGCCTGCAGATTCTCATCTACCTATTCAATTCTGGGCTGAAGCTGTAAGTACTGCTTGCTATGTACTTATGAGTATCTGTTACTAAACCACAGATGAAGACACCTTATGAGTTCGATGGGCAACAAACCCAACATTCGTTTTATGAAGCCTTTTGGATGCCCTCTTACTATTTTAAATACAATTGATAATCTGGGAAAGTTTGATGGCAAGTCAGAAGAAGGATATTTATTGGGTTATTGTACCAACAGTAAGGGATTTAGAGTGTACAATAGAGTCACTAAGAAGGTTCAAGATTGTCTTCATGTTGAGTTTTTAGAAGATCAAGTTAATGAGAAAGGTAAAGGTCTTGATTGGATGTTTGATCTTGACGTTTTAACCCCTTCCATGAACTATGTACCTGTTAGAGAAGAAAATCAACCTGTGCATGATGGAGAAGACTTACAATATGTTGTTCATGGAGTTCATCTTAGACATGATGTTGTATCTGGTGAAGATCCTGTTAGTCCAAAGCAAAGTACTGATGTTCCAAAGCAAAAATCGATGTTCCTAAGCAAAGTCTTGTTGCACCACAATCCTCATTGTCTGCTGAGGATCAATCTATTCAAGAGGAACTTAATCAAATGCTTCTTCAAGATGTTTTAGCACATACTTACACTGATGAACAAATGAGAGCTTATGAAGAGGCAAAGAAGAAGAACAAAATCTGCGAGTACTTTTACAAGTACTTTGGACAGATACTTTCGAACAAAGTATCTAACTGCGCAATTACGATACTTTAGATGATTTGGATGATCCTACCATGCACGGATTAGAAGCCGATGATGAGTTTGAAGATGAAGGTATTTTCTCAAATTCCAATGAAGATGCTGATGTTACTAATTTGGAGGATACTTATGGAGTTCCACAGCCTCCAAGCTTAAGAATTCATAAGAATCATCCTTCTGATCAAATCATTGGTCCTTCTACTTCTGGAGTAATGACAAGACACAAAGCTAAGACTTTATCAACACCTCACAATGCTTTACTTAGCTTTGTGTATAAACAAAAAGCAGTTTGAATCATAAGGACCATCAAAACTGCCTATTTACTTGTTTTATCTCTCAAGAGGAACCCAAAAATATTGCTCAAGCTTTAAAGACTAAAAAGGCTGGGTAGAAGCTATGCAGAAGAACTTCTTCAATTTAAACTTCAAGAAGTTTGGGTTTTATGTGATCTATGGGAAGAGAGTTATTGGAACCGATGGGTTTTGAGTTAAGAGAGATGAAAGAGGTAATGTTATCAAGAATAAAGCAAGGTTAGTTGCACAAGGCTACAGACAAGAAGAAGGAGTAGACTATGATGAAGTGTTTGCTCCTGTAGCAAGAATTGAAGCAATTAGAATCTTTCTTGCTTTTGCTTCTTATATGGGATTTCAAGTTTACCAGATGGATGTTAAAAGTGCCTTTTTATATGGCAAGATAACATAGGAAGTTTATGTCAAACAACTTCCTGGTTTTAAAGATCCTAAACATCCAAACAAAATCTACAAGGTGGTTAAGGCTCTTTATTGCCTTCATCAGGCACCTAGAGCTTGGTATGAGAGGCTCTCTACATTCTTATTGCTACATGGCTACAGAAGGGGAGCTATTGACAAGACTTTGTTTATCAAGAGAGATAAGAAGGATATCATGTTAGTACAAGTCTATGTTGATGATATCATCTTTGGGGCTACCAAACAGTCCATGGTTAAGGAGTTTGAGCAGCTGATGCAGAAGGAATTTCAAATGAGTTCAATGGGAGAGTTAACATTCTTTTTGGGACTTCAAGTTAAACAGTCAAAGGAAGGAATTTTCATAAGTCAAGACAAGTATGTTACAGACATACTTAAGAAGTTCAATTTTGATGATATGAAGACTGTTACTACACCTATTAAATCTATCAATTCATTGGGCAAAGATGAAGATGGACAACCCGTTGAAGTCAAGTTATACAGATCAATGATTGGCTCTCTTATGTATCTTCTTGCATCAAGGCCGATATCATGTTTGCAGTTTGTTTATGTGCAAGATATCAAGTCTCACCAAAGATCTCTCACATGAATGCAGTGAAGAGAATTTTCTGTTATTTGAAACAACAACCTAAGTTGGGATTGTGGTATCCAAAAGAGTCACCTTTTCACTTGGAAGCTTTTTCAGATAGTGATTATGCAGGTGATAACTATGATAGAAGATCAACCATTGGTGGATGCCAATATCTTGGAAGAAGGTTAGTGTCCTGGCAATGTAAGAAACAAACAATAGCAGCAACATCCTCTCTGAAGTGAATATGTAGCTGCTGCAAGCTGTTGTGGACAAGTTTTGTGGATGGAGAATCAACTCTTGGACTATGGGTTCAATTTCAAGAATACTCCTATCAATATTGATAATGAGAGTACCATTTGTATTGTGAAGAATCCAGTTTATCATTCCAAGACCAAGCACATACAGATTAGGCATCACTTTATTCGAGATTGCTATGAGCACATGCTCATTAATGTGATTAAGGTTCACACAGATGATAATGTAGCTGACTTACTCACCAAAGGTTTTGATGTTTCAAGATTCAATCACTTGGTAGTGAGCATTGGCATGATTAATTACTGAGCTACATTTAAGGGAAGACTATTTAGTATTAGTATAGTCCTTGTGCATTGCTTGAGGGAGGATATTTATGTGTACTTAGCTTATACGAAAGAGAATTTGGAAAAGTCTTGTGTTTTTCATCAGTAAGTCTTGCTTGGAAAGTCTGCTTGGGAAAGTATCGCATATCGTGGAAATCTTGTTTGTCTTATTTAAAGTACTGTTCCAACGGTCATATTGAAGGGTAATTAATTCTAACGGTCACTTGGTTATTATGGGCTGTGATTTTTCAAATCTCACCTATAAATACCTACTTTCCGATTTTCCCTCTTCTATTGATACTTTCAAATCTTTTCCATATTTCTCTCATCTCCTCTATATTATTCGATTATATTCTCTCATTGTGCTCACATACTCAACAATGGCGACTCGTCCTACAGTTTCGAAGCACAATATGGTGGCTAACTTAGATAAGACTGACGCGAATGCACTTTTTCATGATATTATTGATTATCTTACTGGATCGCCTATCAGTTATGCTCTTTTAGTGGAGCCGGATATAATTGAGCCCTGGATTCAAGAATTTTGGGCTACTGCTGGGGAAAACATGGAGAATGAAGAATTTTACATTAGAGCTACAGTTGTTGGACGAACTGTGAAGATTACTGAAGCCTCTATAAGAGAAGATTTATTGTTTAATGATGAAGATGGGGCTATTAGGTTTGATAAGCAGTTGATTTGGGATACTTTTAGACATATTGGTTATGAAGGATCTTTGAATGAACAAACTTTTAGAAAACAACTCTTTTGTCCTCAATGAAAGTTTTTAGTACATGTGTTGCTTCACTGTATTAGTTCAAAAAGTACTTCATGGGAACAATTTGGATCAAATATAACATCTGCTATTGTGGGTTTGGCAACTGATCGTGTTTTTAATTTTTCAAGACTCATTCTTGATGGAATGCTTTCCCACATCACAAATGGTTCCAAGTGGCTTATGTATCCAAGATTTGTTCAAGTATTTCTCAATAAGCAACTTTCTGATGTTCCAAAGCCAACAGATATGTTACCTGTTGTGATTCAACAAGCCAAAATTTTCACATTTATGGCTAAGAAGAGTGATCAATTCACTGGAAGGGATACTCCTTTAACTACTTCCATGATGGAAGTTGTTGCATGTTAGAGCTAAAGGCGAAGAAGAAAAAGATAGTGAAGGTATCTTGCACCTTAAAGTACGCATCGCAAATCTGCTTCTCACCATCTTGCTTCGAAGAGCGCATCTCAAGAAGGTACTGCATCTCCACAAGGTACTGCTTCTCCGAGTACTGAAGTTCAGGAAGATGTTGCAGTTTCACCTTCTCCATCTCCTCAAAGATTTGTTCCTGCTTCTCAATCAGAGGAACATTCACCACTTCAAGGAGATGATTCACATACCATACCCCCTGAAGAATTAACTATGGATAATTATTTTTTGACACGGGAGTTAGTTAAGTTGAAAAAGACTACTAAGGCTCAAGCCAAACATATAAAGAAATTGAAGCTGAAGTTTAGAAGGCTTAAGACTTTTGTGTGGCCTTTGGTTCAGGAATTTCGTATATGGGTCAAATCAAAGAAGAAGGAACAAAGGCAGTCTAAGAAAAGCAAACGCCAAAAGGTTCACCAACAATCTTCTGTCCAATTGGGGAGGAATTTAGATGAAGAGAATTTGAAAGAAGATGTTGTAAGGGAGAATGAACATGAAAGTGCTGAAAAGACTGAAGAACAGATCATTCAAGATACTGAGGAACAAGTTCAAGTTAAAAGTACTGATGATCAAGGTACTGAAGATCAAAGTACTACTTTTCAACAAGGATCTTATAGGCAAGAATTGTTAACACCAAGGTTGTTGAACTTTGAAGAGGAAGCTGGTCCTTCAACAACTGTTATACAAGAGGAGGAAGCTACACTCAAACCCATCCATTCTGCAAGTGATGATGAGTTTATTGCTGTAATTTTGCAAGATTTATCACAACCAAGAGGTGGTGTTACTATTCCAGGAGTGCAAGAAGAAGAACAACAAAGAACTTCTCAACCTGCAATTGATCCTAAGGATAAAGGAAAGGGTGTTCTGGTAGAAACCAAGAAGAAAAAGCTAACTTTGGCAGAACTTAGAGCAATTGAAGTTGCTAGGAATGAAGCTGCAACTAGAAAGCTTCAAGAGGAATTAAATACTAAAGATAGAGAAGCTCAAGAATTTGAAGAAGCTCAGAGTAGAAGCAGCTAAGAAGTTACAAGATGAATTAGATCTTGGCTGCTTTGAACCATTACAATCACCTACTGTTAGATTTATGCCCGGAAGACCAAATAAAGCTAAAGACAAAAATGCTATGATGGCTTATCTTAAAAGTCAAGGGTATAAAGGATTGCAAAGGTTTAACTATTTTGAGATGAAAAGATTGTATGATCTTTGCTAGGAAGCTTATAAGCAACATGTTGAAGGCATCAAAGATTATAAAGATGAAGGTACTTGGTGAAGTGAAAGGAAGAAAAGTTTAAAAAGAAAAAGAAAAACTGAAGTTAAAGATGTGCAGTTCTCTAAGAAAGAAAGAGTGGAGTTAAGATCTGAAACTAGGGATGAACTAAGGAATTATCTCAGAACAGTAGATTTTGAATATTCTAAAGAAGATACTGATATGAAGATGAACAGATCTCAGATTAGTGCTTTTGAAGTTGTGAAATCCAAAGAAGGAGATTATATGATTTTTCATAAAGAAGATGAAAGTTTCAGAGTCTTCAATAGGCTATGGGATTTATTGCACATTATAGATAGAGTGGATCTATTCTATTTATATCATGTGGTGAAGGCTTACTTTGAACATAATCCATTAGAAGAGATTGGTTTAGTTTTACTTGGAGATCTCACAACTGCATGGGAAACTGAAGAGGAAAGCACTGATGAAATTTGGAAAAATCAAGAAAATTGGGAAATTGTCAGCTGGAGATTCTTTGAAGAGTCTGGTGTTCATGTTTTAGAGCTGGAAAATGGAACGATGATCCACATGTTTGCAGACAGAAGATATCCTCTTACAGTTGAGCTTATGAGAAGGATGCTAGAGCACGGAATGGAAGTAGAAGAGGATAATGAAATTGCTTGCATGGTCATCAATTTGTTTATCAACTGGACTACCATTGCTGATGATGATGAATAAACTGGTATGAATTTCATTGAATAAATTATTTTTGATAAACGATACTTTATTCAAAGTCACTGCTGATCAAACATACTTTAATCAAAGTCTTGCTTGCGATTATAAACCAGTTAAGTGATTTGTGAAAGAAACCTTTTTGTTAAGTAACAAATATTTTGAAACAAAGGTTAAATGAAATAAATGGATTTTGAGATGGCAACATCAATAGGTCATCAATCCACCATGGTTACAAAAGGATTGGCTAATCCATGAGCAAATGGCTCTGGTAAAGATATTTCAAATCCGTTTTAGTTGACAACTTGCTAATAAGTTGTATGGTAATCAACTCACCATATCGGTTAATGTGAAGAGTTGGCTAGCCCACAAGAGAATGGCTTGTGGTAAAGGCAGTGGAAAAACCATTATTGGTAACTAGTTCACCATTAGATAAAAGAACTAACTAGTCTAGAAGGGTACAACTTTTGGTAAAGACAACTCAAATCTGTTGATAGCTGATGATTTGCTAAAAATCATATGGTTATCAATGTACCATGGTCTTACACACCAAAACATTTGGCTACTCCTGAGTTAATGGCTTTGGTAAAGAGATCTAAATCCATTAAATTTTCAATGATTCACCTCTCACAGGAGTTAACACACCTGGAAGTGATGAGAATAGTATGCAACTTAAACTGAATTAATGTACAAATTGTCATATGTTCTTTGTGTTCTTTGAAAAGATGGAGCTTCTTTGGATGATGTCAGAAAGGAATAATTCTAGAGATACTTTGACAAAGCACAGAAACTACAAAGATAAAGTTCAAAGACATAGAAACAATATGTCCTTAAAGATGAAGCTGTTATAGATATAATTACAAAGGAACTTGAAGTCAAGCAAGTAGAATTCAAGTTAGGGGAGGATTGTTGGGATATGAAAGTGCTGAAGATATGAAAGTATTGAAGATTGATAAAAAATCTTGTACCGTAATTAATCTTGGAAAGAGTCAAATAGTCAAAGTAATCGCTAAAGATAAAGTCAAAGTACTGCACAATGAAGTCAAAGTACTGCAAAAACAAAGAATTGTTATATTCGTTTTTAGAAAGTATTGTAACTCTAGAATGTTATGTATTAGATTACTTGTCGTACAAGGATACAATTTGTAAACCGACTAGGATATCCTTGAGCCTATAAAAGGACTCCTAGATTGGTATTAGACGTACGAGTTTATGAGTTTTAGAGTTTACGAATTCACAAGTTATTTAGTGTTTTAGAGAGAAGTTCGATATTCTTAGAGTTGTTTAAAGTATCTGCATAATAAGCAGATTTAGAGTTAATAATAAAAGTTATTCTTCTTAGCTTTGTTAAGTAAATTCCGCGTACTTGATAAAGATTGCTCAGTGTTTCTTTGTTAATAACTTAGGATTTATCCGAGGTTGTATCACGG
Organism: Chrysanthemum makinoi; assembly: GCA_910596185.1. Lineage (NCBI taxonomy): Eukaryota > Viridiplantae > Streptophyta > Magnoliopsida > Asterales > Asteraceae > Chrysanthemum > Chrysanthemum makinoi. Next base: position 302,938,887 of record OU343220.1, on the reverse strand, counting down.
ATCGAATGAAGAAGAAGATACTTGATGTTACAATAAAGGATCTAAGACAAACACTTGTGCTAATGAACAATATCAGTGTTGAGTTTCAAATGTAAAACTAATGATTGTGTTATATTTCGATAGAGAAATTTTTTATAAACCTTAGGTAAGTAAAAACATTACTGGTTTTAAAATATGAGAAACGCTTGTATTATATTTCTGGATATGCGATTTTTAAACATGATATGAAATTGTTGTATTACATTTCGATATAGAAATTAGTTTTTTTATAAAAACCGTAGGTATGTAAAAACATTACATGTTTAAAAATATGAGAAACTAGCTAAGTGAAGTCTTATACTCGAAAGTGATATTTCTTTTGGCATCCCACATGGCCTAATGTGGGAAATGTTTGCCACAATGAATGGCACCCTTGCATTGTATACAGAGTGTAGCACTAGCTTTTATTTGTGGTATTAAAGAAACTCTGCAAGATCTTTATTTTTATTAGTTCAAATTTTAGTGGTTGAACCATCATCATGCTATTGCAACTAGATTAATAGTATAACCAGTTGAACTAGGATGATGATGGTTTAACCATATAAAATTTCCAAGTTAAGTGCGAAGTTTAGAAGTGTGTTTTGAAATGAAATCTGCTAAAATGAAAAAGTTCTATAACCAGAGTGTATCGATTACCAAATATGTAGATAGGTAAATTAGACACAAAATGATGATGATGGTTTAACCATATAAAATTTCCAAGGTAAGTGCGAAGTTTAGAAGTGTGTTTTGAAATGAAATCTGCTAAAATGAAAAAGTTCTATAACCAGAGTGTATCGATTACCAAATATGTAGATAGGTAAATTAGACACAAAATGAGAGACGATATAGCATTGCTTATGAGCTTACCCTCTTGAGCTTATTGCTTATCTAAGTTCACAAGCTCAAGTGGCATTAAAATTAGCTTATGTTGGTGGTCGAAACGGGTGTTTGACAAACCCCGTAAAATATGATTCTGGAAAGTCTCATGTTATGGGGGTCATATTACATCGAGTGGAGTCATATTTCCTTGACCATAAATACTTTTTGTCCAAAACTTTTAAATTTTTGCTGTAAATACTTGGTGTGTCAAAATTCACAATACGTTATATTATTTTAGTGAGAATCTATTTTTTAATATAATGATTAGGAGGCTTTAACCATTTAAAATACACTTGCATGCTGTTAGGCCATTTTGAACCATCTGACAGTTCCTTTTTGACCCCTAAACCCGAATCCACCCATTCATAAGTAAATTTATTTCCAAAACAGTCATTGTGACATTTATACTAGAATAAGGTAGAGGTGGCAAAACGGGCGGGCACGGGCTACGGGCCAAACGGGCTATGGGCCAAACGGACGCGGGCTAAACGGGCACGGGCCAAACGGGCTCATGTTATACGAATCGCTTTTAAAAAGACCCAAAACAACGAAATAAATTTCCTCGAATGTAACACCTTATTTATATTTAAAAAATTAAATATAAGTTTTTCTTTAAAAACAATCTAATGTTCGAGAAAAACGTGTGCCCATTATGCCCATTTAACTTCTAAATGGGCAATACATGCCCATTTCAAAAAAAGGAGGGGGCTCAAATGTGCCCAAATCTTTTAAAAATTTGCCAATTTTTTTTTATTTTGAGCACAAATTGCCACCTCTATAATAAGGGTATTATTCTAAAGTTAAATCAATTTTCTCTGTTGTGACTACGAAATTCAAAACTAGATACCTAGCGAAAGTTTTATTCTTATGTACTATCACGGTTTGCATCAGAAAACTTATTTGTTTGATGCTCGATATAGGTAGGTATGGTCGAATTTGTTGGTTTTATATGAGTGATCGATCTCACTTTAGCCCGCCACCTACTTCACTCTCAAGGTTTATAAGTTACGAGAATTACCACAAGGTCTGGGTAGCAAGGAGTCTATATTTGTGGTTCTTTTGGCGTTTCGATTTGTTCTCTTAAAAATGGGTTTAATTGACAAGCTTTAAAAAGCATTTACAACATGTCATTCCACTTCAGTCTTATTAAAATCATGTTATTTATTCATCTTTCTTATAACTCTTCTTAGATAGTTAAACTTCAAAATGTTGTATATTGCTTTCGAAATTATCAGCTACATTCGAAAAGGGAGTCACAAATGTTTCACCTCAGATGTGGTTCATCATCATTTTATTAACATCATTGCAACAAAATTGATGATATATTTTTTTGTCATGACTCCTAGTTTTTCCTTTTCTGGGCATCGAACTTTTTTTTCCCTGTAGTAGCACTAAACTTGCCTATTTTTCCTTTTGTGACACAAAATCACACTTATAGTGTAATTAACCTTTTAGGGAAAATGATAAAAAAAGGCATCGAAGTTGCCACATTTTCCTTTTCTGGGCATCGAACTTTTTTTTTCCTATAGTAGCACTAAACTTGCCTAATTTTCCTTTTGTGACACAAAATCACACTTTTAATCCCACTAAACCCGTTTTAAGTGTGATTTTGTGTCACAAAAGGAAAATTAGGCAAGTTTAGTGCTACTATAAGAAAAAAAAAAGTTCGATGCCCAAAAAAGGAAAAGGTGGCAACTTCGATGCCCTTTTTTATCATTTTCCCTATATTTTTATACATTCGAAAATAGTAAAACACTTATTTTCAGAAGTATGTGTCCAACCAAAATAATTTAGTAAAAGGTTATAAGAAAGTGATGTACCATCATAGCATGTGTTATTAGTACATGGTACAACATTTTCTTCTATGATTTGAGTTGCTATTGCACGATACAACACATTAACATTTTTAGACATAATTAGTATTGCTGTCCAAATAACATTATTGCATCGGCCCCAACATTGTAAACATAAATAGGACTTGGATATGGAGTGTTGATACAAAAGTTGGACGTTCCTGATTTGGAGCTCCGGTTCTCGTACCAATTGAGAATTGCTACTTGAGACCTGCGCACTAAGAGACAAGAAACACCGTTAGGCTTATCGCTAGGATTGTCTCCCCACGATTATCCTCGGAGAGTAAGTAATCGATTTAGGGTTTAAGGGGTTTTAGGGTTATCAAATCGTACCTTAAACGAGGGATATAATTCTCTTTATATACGCACGGAATCCTTGTTGGTTCCGTGTTCCCCAACAACCGGCGTATCCCGCCTAAGTCGGTTGGGAATGATTATCTTCTTATTTTAGAAGATATCGGATATCTATTCCGTAAATAGATATGGGCTTGGGCTTTCGTGAGCCCACACGCGTATTGATATTGGGCCGTTTAAATGCTTAGCATCGCTTGTAAGTAGTGGGTATGTAGTCGGGTTTATGACCAACTCCGGACTATACGTCATCTTGTCCCAGCCTAGTATGCGCTGATGCGTAGCTGCGGATGCTAGACTAATGACCGTAGTCTAAAATAAAATAAATAACTTACAAGACGTATTGAAGAAGCTATACACATACCCGTAGGTGCAATGCATCTGGACATAAAAGTGAATTGTAGGTGTCTCGATATTGGGGGAAAGTTAGCCGCGTTGTCCCATCAAGCAATCTCAACCACACAAGATGAGGCGAGTGGGATCCACGTGTCGCCAATCGTGTGTGGAAGAGAAAGGGTATATAACTTGTCGCTTCATTTTCACGGATTCCTCACAAGTAAAAAACTCCATCCACTATTTCTAAAGCGTTCTAAGAGTTGTAATCCCGAAAGTAACCAACTACAAAGGTAACCGCACGTGCGTTATATCACAAAAATAATAACACGATGGTTAAACAAGTCAGTTGTCGACTTCACCTCCGACCTCACCGTGATCGGTCCGATGGAATTCACCTCAGATTACTTTATACCCGGATGTGCATCCAAGTAGTTCGGATCGCAAGCCACGATTGGATTTCCGGCGAAAGTGGGTGTATACACACGGTTATTCGATTTCTCGAATCAGCGTGTGCCCTATCACGCTTTCTATGCGATGTGTTAAACTATTATAATCTACACATATCGCGAATCGCATTGTATCGGCTAAAATTACCAATTTTGAGGTAAATTGCCGTTTCTTGGGATTAACCCCACCATCCACCTATTCGCGCTTTTATCACACTACGCGGGCATGGGTGGGTGTCTTTTCAAAGACCTTATATTTGGTAGGCTATATATCGGATAAATTAGATGCACTTAGGAATTTGGAGGGAGTATTTCTTCTGGGTAGATGATACGTGTTTTCCCCGAATTATGATTTTTATACCGGGGAACATTACGAGGAGGGATGAGTGCCCCTTGCCTGGGTCTTATGACGCGTCGAGGATGCGGCTGATAAATGCTAACCGCATCCCCATTAGTGCATATCACGAGGATTTTTTGGTGCACTTGGGAATCGGTAATTATTTTGGCCCCAAGATGAGATCCCTATCTTTTTAGACGCCAATGGCGAGGTGGGTACTTATTCCTCTCAGATTGTGTAAAGAATGTAAGAACAATCTTAGGTATGTGTCGCATTATATAACCCTGTTTGTATATGTGTCTTGTTTTTGAGAGATGGATCTATTCACCGCCGCAATGCGCTAGCTTAAGCCCCGTAGCGGTAAGGACAGGAGTAAGACTTTGAGGGATGATGAAGAGCCTATTTTAGCTCTACCGGAAGGCGTACTATGGAGTGAAAGCGGGAGGCAGTACCGTTCCTCGATTGCAGTGGAAGCCACACCATTACAAAGCCACCAAGATCCCGAGTACCATCTTGGGCGCACCACCGCCCAGTAAGTGGCCCAACCTATGGAAGAAGAGGAAGAAGAAGAATGCTGCTTAGTCGAAGAGGATCCGGGGGATGATGGTGCTGAGGGTCTTCAAGGAAAAAAGCAGTGGTGCTAACTGTGGAGTTGTCCTCCACGGATGAAGCGCCGTCGCCACTTTCTCGCCGAGGACGCAATTGAGCCACGCGTACCGATCCATGTATAATTTTCTTTTGTTGGTGAATGTGCTAGTTGTGAATCGACATTGCTACTGGTAATTATTCGCAGGATGGAGCGGAGTTATAGAGTCACCCAGAAAGTGGCGAGTCCGATACGCGATTCGAGCCGGAACCGGGATAATGAAGACCAATCGAGCGCGGATGCACCCATTGAGCGTTTGGTTGAAGAATGGTGCAGGTCTCCGACAACAGTCGCACTAATTGTGAAGCCGAAAGACCAAGTATCCGTGGGATTGACCAAAGTTCACAAAAGGATCAAACAATAGCTTTGTTGGGTATGGCTGGCAAGCATCCGAAGAATGGCCCCTGGATAGCCCATGCAGAGGAGAGCTAGGGATCGAGCGCACGCCAAAAAGCAAGGCCGAGGACAAGATGGCACTAATGTGCCAAATAAATCAAGATCGTCTTTGGTCGCGTACAAGTCTTGCGAAGGCGGCCGGCCCTTAAACATTTGGAGCAGGTAAGGAAACTTTGTTAGCGGTTGGGGAGCTTGGGGCCTCTTGTGAGTTGGTCATTGGAAGTGCAGGAGGCAAAACTGCGTAAGCTTAGCCTCGAGTATGACGAGGAGTTGTATCCTCACCATGTCCATGATAGCGGAGCCGCCAGGTGGCTCATAGGCCACGGCTTCCGCTTAGTTGCTCTCGATTACCACTGGAATCGCCAGAGGTGGTCAATGCTTTGGGGAGGTCGGCAGGCGCTCGGGCGTGGTAAGTCGAAGCAATTGAAAAGCTTCATGAGACAATTTCTTTGGTTTCTTATTGAGCGGTACCAAATTATGATCTTTGAGTCATATGATCACTTGGTCGCGCCATGCGAGAATGAAGGACTTAGAGCTCCCAATGATTTCGGAGCTTGAGCGCGATCAAGATTATCCGATAAATGTAATTATGGCGGGGGTGACCTTGGCGCGTCATCGCACCGAGGGTGCCGGAGACACGGTAGGACTTTTATCTGAAGCCCCGGAGTCACAAGCACCGTCTTCTTGGCGTCAGGGATAGTCGAGAATCCATTTGCTTTGGATAAAGAGGTACCTTTAAAGGAAGTCTTGGAAGCGCATGCGACCCGTCTTGCTAAGAAAGAAGGTATTGCGGGTAAGGCCATTTTGTGTGGGGTTGGTGCGGCTCATTTGCCCTGTGTCCGATGGAGTGCCGTAGTGTGGCCACCTTGTATGCGTGTCGGGATCTTGATGATGTGTTGAAGGGTGTTAGCGAGCCAAAGAAGCAACGAGTCACGTTGGCACTTCTTTACTTAAAGCGTTGTAGTAATGGTAGTCGACATGTTTACTATCTTTTGTAATAACTCGTAGTTATGAATAAAAGTTCTTTGCTTTGTGTATTATTGAAACTTGTAATGTATACATAGCTTTTGTTTGGTTTTTACGTAAAGATACCTTCGTTGCGAAGAAACAAGCGTGTACGCCGCTAATATAGGTAATCCATAAGCATGTATGAAAGCCATAGTATACTCGAGAAATAATTCGAAGTATTTTATCACAATCGATGTGTCATGATAAACGGCGTCAGTAAATATCACATTAAGGAATCAAGTGTCTCGGTTCCTAAGTTGTTAAACGTGCATCGCATGCGTTCTACATCCATCGTGGGATGTGCACATATCTTATTCCAACGTCTTGAGAACAAGGTGTTTAACAAGGATCGTGATCGGTATTGATGGGTTTGCAACCCTCTTACTCAACAAGTTAGTTAGTAGGTTAACTTATCCTATTACCATCGTGGTTTTATTCGTGGTGCATGCATACATCTGTAGGCAAAAATAAGAAATTGTTAAGACATACAGTGTATGGAGATAACAACTTTAAAATGTGTCGCGGAGTTAGCTAGACACCGCGGCGTTTTATTGATACTTGCAAGGTTTTTGAGAAATACAAAGGAAACCGTAAATATGAAAAAAAAAAGAATACATGAATGTTTATTGGGCACTAAAAGTGCGGAGCGTCTGTGCTCGTGTCGAGTAGCTATTCTTTATAGGTAGCACCTCTTGAGGTTGCCGATGTTCCATGTGCGTGGTAGGTCACGAACATCCAAGCCTCGTAGCTGGCATCTGGCCGCTTGTGCCTATTGCTTCAAGAACCTCATAAGGTCCTTCCCACTTTGGTCCGAAGCTTTACTGTATCTTCTCGCATGACTCGCCTCATTGGCACGGTAGACAAAGTCACCGCTGGTCCAATGAAACATTGCGCACTTTGGCATCATAGTATCCTTTCATTTTGACTTCGACCTTGCCTCCGTATGGTACAGCGTTCGTCTTTCTTCAGTCCAAGTCGACCGCCTTTCGTCATTGTTTGTCGTTACATTGATTTCCGCGGTCGCGGATAGTTGGCATGCCGATCTCAGTTGGTATAACGGCTTCGTCCCGTAGACTAGAGAAGGGGTGTCCGTGCTTTGGTTTTATTGAGGTGCTTGGTGTGCCCATAAAACATGCAAAGCTCTTCACCCACCCGCCTTTGCTCGTCCAGGCGCTTTGATTCCTTCGCCCATGAGGCCGATTTGCGGCGCTCTACTAAGCCATTGGTTTGCGGGTGTGTAACCGACGCGAAGTGTTGGGTGATATTTAACTTATCGCACCAATCTTTGAAGGGGTTGTCGCAGAATTGTTTCCCGTTATCCGAGATGATTTCACCGAGTAATCAGGCGAACATACAATGTTGTCCCAGACAAAGCGTTTCACCCGGGTTGCGGTGATTGTCGCCACGCTTTTGCCTCTATCCACTTGGTGAAGTAGTCTATAGCCACTATGAGAAACTTAAGACCGCCTACTGCTATTGGAAAAGGACACGCAATATCAATGCCCCATTTGTAGAATGGCGGCGCCGTGATTGGCGTTAGCTCGTCTTTGTGGAATTTGCATGGGGCGGACGGTCTATGAACTTGGCAATCATTGCATTTCCTTATTAGGTCCCGTGCATCTCGATGCATGGTTGGCCGATAATATCCTCGTCGTATGGCATGCGCTACAACGGACCGCGGTCCGCATGCATCTTTGCATGAGCCTTCATGGATTTCGCAAAGCACGTAATTTGCTTGTAGGCCTTAGAACGGACCATGGTTGAAGGAAAGAACGTCGGTACAATATGTTGTCGCGCTTAATTCGAATCTCTTATTTGTCTTGGCCGATTCTCGAAGCTGCTTCTGTTCTTGAGGTAATGTTCCTTTGCTTAAGAATTCGTGAATCGGTGTCATCCATGTAGGACCATCCTCCTCTATGATTGCGGAGACTTCCATCTCCGATATTGACTTGCTTTTCGTTGTTTCCACCAAAGACTTGCTTTGATAAGTGTGCGAGAAGCTTGTCGAGGCAATCTTGCTTAGTGCGCTCCCGCCTTGCATTTTCTCCTCTAGGGACTTGCTTGATAGTAAATCTGTCAAAGCCTTTAATCGGTCTTAGTCTTCTCAAGATCTTTGAATCATATTCTCTTCTTTGGCCACGTATTCACCCAACACGTGGTTGGCCACTAGCCGGGAGTCCACATTTGCTTCCAAGTTACGTACACCCATTCGAGCCGCAATGCGTAGTCCGGTGATTAGAGCTTCATATTCGCCTCATTGTTTGTCATCGCAGTAAATTCAAAACGCGCAAGTCGTAAGTGAATTCCATTCCCTCCGGTTTGTGAGAATAAGGCCCGCTCGACCGAATCACGCATGAGGACCCATCGTAAACAAAATCCATGGATCTTGTAGTTCCTTCTCGCTGGTGTAGGTACTTCGTCAATGATCTGGCTTCTCGATGATGAAGTCCGCCGTAACACGTCCTTTATTGCAAAGATGCGTGGTGCGTAGAGATGTTATGTTAAGCCTAGCAACACACTCCACTTCGAGGTCGACACTGGACGATCTCGGGTTTGGAGATGATCCGCTTGATGGCTTGATCTGTGATTACCGCTATCGGCGCTTGGAAGTACGGGCCGCGCCTGGCGGCGCAACACTAGTGCCAAGACCAACTTTTCCATGGCAATCAGTAGTTCATCTCCGTCTTTTGAGCGCTTTCTTGACAAAATAGATAGGGGTTTGCGAGTCCCTATCTGTTAGTAGCACCGGCCTATGACCGCCCTTATGAGTTCTTTGATAAATACATGATCAGTTCTTCCCCGGCCAATTAGGGTGCCACGAGTGTTGGGAGCGTTGCTAGATCTTTGTTTGAGTGTAGTGAAGGCTTCTTCCGCCTCGCCGCCCAATCGAAAGTCACCCTTTTTATACACTTCTTGAGTGTTTTGAAGAGAAGGCAATGACTTTTCTCCGATTTAGACAGAGAACCCTGTTGAGGCCGCCGTTTTAGTTGAGGATTGGACTTCCTTAGCGTGGTGAGGGAAGTTCTATTACCGCCTTTGTCTTTTCTGGACAAGGTTTTATGCCATTAGGTTCTATCAGGTATTCTAAGAACATGCCTTCAGATGCTAGAAGGTGCATTTCTTAGGATTTAGCTTCATGTTGATCTCGCGTAGAGTCTTGAATGTTTCTTCTATGTCGCGTACAAGTTCAACTTCAAGTATGGCTTTTATGACCGTGTCATCCACATAGACCTCCGTGTTATGGCCCACCCGCTTTTCAAAGGCATTGTCTACTAACCGCTGATAGGTGGCACCCGCATTCTTCAAGCCAAATTGCATTTTTGTATAACGATGAACGCCTTGGCTTGTGTGGAAAGTGTCTTTTCCTCGTCTTCCTTAGCCATCTGACCTGGTGATATCCCTTGTGCAGCGTCAAGAAAACACTTTAACGGGTATCCACACAAGGACTCTATTTTCCGCCTATCTCTGGTAATGGATAACAATCGCTAGCAGGCATGCTTTGTTAAGGTCGGTGAAGTCTACACACATTCGCCATGCTAAATTACCGCTGCTTTTGACCATTCTTTGGATTAGAAAGCCGTCGTGGTAGTAGACTTCACGCATAATTCCCCAGTTACCAATTTACGTACCTCTGCCGAACTGTGCCTCTCGGGCTTGGCCACGCTTCTTACGGCGCGATCGGTGAGTACCCTTGTCGGATTCTTAGTTTATGCTCTGTGATCGGCGTGGTACTCGGTCATGTGTTTTGGCCCCACGCGAAAATATCCACGTTCTTTTGTAGGAGCGTGCACACCGCTTTGCCGTTGTCCCACAATGACCCTCCAATGGTTATCTCTGCTCGGTATTACGGGTGAATTGCGACCTTCAAGTTGGGGACTTTGGCTCACGCGCAAGCTGATTGGTTCCGTTTCGCATGTAACCGTGTTACATTCTCTGTTTGGTACCATGGCATTGTAAAGAGTAACAATGCCCCTTCTACTTGGGAATTTAAGCATCCCGCTTGTTTATTTGATGGCACCGCGCGCATGGCTGATATCCCGGGTCTCCCAATAATGCCATTGTATGGCTAGGGGGATTTGATCACCATGAAATCCATCCGGTTGTCGTAGTAGAGTGCTCTGCGTTCTTGGCAATCTTGAAATGACTGAAAAGTAATCGCAGATTGCCCCATGGGCCATATCTTTTCACCCGTGAAACCGTGAGTCTTGTGTTGACCGGGTTTAACCGACTGGCTAGCGTATTTCGTGCGTAGTCTTTAAAGCAATGCTCATACATGATATTTGCCGATGCCCCGCCATCAATGTACATGCGGTGTATGTCGTGACCACCCGCACTAATTTCAATGGTGAGGGGCTCTACTGCTGCGTTGTCCGCTGAGTTAGAGTAGTGGAAAGAGATTTCGCTTCTTCGGAAAACTCTGGTGACCTTTTGTCTAGTGGTTCGCTTGCGCGTCACGTATCATGTAGATTGTCGGCCTTATCTTTGGGTGTCTCCTTCTTGCTTCCATTCTTCATTTATCTCTTCCCTCTTTAATGTTTTTAACTAAGTGGTCCGGTCGCTCTCCTTAACCATCTTGTCGATGAGTTGCGCGCACCGACACACTCGTTAGTAGTGTGACCCTTTTGCGTGGTAGTCACAAGATTCCATTCCCATCTTGCGCTTATCTTCGTGTATGCATCTGCGGTGGTCTTAGGAAGTTCGCACCTTCAAACGCGAAGTATTTCCTTTGGTGTTTTGAGGAGTATACTGTCATTATCTCGCCGCCCCTCCGCCGCGATAGCTCTATTACGGTTACTACCTCGGTCGATCGATTGCCTCCGTGTTGTTCCTGTGGCCCGGTAGCTCGAGTGGATCTTTTTGCTATCCGCCAGGCGGTGCTTCTCCCTGAACAAAAGACCGAGTACGCTTCATGAGTTCATCAAAGGTCTCCGGGATCTTGTCGTTCAACCGCTTGATGAGTTAAGGTTTATTAATCCCATTCATGAAGCCCGAAATCTTCAAGATTTCAGGACATGCTTTAACTTGCATGCATTCATCTTTAAAAGCGCTCCATGAATGCGCCAGATTCTCCTTGGTGCTTGCTTTACCTGGCGAGTTCAACAGATTTTTAAGCGCACTTCTTTCGTTGAGTAAAATTTAGGCGAAACGCCTTTCTCAACTCTTCAAAACCATTGATGCTTCTTCTTGGGAGTTTGTTGAACCAGCTCGACTTCCCACTAGTGTGGAATTAAACATGTGGCACCACCACCTTGGTTGTGGCCAGTTCTCAATGGTCGCGGTGATTCGAAGATTTTAGGTGATCGCCTGGATCACTGTTCCATCATAGGTCTTGACATTCGTAGGCATGCGCCTTTTCTTGTTTTCGAGAAATCACCGATGCGCCCGGTGAACGCATCCACTTTCTGACGGCGCCACGGGAGAGACATGTCTTCCTCTTGGCTATCGCGTCTACTTCTAGACTTCCAATGTCCTGTATCACTATTCTCGTTGTCCAGGAGTTATCGAAGATGAATTTTCCTTCTACGGCGCTTATGCAGCGCCATTCTCGAGTCGACTTGTAGTCCTGATGAAGGGCTCTCACTTGGGAATACTTTGTGATCAGTCATGTACTTACGGCTACCCGGTCGCATAGACACCGGTACGCCGTTCTTCTCCATCACTATCACTCAAGTGTTGTGAGTGAGATGTCTCATCACCCTCGATTCTCCTCCCGATTGCTTGAATATGGGGTTTATGACCGCTTCCTCTCGCTTTTCTTTCCGGTGGCGGTGGAGAAGTATCATATTCCGAATCGAAATTGAGTCGAGCTTTCAAGTTTCGACCTGATCTATTCTTCTCTTCCTCTTGCATGAGGCGATTAATGTTTCGTAGTTTTGGGATACGAAAACTTCAGGTGTTAATTCGGCGCTACCCTCGAGAGTGCGTTTGTTTACGCTATACCCTTATCTAGGCTTGGTGCCTCCGGTACCTTTGTCGGTCAGTTCTCTAGCACCGATTGGAAGGAGTAGTAAAGACGGTCTTGTGATGGGTCTACTCCACTCGTGGTGGTTGTAGTGGCTTGGGTTGCTCCGTCTGCGGTTCCACCGAGGGAAGATCAAGTCTTGACTCGATCCCTTATTTTTAGCAAATATGGTTGTCTCGAGAGGTGCGCAGGGGTTAGTCCACTCTGCGACTTCTTCCCCATGAGGTCACTGCCTCGATCGCCGATTACCGTGCTTTGTCATTCTAGTGTCGGTTCTTAGTGTAGGGTCCCACGGATGGCACCACTTGTTGATACAAAAGTTGGGCGTTCGATTTGAGCTCGGTTCTCGTACCAATTGAGAATTGCTGCTTGAGACCTACGCACTAAGAGACAAGAAACACCGTTAGGCTTACCGTGGGATTGTCTCCCACATTATCCTCGGCGAGAGTAAGTAATCGATTTAGGGTTTAAGGGTTTTAGGGTTATCGATCGCACCTTAAACGAGGGATATAATTCCTTTATATACGCATCGGAATCCTTGTTGGTTACGTGTTCCCCAACCTTCGGCGTATCCCGCCTAAGTCGGTTGGGAATGATTATCTTCTTATTTTAGAAGCTATCGGATATCTATTCCAGAATAGATATGGGCTTGGGCTTTCGTGAGCCCAAACGCGTATTGATATTGGCCCAGTTCGTACCGGGCTTGCAAGTAGTGGACTGTAGTCGGGTTTATGACCCAACTCCAGACTATACGTCATCATGGAGCATGTGTGAGACAACATTTTTCATGTGGTTGTTAACTTATAGCGACTTATAAACATGATATGCACTTTTGCGTTCTGAATATACTTGTGGAGATAGAGAAATTAATTTTGTATTATGAAATATTTTGAAATATGAGAAACGTTTGTATTGTATCTCTGAATATGCGATTCTTAAACATGATATGAAACGTTTGTATTATATTTTGATAGAGAAATTAGTTTTTTATAAAAACCTTAGGTATGTAAAAACATTACTAGTACTTATTTAAAAAAATGAGAAACTAGCTAAGTGAAGTCTTGTATGCTCAAAGTGATTTTACTTTTCGCATCCCACATCGCCTAATGTAGGAAATGTTTGCCACAATGTATGGCTATAAAACGAGGCCCAACATTACATATAGAGAGAAATTCAGCCATTGGCCAAAATAATTTTATTGGTTGAGCCAGATCACAATACCATATGCTTTGTTTTGTTTAACAATATATGTAAGTATGTGGTTGTTGTGGTATGGTCTAACCATATAAAATTTCTAAGGTAAGTGCAAAGTTAAGGTAAATTCTCTGAAATGAAATGCTGTTAAAATGAGAAAGCTATTTATTTCAGAATGTAACAATTAACAAATATGTAGGTAGGAAGATGAATTAGACACAAAATGAAAATGAAAGACAAAAGTAGCATTTCAAAAAGAAAATATGTAAGCCGAGATACCTTCGAGTTTCTTATAATCCTCAATGCAAGAGAATCTAGCGATCAACAACCAAAATGATGCTATTGGTGATGTGCTTTGTCATATAAATAACACAGGATAGGCATGTACGATGATCAATAAACATAACGAACGTAAAGGAACGGATGACATAGAGGAACGAGAAGCAGGTAGTTTGAACGGATGACATAGAGGAATGAGAAGCAGGTTGTTTTATGGTTCGATTACCTGTTATGATATGGTATAATCGTATCAATGATTTAAGACTCACTAGCTAGTCTCAATTACCGAATCCATTGATCCTAAATAAATTTGAAAATGTGGTATTTAATCATAGAAATCCACACTAATTTCAATTTCAATGACCTTGAGCGCCTTGAAACCTTGACCATCGTAATAGAACTCATTTCGTTAGGGTCCCATGGTGCAATCTAACCCGTCCACGCCATTGATCAACCTCCACTTGTTAAAATCGTAATTAGTGTGGATTTCAATGATGTGTTTGACAAAAGCATACCACCAACTGAAAAACAAGCATTAATTAGTTGTCGACTGACTGGCGGTGGTCGCATGCTATTAACATCATGATAGCTTGGCATGAGTGATATCAGTCACAGAAGAAGGGATCAAATGGGCATTGCTGGACACAAGGTATTCTTCACTACCAGCGATCAAATTGAAGTTGTTTATCATCAATCCATGTCGCTCTGTAGTTTGTACGACGATGAAGACTCTACTTGTGTCAAAGATCAATTAAATGTTTCTTGTTTATCTAACCTTTTGGCTGCTCCAACCTCTAGTTCAACTCAACAAAATCAATTTTTTTTTATGAAATATAGGTAACAAATATGGCATTCCCTCGATTAATAATTGATGTCGTGTAGGTTCTCAGTTCTCTCATGAATAGGAGGTGTGGTTCAAGTAGCGATTTTTGGTTGCTTTTCCGTCTTCATAGTTTGGATTGTCGAGGCTTAAGGGTGGTGGTCTTCATCCAAATGATTGTTTCATTTGTTGTGTGATGTTATATGGTTGCATCAATCTCATGTAACCATGTAAGCATCACCTTTGGCTATTGGTTCATCTTCATAAATACAATCGTTGTCTTTGTTAACAATAACTACTTCATTTGTTCCAAAGATCTGTCTTCTGATGTGAATCACTCAATTGCGTGTTATGCGCACAGTCTGGTTGTTTGAAGTGCTGAGCAATTGGGTTTGCTGAACAATCAAACTTTTGAGTAATAACTGGTATGTATCCCACATCGCCTAACCAGAAAAACTAAGTAAGTCCATCATGCCTATAAAAACAAAGGCCCAAGTTGATATAAAGCATACCTTTCTCGGCCTTTTGGCTAAGATCAAGTGTAGTATCTGTTCTTATCAGTTTAATATCTGATATGTGAGCCATCGGCTCACTCGATATTAATCTTATTTTTTATGGGGGAAGAACCCATCACAGCAGCTTGCTGCTGGGATTCTTCACGTGTTGCTTAGGCGTTGCACTACTGCCTAGGCCTGGCTCACCCCTCCAATTCTAGTGAAATCTTTTATCACCATGATGCAAGTTCTTTTGGTTTAGTACCTTATATATGACCAAACTTATGAGATGCTGTTTACTTAGACCAAAATTAAGCGATGCTGTTTATTTCGACCAAACTTATGGGATGCTGTTTAATTCGAAAACCTGGCACAATCCTTTAATGAAGTTCACGTATGATTCAGTTCCACTCTTTTTGACCCCAAATACCCTTGGGCATTAGACATGTCACGTTACCACCCAAACAATTTAAGTACCTTTAACATGTTCACTTGAAGGTAGATGTTGGACAATGCTATCACTGCTCATAAGTCTCTTAAAATCGTAATTTGGTGTCTCATGGTTTGATTTTTGGTTGCAATCAGAACATCAGCTAAAATTTATAATCACCTTGCCAAAAATTGTTCATATCAAGTGGTGAGTGGTTAAATTTATAATCACTTCAGCCTTTTGACACAGCAATACAGCCATAAGAAATTGCTCAATCATATATATCTCAACAATGGTGAGTGGTTAAAGTTAAAGAGCAAAACGATTTACCAAAACTCAGAAGCAAGTAAAAAATATAGAAGTTTTACAGACTAGCAAATGCAATAAAGCAGAAAGAAGGTTGTTAAAACATTATTTTGTTTAGGTCTATTATTGAAGTTCGACATATGATCTTGTTTGTCTATTAGTATAGTGGTAACTGACTTTGACCTTGTTTGTCTTTTGACTTTTTGTTAACTAGTATTTGTGTCAAAAAGCTGAGCATTGTGGTTCACTAAGTTGCATGCGATATTGGGGCTGAGGAGGATTCACGTTGAATCCACTGAAGAAAGAACAGATTACAGATAAGCAACCTTATAATTAATCAGTAAAAAAGAAAAAGGATACCAAAAGTTACCTGCTTTACGCATTCTAGTTTTGTGGTTTCATAAATAGCGAGTTGAGTCTCATGAACGACAAGAAAGTGAATCTGATCATTATGAAACTGGACCCGAGTGTCGGACTGTGGTGATGGTGTCCTTCCTGATGGGAGTTGGACGTATCGTGACTTTTGCTTTTCCCATCCATCAGAACTCCATACACAAATCTAAGTAATAAACAGAAAGATGATTAACTTACATGAGTTACATGAGTTAGCAGGTTTCATATAAAGATTCTTTAACATTGGATCTTTACTTACCTGAGCGTCAGCACCAGATGAGACTAGTACATTTAGCACATGAGAAAATGCAAGACCCGTGATTCTTTTTGAGTGGCCTTTAAGCTTGCTTTTAACCTATATAAAAAAGTGGTTACTTGTTACTACCTCACAAGATACCAGGTAAACAATCGAGGCACAAAAGGGTACTTTCATTGTAACATAGATCGGTAAAAATGTGTGCGTTAATTACCTCATCTACACGGACGTTATATATCTGTATTGATGAGTCATCCATACCGATAGCTATGATATTGTTGTCTTGAGGATGGAATGCAAGAAATGTAGCTGCTGGTGGCGGAGGCATGAACGTTGTCATTGTCTGCAATTTGCCCATATAATTTTAAATGAGTTGACTTTGAGGTCAAACTTAGTGCTTCTACTTTTAAACTCTAACATGAAATAAAATTGGTTTCAAATTTTATATCATCATTATGTGTCCTAATTGAATTTAATCCTTGCAATGTTTGTTTCTTTTCAGAAACTATATGGCAATTCATAACAATTTGTAAGAAGAAAGTTGGTCAGTTTGACCATTAAAGTCAAAGGTATGAATCATTACCTTGAATGTCATCATATTGAACAAAGAGATCTTTCCTCCGGACGCAGACATAACATAAGAATCATTCTTAGACAAAGCAAAGCAAGCAACAGATTCTTCAGGGTCAGTACTAGCGACATCGTTGGTCATCAAAAGCCCACTTGAAGGTTGCCATAATTGTGGCGAAACACTAGCTGTTGCCTGCAAGTAAAATTGTGCATTATGATGGGATATAACTACAAAATTTCCATTTCAAGCTTCTTATATTCAGTAAATCATTAGTCACCTTGCCACTTGAATTCCGATCATTACGCTGCCATTTCCAAAGCAAATGGATATTTGTCGATGCTAATGCTAAAATAGCATTTCCTGAATTTGTATATATCAGTCTTAAAATCTGCGTGATCAAAAATATATTGTCAATATCTACACTATAGTAGCGAAAAATAAGTATGCAATAAAAGAGAGGTAACCAGCTGTGGCCTTATTTTTCAGCAGACAACTATTTTTAGGCCAAAAAACAACCATTGAAGTTTCAAAATCTTGATTTAAGGTCATTACCTTAGATTAAAGTTCTTTTATGCAATTATCTTTATATTATAATATGATAATACCTTTGTTACTCTCATGCTCTCAGGGAGCTTCAATGACCGACACTGAGAAGCTTCACTTATCTAAGTAAGTTTCCAAATCTTTGATTTGTCATTAGACTCTTCCGCAATCCTAGGCTTCACATCTGCCATGCTTCTCGCATCTCCGTTCTAGCATTTAGTCAAAGTCAAACATGAACATTAAGTCAAAGTCAAAATGAATATTAAGCCAAAGTCAAACATCACCACTATAACTTTTGAAATTGATACTTGGAAGATTTTCTCAAAGTCAAACATGAGTACATACCACTGCTGAGATGGAGCCACCTGAAGCAATCCTTTCAGCTAATGCACTACTACTAGCAGGCATCGGGTTTATGGTAGGCTGCATTTGGAAATAACATTATATGTGAATATAACATAAAACATAACATCTAAATTCTGAGTGTTGGCATAATGTCTGACCGAGCAGATGGAAAGACAAACAGATTCCAAGCATATGGATGATTACAATTCTAGTTTAATTATGATTCCTTATTTGTTAAGGACTATCTTGCTTTATTAGAATTGTAGTAGGACTAGAAAGCTTATTCTAAACTCCTATATATACAACAGCCGAGCTTGTGGTTGTGTACATGAGAAAAACCGATCAGTTTTAGAGCCTATATTTTTCTGATTAAAGGAAAGCATATTCCAAGAAAACTTGTGTGTGATTGTTTGTGATTGTTCCAGTTATACTTGTTTATGTTCTTGTTTCAACAAGATGTAAATCGTGACTTTGTGGACTTGAATTGGTATCAAGAGCCGTGTTATTTAACGGAAGGATCGACAAGGGTTTTAACCAAGAAGGATCACAAGGGTTTCACCAAGAAGTCGATCACAAGGGTTTCACCAAGAAGTCGATCACAAGGGTTTTACTAGGGTTCGACTTAAGCAAGAAGTCGATCAAAGTTTCAAACTTTCGACTTGGTTTACTTAAGGTGAAGTAAATCACTCGACCTCTAGAACCTAGGGCGGAAGGCTTAACAAACAACACATGTAACTTACGTAAGACGATGCAAGAAGGATGGTGCAAGGCGAGTCAACCACCTCCTGTCGAACATTCTAAAACGGCTCTTCAATGTCCAATGTTAACAAGCACAAATTATAACATATGGGCAATAAGAGTCAAAGCGGTATTCCGAGTCCATGGAATACTCGATGCACTGGAACCGGGGGAAGGAACACAAGTTGTTGCTAAGCAAGATCACATGGCGATGGCGCTACTCTTCCCGGCGATTCCGAAGAACTTGTTTTCAAGTTTCACAATTCAACACTGACCAAAGAAATCTGGGGAGCTTTGAAGACCATGTATGTGGGTGTTGATCGGGTTCGAGACGCAAGGTTGCAAACCTTGGAGACGGAATTTGAAGCCTTAAAGATGAAGGTCAACGAATCAATCGATGACTTCGCGGCTAGGTTGAGCAAAATTGTAACTGAAGTCAATAGCTTGGGAACAATTTATGAAGACAAGAAACTTGTTAAGAAGCTACTTGCATCCGCTCCGGATAGGTATGTTGCAATCGTTGCCTCAATAGAACAATTTGTTGACTTGAATACTATGTCTTTTCAAGAAGCAATTGGAAGGTTGAAAGCTTTCGAAGGAAGAATGAAGGGTGTTGACACCACTTCTGAAGATCAAGGCAAGTTAATGTTCTAAGGGCTGAAAGATATGATAAGAAAGGTCGAGGAAGGAATTCCTCTGGTGGCAACGGTAAAGGTCAAAACTTTTCCTCTCAAAACAAATCTCGCGTGGCAAAGTGGTCAAGCTAATAACTACAACCGTGGAAACCAAAACAACTCCGGGAGCAATACGGATCAAAAGAAGAACAAAAGTCGAGACCTTTCAAAGATTCAATGCTTTAGATGTGATGAATATGGTCACTTTGCTTCTAATTGTCCCGAACGCCGTGAACAAAAGGAAAAGCATGAAGCAAACCTTTGAAAACGGAGGATGATGATGACCCAACACTTTTTATGATGAAAAGCGTTCAAGAAGTAGTCTTCTTGAATGAAGAAAAGATTATCCCAAACCAATTGAATACTAAGCCAAACGAGGAAGACACTTGGTATTTGGATAATGGAGCAAGTAATCACATGACAGGGATCCGAGAATACTTTTCGGAGTTGAATGAGAATATCTCCGGCAGAGTGAAGTTTGGTGATAACTCCTACATCGTGATAAAAGGGAAGGGTTCGATAATCATTGAAGGGAAAACGGGTGAGCAACGGTTAATCACCGAGTCTATTACCTACCCGAGCTAAAAAGCAACATAATTAGTCTTGGGCAAGCTACCGAAGGCGGATGTGACATTCGTATGAAAGGTAACCTTCTTACTATGCGCGACTCGATGGCAAGCTTCGATGAAGGTTCCTAGAACAAGTAATAGACTTTACAAGATTAAGCTCCAAGTTGGAAGTCCAGTGTGTCTCAAAGCAAAGATGGAAGATGATGCTTGGTTATGGCATGCTAGGATGGGTCACATTAATTTCCAGACGATGGAATTAATGGCAAGGAAGGGCATGGTTGAAAATTTGCCAATAATTCATCAAGAGAACAAGTTGTGTGAATCTTGCTTGGTAGGAAAACAAACCAAGAAGGCGTTTCCTAAAGCAGCAAAATTTAAGGCAACACATTCTCTTCAACTTATACATGCCGACCTATGTGGACCAATTTCTACACCATCCATAGCGGCAGTACATATTTGTTCTTATTGATGACTTCTCACGGTTTATGTGGACTTTTACCTTGAAGGAAAAAGGAGAGGCATTTGAATACTTCAAAAAGTTCAAAGCTTTAGTTGAGAAGAAGTCAGGAAAGAAGATTATAACCCTAAGGACCGATAGAGGAGGTGAGTTCACTTCAAAAGAATTTACCAACTTTTGTGAAAACGAGGGTATAACAAGACATCTAACCGCTCCCTACACACCGCAACAAAATGGAGTCGTGGAAAGGTGAAACCGTACTCTTATGGGAATGACTAGAAGCATCTTGAAAGCACGACGCACCAAACTACATGTGGGTTGAAGGAGTTAGACACGCCACATTCTTGATTAATAGAGTTTCAACTCGAGCTCTAGTTAATCAAACTCCATACGAGGCTTTCAAAGAAAAAAAACCTAACTTGAGGGTTTACGGTATTCGGATGTGTGGCTTATGCAACGGGAACAAGGCCATATTTACATAAGTTAGACGACAGTTCAACACGACTCATTTACATCGAAAACGAGCCAGTACAAAAGGTTTTCGAATCGCTCAATCCAAAACTAAAGAAGATAATGGTATGTCGTGATGGAGTTTAATGAGGAATTTGGCCGGAAGTATGTTGCCGGAAGCTAATCACACGAGCTAAACCCATGTATGTTTGTCATAGAATGGCACGGGTCTATTGATATGGGTTGTGGATTTGTTAACCAGTGTGACCGATGAAGTTGAGGGTGAAGATCAAGAGGTCAAGATCATCATGATGTTGATGAAAATCAACTGGTCAATACCGAACAAGAAGACCAAATTGAGGCGGGTAATGACCCTAATCCTCGTGACGTAAACTCAACCAATTGTGAGGCGTTCTTCAAGGGTTTCAACTAAGCCAACTAGATTTAATGACTTTATTATGGGGTCTAGTTCAAGAACCTCGATTGCTAATGAAGATCAAAATCTACTTTTGATTGAAGATGATGAACCAAGAACGTTCCAAGAAGCAAAAGTCTCAAGCAAGTGGATGGTTGCTATGAAGCAAGAGATTGAGTCTATCGAGAAGAATGATTCATGGGAATTAGTTGAAGCTCCAGTTAATGTTAATCCCATTGGATTAAAGTGGGTGTTCAAAATTAAGAGAAATCTGGATGGTTCAATTAATAAGTTTAAAGCTCGTTTAGTAGTAAAGGGTTATGCTCAAAAGGAAGGAAGTGACTATGACGAGGTATTTACCGTAGCACGGATTGAAACGATACGTTTATTAATCTCATTGGCCGCAAAAGAAGCATGGGAGCTACATCATCCGGATGTAAAGTCACGCTTTTACATGGAGAACCGAAAGAGCGAGTGTTTGTTACACAACCGGAGGGGTTCGTGAAGAAAGGAGAAGAAAGGAAGATCTACAAGTTGAAAAAGGCGCTTTATGGACTTAAACAAGCCCCAAGGGCATGGAATACAAAACTTGATAGAGAACTCAAGCAAATATCGCTCAAACGATGTCAACACTAACAAGCGGTGTATGTGAAGAAGACAAACAAGTCAATCTTGATTATTGCGCCTATGTAGATGATCTCTTAGTAACCGGTTCAAGCTTGGCTAAATTGGTGAATTTAAGAGACAAATGCAAGAAAGGTTCGATATGAGTGATTTGGGAAAATTAAGCTATTATCTTGGCATTGAAGTAAAGCAAGAGGATTCGAGTATCTCAATAAGTCAAGAAAGCTATGCAAAGAAGATCTTGAAAGATGCTGGGATGCATGAAGCGAATTCTACTCAATGTCCATTAGAACCTGGAATGAAGTTAAGCATGGATAAGGAAGGAAAACCAGTTGATGCAACTTTGTATAGACGACGAGTTGGTTGTTTAAGGTACTTACTACACACTCGACCTGATTTATCTTATTCGGTTGGTTTGGTTAGTCGTTATATGCAAGAACCAAAAGAATCACATATGGTACCGTGAAACAAATACTAAGGTATATCCAAGGTAGTTTGAATTTTGGAATACGATACAACCAAGAGAAGACCAAGGAGTTAGTGGGGTTTAGTGATAGTAGTTTTGCTATGGACCAAGATGATGGTCGAAGCACAACTGGGCACGTATTTTATCTAGGTAAATCACCTATCACTTGGTGCTCACAAAAGCAAAACATGGTGGCTCTATCGCCTTGTGAAGCCGAAGTTCATGGTTGCAACCTCAACCGCGTGTCAAGGGATATGGTTACGTGGATTGTTGAGTGAAATAACCGGAATGGAAGAAAGAGTGGTGGTCTTATTTGTTGACAACAAATCGGCAATTGCACTTATGAAAAATCCAGCCTTTTCACGGAGAAGCAAGCATATAAACACACGTTATCATTTTATCCGAGAATGTGTTGAAAGAGGCCGAGTACAAGTTGAGTTTGTAAGAGGTGATTTGCAACGGTCGATATTCTCAATTAAAAGCTCTCGCAAGGATTAAGTTCAAGGAGATGCAAGAGTTACCTGAGTTGAAGACCTACCTATCTCGAAGTCAAATTAGGGTGAATGTTGGCATAATGTCCGACCGGCGATGGAAAGACAAACAGATTCCAAGCATATGGATGATTACAA
Source organism: Chrysanthemum makinoi (assembly GCA_910596185.1). Lineage (NCBI taxonomy): Eukaryota > Viridiplantae > Streptophyta > Magnoliopsida > Asterales > Asteraceae > Chrysanthemum > Chrysanthemum makinoi. Next base: position 302,915,999 of record OU343220.1, on the reverse strand, counting down.
TTCTAGTTTAATTATGATTCCTTATTTGTTAAGGACTATCTTGCTTTATTAGAATTGTAGTAGGACTAGAAAGCTTATTCTAAAGTCCTATATATACAACAAATGAGCTTGTGGTTGTGTACATGAGAAAACCCATCAGCTTTTAGAGCCTATATTTTTCGATTAAAGGAAAGCATATTCCAGAAAACTTGTGTGTGATTGTTTGTGATTGTTCCAGCTTATACTTGTTTATGTTCTTGTTTCAAATAAGATGTAAATCGACTTTGTGGACTTGACCGAAGTTCAGATAATCTTAGAAAATGGTTACCTTTGCGCCTTCAGAGTTCTTGAAGCAGACCATCAAATGAAAGATTCTCAAAAGTGCGCAACCAAGACCATCGAATTTGCCAATATTTTGATACCGTTGTCATTCGCAGAAACAGCCAAGAGAGCACCATCCTTATTAAATCGAATACGTGGGCTTGCCTTTTGATTATAAGTAAGAAAAATATTAGTAAAGTGTTTATTTTTCTTTGAAAAGATGTTTTCGCTAGAAAGAAGGTATTAATTACCTAAGACCGCCATCACCATCAACACTTGTCAAAAGCTGAGTATTATCCATATCCCAATATTTGATTGAAAAATCATCACCGGCTGCCAAAAATCTATTTTTGGTTGTATCAAATTGCACAACACCTAAAGATCTTTTCCGGAAACCCATATATGGTCTTTTAACAACCCCTTTGTTGGTTTAATGGACAAAATATTAATAGATGTGTGTTAGGATCGAACTCGAGACCTATGGGATTGCACGCGTTGCGTATGAGATTTAATTATATCACGAAATATTTATATGGTCGAACTAAGAAAAACGAGGGGGTTAAGTGTCGAGTTTTGAAACTTAAGGAGGTGCTTGCAATGACTTGTTGGACAAGATTTAATGCTATATATATACACACCTTTTGGTCTTATGGTTTTGATTCGGATGAATAAAGAAAAAAATAATCGACACTATCCCTTTATTTTTTTAGATATTGTATCGTTACATTGAGAATCTTTTAGTTATATCATACATGTGCATGCATGAAAATTGTATATGGATGTCATGTGCATGCATGATATTCTTGCTATTCTTTCTTCACTGAATTGATAGTTCGACTGGTTTTGTTTTATACAAAAATAAACCTTGTTTGGTTTTTGTGCTTAACTCGTGACTTGAACTAGCATTCTAATTAAATCGCTATCAATACGCGCGTACATGATCGTAGAGAAATCCTACTTTGGATTTTGGTGATTTACACTATTCGACTTTATTCAGTCGACTAGCACTCCAACCCTAATTAGGGTTTATCTCAATTGCTAGTTTGTGGATTTGATTCTTGTTCGGCTAGAATCAAGTAAGGTAACGATACTTTATTCTTTAGTTAATTAATTATTCATTATATGTTCCTATACGCCTCGCATTTACTTTGATGTTTATTGTTTATATTTATGATTAGTCATGTTATATAATTCCAACAGTGGCATCACGAGTCATTGGTTTTAATGAGTAATTAATTACTAAACACGTAAAAACGGATATTGTATTGTGTTTGATATGATTTATTCTAGGGTTTTGGTTATGATTATATAAACCCTAATTTTAGGGTTAGGCTTTTGCCCTAATTTGGTTTTAAAAATCTATTATGGATCGAAAATTTTTTATGGGTGCAAACCCTAAATTTTTCTTAATCGATTTTCTTAAATTTTTTTTAGGGTTTATATTAATTGTTAAGTTATCTATATCGAAACCTAGATTTAATATATTTGTTACGTGATAAATTCATGAATAAAGTGTTATGTGACATGGAATTGTATGCGATCTTGTGACTATTTGTATAATTGTTATGCTGTATCCATGATTATACATGCATGTTAGTCATGGATAAGTTACTTTGATATTGTTTAATTGTTAAGATATATTTATTTACGATAAATCTTGAATTGGGGAAGACTCCAATTATATACATTAATGAATCAATTATGTGCAATTTGGTAAATCATTAATTATGGGTTATTTAATCGATTCGTCGATGTATGTGGCTCACTTTCAATTGAGAGAGTGAAAGCCCTAATTAATATATACATTAATTTAACCTAGACATTGATTATTAATAGGGTTTTATCGAATAAGTTGCATGTGGCTACTTGTTTACACGTATAAATTGTTTATTATGTGCGTATTGTTTTTTAGTAGTTTATTTTTATTTATTACTTGTTTGTTTATTATGTTAGACACTTTTAAGCAAAGGGTAATTTTGAATAGAAAAATAATACGGACTAAACAATGGCGAAATTTAATTGTTTTGGAAGAGTTAAGTTTTCTATAGTTTAATTGATTGGTGACTTTGGTACAATGACTGAACGGCTCACCCACTAGAATGAACTATAAAGGGGTTATTTAAGAAGTGCGCACACATACCACACCGAATGGATGTCTAAGGTTATAAGCGCTTATGCTTCCTGGTCCTCTCGCCTCTCAGAAGTTCGAATGGAGCTACTTAGTAAGCCATATAATGTACAAGCTCATCTTAAGGGCTTAATTAGTTTTAATTCCATGCGCCACTTCTTGGTAATTACCAAACACTAAGTGTTTACACTTATGCAAAAGTACGGTATAATGGATGATAATTAACACTAAATTCCTTGATTGGTGAACCCAATACCTCAATCAAAACTTTGATAATTTGATCTTTATGAATTGGTAATAAAAAGTTTTTATTAAAATTATGCTACAAGATGAATGCATGACATCTTTGTACATATTTGATTTGACCACATAAAATCAAAACTAGTACCCTTTTAAATTAAGGTATATGCCATCTAATTAAAAGGAACACTTGAAGTTGCAATTTAAGTCATGAGAGTACTTGGCTAGATTGTGATGGAGAGGTAAATCTCTATGTTAAGTCAGACCTTACATGGACATATATTTGCGCTTTAAGTTAGACACTTAAGTTGAGTAGGAAGTGAGATCTGGACTCAATGGCATAAGATGGGATGAAACATGTTTATATTTGCAATAGCGTTGGAAAATATAAATCCCATAATGATCTAGGAATTGGAATTGTTTGCCAATTATTGTTCGACAGATTACCCTATTATGTGCTTTCGTTACTAGCCGATCAACTGATGTAATGGAACTACGATAATTTGGATCCTAGTTTTCGAGAAAATTCTATGGTTATATGAATATTACCTTGGGTATTTTATTTTCTTGAAAAGTTTAATTATCGAAAATACTAAAATTGAATTTTGCTAATTTTTAAATGTATTAATGCAACATTAAACCGTAAACGAAGGTTATTTTGTATTGGTAAATTGATCTACACCTGTAAGGGTTTTTTGGTAGAGTCAACTTTGCTAAAAGAATAAACCTAGTCCTCTTTTCTAAGAAAGAGTGAGATTCAATCCTATTCCTTTTCATGAATGAAGAAAGGTATGATAGGACAATTAGAATTGTCTAAATTCTAAATACATAACTCGTAAGCAAATTTTTTAATAGTTAAGAAAATTGCATATTTTCTAAGTTATTAAATTAGAAGCTAGACTAATTTAGTGCAAAATTGGTAAAAGACAAACTAGTATATTTTATCTAGTTGTTTTGTTTTGACCATTTAAAAGTACTACTTACAATTGTTGGAATAGTAGAACTATTAAGAAAGAAATTGCATGCCCAATTTTTCAAGTTAATAGCATTGATGGATAAATTCATCATCTACATAGTAGAATACATTCTTTTAAGTACATAAGTAATTGTTATGTATGGACTTTCTCAAAGGTGTAGGGAAGTAAATAGAACACTATTTTCTTTCACTGGTTAAAGCAACACTTACAATGTTGTCAAATCCAGAGGGGAGTATTTTGTTCTTATTACTGAATAAAGAATTAATGTAATGATCTCTTATTCAGTGGGAGTTACAAGCTTTGTCATATTGGTAGTAACCCATATTATCTCTAGAATGTCTTAAGATAATTACTTTCCACTTATAGACACTTATGTTTTCAAGGATAGTCATGTACGTTTCCTTATTAGACAATGAAGTGGGTCTACATCTACTAGTTATGCTAATACCAATGACACAATCATATTAGTCACATAAACAAACATATGTCGTGTTGTTTATCGGCTACATGATGTTGTTCCATGCACAAGTGGGAGAAATCTATATTGTGTGCAAGGTACAACATATAAGTATATGATTTAAAGGATTCTCTTGACTGCAAGGTAAGAGACCAACATTCTAATATAACTTGTATATAACTAATTCAAGAAACACTTGGTGTTACAATTTACGTCATGTGAGAACTTGGCGAGATTGAAACAACAAAGTAAATCTCTATGTGAAGTCAGACCTTGCATGGACATATTTGCAGTTTCTAAATTAGACAAGTATGTAGAACATGTGTCAAAATGATATATAAGACTACTTCAAATTAAATATTTATGTATTATTAGAATGACATAAATGAAGTAATCTAATACTACTTCAATTTGTTTATTTATGTATTTTGAAATGACATAAATGAAAAATAATGTAGTCCTACATTATTGTGAAGTAAATAAATTAACTTGAAATTACTATTGAAACCAAGAGTTGTGTTCATAATTACTTTAGTTAAACATGTTTATGATTCATTGTAAAGACATAAACATAAAGTCTTTTAAGACTTATAATAAAGTAAGACGTTAACTTGTTATGTTTTTAATTAAGACATATACAAGAAGTCATTGAGTTGATCAATGATTTATAACGTATAATGGGATTATAACTGTTTATGTTTTCTTGATGAGACATAGATATGAAGTGACTTGGTTAAAAGGTACTTGTGTTATAAAGCTTGTAATTGGATTGGAAAGTCTATTATACCATTAAGTTGACTTAGTTGGTAAATAGGTAAGCCAAAAGGAATATGTTTATCTTATATATTGTTAGATTGTCTTACAATATTAATTCTAATGAATACCACAAGTTGATGGTATGTTCAGTTAGGAGAATCAAAGTATATTTGATTTGTTTGATTCAAGATAACCATAACTTCTTTCTTAAAAAGTAACAAGGTTAGAAATTGAGTATGGATTGAATATACTTAATATGACTCCAACCTAGAAGATTGTTAAAACACCATTTTATTATGGAATGTGATGAATCACATTAAGTTTTAAAATTGAAGATTCTGAATTTGTTAAACTATTTATGAATAGGTTATTAACAAAGTAAAATCATGAATTATCAATGTGTATTTGTAATGTCCCAAAAAGAGAACAATGTAGTTTTGCTCTAACTGCTAAGTATATATAGATAGTCTATATATTACAAAAGGCAAGTGGGAGTTTTTTTTTATCTTGAAAGATAAAATTACAAGATACATAATCTTCTAAACACACTAGTAAATATCATGATGAGGTTAGACATGTAAATGATAAACCTCATAATGATGGAATTTTCATTCATAGATCTGCAAGGATATCTTAGATATTTGACATATATGTCTGAGAAGTATGAGTTACAGGATTATAGTAAACCCTGATAATCATTATGATGGATTACCAAATATTGAATTGGGTAAATTACTCATACTATGAATGTTAAAGATGTTGTCCATAAAGATAATCAATTTTGGAAATTTGGTTTATCTTAATAGTTAGACTAGAGAATGGAAATGAGTTTCTTCAAAGAGATGAAAAACCCTAGTAGTTTGAATTTCTATGTAGAAATCATATGGACAATATTGTACACTTATTTAATGCATGTTTATGACAAGATTATTAATCATACTTAAGAAATTAATTGTGATTGAACATTCTTTTCTAAACACATTAAATATATAAAGATGATAATTGTCATACTTGTTTTCATTAATATGAAATATGACAATGGAATATCAAAACTCTTTCTTGAAAAATTACTTGAGCGAGGACGGTAAGTAATTGAAAGGTTTTTTTGAATTCATATAATCTTTGGAAAATGCATGCATCTATGAAATTATTCTTATGTTTAATTATTAAATCTTAGTTTCGATTTATAATTGAAATAAGATAAATTTTAAGTATTCCTGAAAGCTAGTGGGAGTATTATGTTAAGGTTTTAAATCTTATATGTTGTATAACATATAGGAAGTAACATTCTTTGTAAGATAAATGTTAAGTCTTAGATTGGAATGAAACTTCACTTGTAAGATTTAAGAATTAAAACATACAACCTTGAAATATATGTTTATTGTTAATAAACATGTGCAGTAAAATAAATGATTCTAATTAAACATGATATATCATTTGGGAAATAGATAAATATCTTTTGAAAAGATAGAACGTGAATGAAGTCTAAGTTTGACCTGTAGATTCATCATGTACATCATGTTGTGTATTAAAATTGTTGTATCATTCTTAAATAAGAAGTGATTTGACAACATTGATATCTAACTAAAAGTTATTAGATAACTTGTGTAATGAATATTCTAAAAGAATTACATCCTCACCCTGGAATTGCTCCTAGATTCTATGGATGAACAATATGTCAAATGTTGTGCAAATTGTCATCTGCTTTAAACTTGAAAGTTAGGAAAGCATCAAACATTACACAATAAGATATTAAAGTTTACGGTGTTTTAATGAGCATATTGTTGTTTGCATACAATGATGCTGGTTTAATTAAGATGACACTCAATACTAGTCATGGTAGGATTTTATCCTTGTTAATGAACATTTGAACTAGTTGTGCTACTAAGAGCACACAGCATGCATTATACATTAAAAGAATAAGAATACTTTAAACTTTAAAATGTTTGAAAGTTTAAATTGTCATAAATTGGTGATAGAGGATGTCACACACTTTATGAATTACTATGTGGATTGGTGAATGCACACATACAAGGACTTCATTAATTGAATTCTTGAAATAAGTATTCTCAAAATTATGATAGATCAAGTTGGTTGATTTATACCTTGTCAACAAGTATGATTGTCATTACTTGAGGCATAATTCATCAACTGGAATTTTCATGCATTGATCTATTTAGTATTTGGATAAGGGATGTTAAACAATTGCTATAATAAATCAAGTACTTGGTATGTTTGATTTCATAATATATTGTATCCTATATTTGCATGTTTAATCCGTGAATAAATTTATTTATTCTAAATCGTCCGTTGTCAATTAATGATATGGGAGTATCATTAAACTAAGACAAATCTGGGAGATATGGTAGAATATACTTGAAAGTATATTGATGAGAATGCATACCAATTTCGGATGATATTCAATGAATTGAATATAGGACTTATCCCAACTACATAATTTACTTTGTGGATATTGTTATAAGTAAATTGTGAATAGTTATCCTCAGACTTGAGATACCGGATAAGTGTCATGAATGTAGTGCACTTCTGTGGAGCAACTTAACGCTATAATGAATCGGTAGTCATAAGGGTTGTTTCCAAGTGTTGCAAAGTTTGGGTTATCTCGTAGTCAAGATAATTTGTTCCTTCAAATTTATTTGAGTTTAATATCGCTGGCCCCTCGTAGGGTTGACAAGATGTATGCAGCCACCAAAGATCTCCCTCAATATGTTCGAAGATTTGGTAATCTTGCTCAATCACTTATAACGAAATGAATGGTTGAATAAAGAATGACTTAATTCCATATCTTTATTTAACATGGTATTAGAAACAAAAGGATAATAATAATGAGAAATTATTAAAAGGTTTTTCCGTAAGACCTTACTCGAGGTGTACTAGAGGCATCGGTGTTGCTAGACGCTAACCGATGTGATCACACTATTAAGATATGTCCAAGTGGGAGCTTGGTTTAATGGACAAAATATTAATAGATGTGTGTTAGGATCGAACTCGAGACCTATGGGATTGCACGCTAAGTGTGCATGAGATTTAATTATAATACCATGAAATATTTATATGGTCGAACTAAGAAAAACGAGGGGGTTAAGTGTCGAAGTTTTGAAACTAAGGAGGTGCCAGAATGCTTGTTGACAAGATTTAATGCTATATATATACACACCTTTTGGTCTTATGGTTTTGATTCGGATGAATAAAGAAAAAAATAATCGACACTATCCCTTTATTTTTTTAGATATTGTATCGTTACATTGAGAATCTTTTAGTTATATCATACATGTGCATGCATGAAAATTGTATATGGATGTCATGTGCATGCATGATATTCTTGCTATTCTTTCTTCACTGAATTGATAGTTCGACTGGTTTTGTTTTATACAAAAATAAACCTTGTTTGGTTTTTGTGCTTAACTCGTGACTTGAACTAGCATTCTAATTAAATCGCTAACAATACGCACGTACATGATCGTAGAGAAATCCTACTTTGGATTTTGGTGATTTACACTATTCGACTTTATTCAATCGGACTAGCACTCCAACCCTAATTAGGGTTTATCTCAATTGCTAGTTTGTGGATTGATTCGTTCGGCTGAATCAAAAGGTACGATACTTTATTCTTTAGTTAATTAATTATTCATTATATGTTCTTATACGCTTCCGCACTTACTTTGATGTTTATTGTTTATATTTATGATTAGTCATGTTATATAATTCCAACACCCTTCACTTTCATTCCATTCTACAATATGTGACTCTCCATCTTTACTAGTCCCACATGAAAAAAGCCTGAAATTTTATAGCAACAAATTGTCATTTTTCTAAATTCCAAAAGGGATGTAAAACAGAAATGCACGAGTCTAGGTGACATCAAACCTTGTCCCGTCAGCACTATATGCCATCGTTGTGCACCAGCGACCAGGAGCCTCATAATCAACTCGTGACCCCATGTTATCATACAACCATGCTTTTATCTTTCCATCAAGAGCCGTTGAAAATATGAACTGAATATTATCTTTATAATGAGGGCATACAGAATACACAGGAGCTTCATGACCTTCAAAAGTATACTTTTTAGCACCAGTTGTTGCATCCCAGACCTACCCATCAAGAAAATGTTGATTAGCATAATAATAGATTGCCGAGATTAACTTGAGTACAAATATGTTACACATAAACCAACCTTGATGGTCTTGTCATCCCCACAAGTTATCACACAGAGCTGCTTGTTGGGATGTGAATATCGATATGCACACTCTGCAGGATTACATAAGCTTTCAGTGCTGAATATCGATCCATGTTTGTCCAACGATGAAGACTCTACTTGTGTCAAGGATCCATCAAATGTTGCTTGTGCTTATCTTTTGGCTATTTCAACCTCTGGTTCAACTCAACAAAATCATGTTTTCTTATGAAATGAAATATATGGGTAATAAGTATGGCATTCCCTTGAGTAATAATTGATTTCGTGTAGGTTCTCAGTTCTCTCATGAATTGGATGTGCGGTTCAAGTTGCGTTTTTTGGTTGCTTTTCAGTCTTCGTAGTAAGACTGTGGAGGTAAAGGATGATTGTTTGACTTGTTGTTTGATGATATATGGTTGCATCAATCTCATGTAAGCATAGCCTTTGTCAAAAAGATTTGGTTCATCTTCATAAACGCTATCGTATTTATTCAAAAATAACGCGTCTTCTGGATGCGAATCAATTAATCGTGTGTTCTGTGCATAGTCTGGTTGTCTGAAGTGCTGAGCCAAAGTAGATAGGTGTTGAGGTTAACTCATATTTGGTATGTATCCCACATCGCCTACCAAAGAAAGTAGGTATATGTCCATCTAGCCTATAAAAACAAAGGCCCAAGTTGATTCAAGGCATACCTTTCTCGGCCTTTTGGCTAAGATCAAGTGTAGTATCTGTTCTTATCAGTTTAATATTTGATATGTGAGCCATCGGCTCACTCGATATTAATCTTATTTTTTATGGGGAAAGACTAATCACAATAGCTTGCTATATATTTGGGGTCTTTGCGAGTCGCTTTGGTGTTGCACTATTGCCTTGGCCTGGCTCACCCCTCCAATTCTAGTAGAATTTTTGATTATGTATCTTTCAGTTATAGGATTCAACAGAAGAATCACCGTTAACAATTGTTAGTGGATCAAGTTTGAATACAAATGTAAGTTCTACTTCCACAAATATATCATCTGGGGTATACGTGTATTAGTATTAGTGCTCTTCTAATTTTCAATTATGTTATGGATTACTCGATTTGGTAACTTGAATATGAAACCTGTTTTCATGGTTTCTTGGTTTATATATGACCAAAGTTATTGATGCTTAACTATGTAAGCCTGGCAAAGCCCTCTAATGGTGGTTCACGTATGATTCAATTCCACTCAACTTTTTGACTCGAAATACCCTAACGCATTAGACATGTCACGTTAGCACCCAATCAATTTAGGTACCTTTAACATGGTCACTGAGACAAAGTACTCGGAAGAGAATAGTAGTCGAAGAGAATCCCATTTTGGAAGAGAATAGTAGTCGAAGAGGTCGTGAGACAAAGTACTAAGGCGATACCATGTGCAATTTCAAAATCCTATATAAGATGAGTCATCACTGATTCAAAGTGTGAAGCTTAAGATGTAGAAAACATGTTTTGTGTAAAGAAGACATTGTCGTTTAGTTGTTAACTAAATATTGTCCATGGTTATCACAAAGACTGTTTGTGCTAAGAGTATCATAAGAAGATTAAGTCCTATTGTGGTTAGTCCATTTTTCTATGTTATCTGTGACGACTTGCCCATATAACACTTCCTTATACTCTTGGTAGTTATTTTAACTTAAGAAAAAAAGACATGTTAGCTTTAAAAATAATAAAAGGAAAAATCAATATCTATATCTATATCCATATGACCATTGATCATAGGTGAAATACTTTATAGTAAAATTTTAATATCAAACTTCCTGTATTACAAAACAAATAAATCACATAAACCAAACAAATCACATATACACATTGATTTATTTCTAAACTCCGTACGTGTACGGGACATATAACTAGTATACATATATATAAATTGCACTAACACCTAAGGAATTTTTTCCCGGAAACTCATATACATTCTTTTAGCCCCTTCGCTTTCATTCCATTCTACAATATGTACTATTCATCTGTACTAGTCCTACATGAGATGATCCTTGTATCATGGATCCAATGATCCTTGTACATTTACAGTTACAATAAAGGATCTAAGACAGACACTTGTACTAAGTGAAGTCTTAGCACAAGTGAAACAATATCAGTGTTGAGTTTCATATGTAAAACTAATGAAACGTTTGTGTTATATTTTGATAGAGAAATTAATATTTTTTAAACCTTAGATATGTAAAAACATTACTTGTTTAAAAATATGAGAAACTAGCTAAGGGAAGTCTTATTATATACTACTTATAAAGTAATATTTCTTTTGGCATCCCACATCGCCTAATGTGGGAAACATTTGCCACAATGAATGGCTTTATAGAGACCCAGCATTGTCTAGAGAGTGTAGCACTAGCTTTTATTTGTGGTTTTAAAGAAACTCTACAAGATCTTTATTTAGATTAGTTCAAATTTTATTGGTTGAACTATCATCATTAATCAACCGCTTTGGTTAATAATATAAGTGGTGGGTTGATGTTGATAGTCTAACCATATAAAATTTCCAAAGTAAGTTCAAAGTTTAGATAAGTGTTCTGAAATGAAATTCTGCTAAAATGAAAAAGCTTTTTAATCAGAATGTAACAATTAACAAATATGAAGGTAGAAAGATGAATTAAAATGAAAGACAATGTAGCATATCATTGCTTATGAGCTTATCCACTTGAGCTTATTGCTTGTCTAAGTTGACAAGCTCAAGTGGCATTAAAATTAGCTTATTGCTTGTCATCAGATCTATGTCGGGAATGGAAAATGGTATGTTTTTTTTAGAGAGTGTAGCACTAGCTTTTATTTGTGGTTTTAAAGAAACTCTACAAGATCTTTATTTAGATTAGTTCAAATTTTATTGGTTGAACTATCATCATTAATCAACCGCTTTGGTTAATAATATAAGTGGTGGGTTGATGTTGATAGTCTAACCATATAAAATTTCCAAAGTAAGTTCAAAGTTTAGATAAGTGTTCTGAAATGAAATTCTGCTAAAATGAAAAAGCTTTTTAATCAGAATGTAACAATTAACAAATATGAAGGTAGAAAGATGAATTAAAATGAAAGACAATGTAGCATATCATTGCTTATGAGCTTATCCACTTGAGCTTATTGCTTGTCTAAGTTGACAAGCTCAAGTGGCATTAAAATTAGCTTATTGCTTGTCATCAGATCTATGTCGGGAATGGAAAATGGTATGTTTTTTTTATTTTTATTTTTATTATTATTATTTTTTTGTCTGCAGACTATCAGCTCCATTTGTAATTTCATGTTTTCTAACGGCAAAGTTTACTGTATGATGATAGTGGCCCATGTTGATGTAACTGCTTCTTAGTGAAACAAATGCTCAGCCTTTTGACACAAATACTAGTTAAGAGACAAACAAGTTCAAAACCTTACCATGTAATATTGGCGTTGTGTTTACGTCACTACACCCATATCTCTAAGGCACAAAGGAGTAGTGGAAAAAAAAAGTTAATAATTTTAGAAATTATTCCGAAAGACAATGGGTCACAGACTCACAGTAATAAAATTTACGGAAACCTATTTATACTTCAAGGAACATCTATTGACCTTAGCTCGAGTGCATGGCAATCATCAGAATATATAAGCATGCAATATGTTTCTTGCTTGATCGATGTGGGATTCAATAATATCTTTTTTCTTTTTCTTTCTATATCTCAAATTGAACACAACATTCGAGGGGATAAAATGTTAATTCACGAGAACATGTTTTACTTCTGGAAGTGCAGAAGTGCAAATGACTTACCTCAATGGAAAATGCATGTTGGCATAAAAGGCTCTAATAACCTAGCAAGAACAAACGAGCGAGGTTTTCATGACTATGGAACACGAAGGTATGTCTTTTGTTTATGATAACCCAATTAACTTGGACCAGATGGTGTTGGGTTTCGCAGATGGCGTTGGGTTTCAAGAGAAGCATGAAACATTACCAATTCGCCATTATAAAAATCATGTACGTAGGAAGATGAATAAGAAACAATCAAAAGTTGGCCTCCTTATTTTCATCTAAATGGTTGTTATACAAGTCTTGACGGAATTAAGTTCATAATAATGTTAATGAAAAGTTTTATTATGTTATGATGTGTCATGGCATGACAATTAATAAACTTAATTAAAAGTTAATGATAGTTGTCTATGTTGATGGCTTCTTAGTGAAACATGCTGCCCAGCTTTTTGACACAAATACTATTTGAGGAGAGTTATTTTACATACCAAACTTTTCTTACATACCAAGGGACTCATCTTCACCATCCATTTAAAAAGAAATCAATGGTTGAGATTAAAAGCATTTTATTATTTCACATATTTTTTATAATTTAAATATCTCTTAAACCGTTAATCGTTAAGTGAAAATATTTACACCATCGCGACGAGCATTTAATTATCTTTCTATAGACGGGCACTTTGATATACTTTTGAAAAAAGAAAAAAAAACTGTTTTTTTAACGTTCGTTATTTTTCGTTATTTTACGTTACTGAAATTTACATAAAAAAATCATATATGATAAAACACTAATTTGAATATCATATGTGATATTAGTGTTAAATCATATATGATATGTAATATCACATGTAATATTATATGTAATATCATATATGATATTACACTAATATCACATGTGATATTACATATCATATATGATATTACACTAATATCACATATGATATTCAAATTAGTGTTTTATCATATATGAGTTTTTAATGCAAATTTCAAGAACGAAAAACCAAAAACTTAAAAAACGGAAAAATATGAAAAAAAATTGTCGAAAGTATATCAAAGTGTCTATCTATAGAAAGATAATTAAATGTCGTTTAATGATATATTTTTTTCCGCTTAACGATTAACGGTTTGAAAGATATTAATATTTGAAAAAAAATGATGAAAGTGGGTTTTTAAAATTGTTGGGATTAATCTCATCCATTAGATCAAATAAAAATGTAGGGTGGAGATTGATCTCTTAGTATGTAAATAATCTTTTGTCCTCAAATGATCTTTTATCATACTATTTAACAAAAAGTCAAGACAAACAAGGTCAAAATCTAATCATTTTTGGAAAGGAAAACGAAACAAGTGTAATTTTGTAGCGTTGGGGAATCATGACTAGAAAAGCTATGAACGAAACTAGCACCTTGGACAGTAAATCCCGAAATAGAAATTGACATTCAAGTTAAGCTGTAAATTAATGACGGGTAGTGATCAACAATCAATATTTTTGGAAACCATTTACTATACCCATATTTCTAAGGCACAAAGGAGTAGTGGGAAAAAAAAACGTTAAATAACTAGTAAACCATTTACTACGAGTACGCAGCGGATGGATTTAGTGTAGTGATTATGATTTAACAATAAATAAACACATATATTTTACTAACATTTGACTAATTAATAAATAATTAATTTTTCGGATCTCGATCTTGATTCTTGAAACTGTTAGCGGTTAAATTACCACCTCTAACGAATGCACACACTACACGTCAAACGAAGCGCGTTAGGATGCTATTGCTTGCTTCACAAATAACAAACCAACACCTAGTGTTTTTGTTCTTGCTTTATCACCAATCGAACACAATATGTACGAACGGTTTTCTACATTTTTTTTCGCGAGTTATGCTATTTAGATCTATAACACAAGCCTAAATATATACCTAATGCATAAATCACTTGTACAATTGCATTTAGTATTTTCTCTCTCTAAATTCTCACCAATCAATTTTTTAAATCAAGAAATCAAATCATTAAGTTCATTTGTAGGCATGATTAGTAAGTCAATCATTTTTCTTTTTCCACTCGTTGAATAAAATATTGCACAAGTAATTTAATTTATTCGTAATCAGAATAGAATGAATATACATTATATACTAGTATATATACATTTAAGGTAAGGGACAAAACATTAAAAGGAAGAAGATGTTGTTGTCATATGATAATTCCCCTTTGCCGTATCAAGTAGAGAACATGGCAATCATCAGAATATATAAGCATGCAATATTTTTCTTGCTTGACCGATGTGGGATTAAATATTATCTTTTTTCTTGTTCTTTATATATCTCTTTTCTGGTGAGAGAGGAAAAGTTGGAAGGGTAAAGACTAAAGAGAGCTTATTGAGTACACCTTCAGCAAACAAATTGAACACAACATTCGAGAGGATAGAATGTTAATTCACGAGAACATGTTTTACCTCTGGAAGTGCAGAAGTGTAAATGACTTACCTCAATGGAAAATGCATGTTGGCATAAAAGGCTCTAATAACTCAGCAGAATATATCAAGTAGAGAACATGGCAATCATCAGAATATATAAGCATGCAATATTTTTCTTGCTTGACCGATGTGGGATTAAATATTATCTTTTTTCTTGTTCTTTATATATCTCTTTTCTGGTGAGAGAGGAAAAGTTGGAAGGGTAAAGACTAAAGAGAGCTTATTGAGTACACCTTCAGCAAACAAATTGAACACAACATTCGAGAGGATAGAATGTTAATTCACGAGAACATGTTTTACCTCTGGAAGTGCAGAAGTGTAAATGACTTACCTCAATGGAAAATGCATGTTGGCATAAAAGGCTCTAATAACTCAGCAACAACCACCGAGGTTTTCATGACTATGGAACGCGAAGGTAGGTCTTCCTTGTAAAGCTTTCGTTAACTCTTAAGCAAGAAGGATAGTATTATTTCATCTATAACATAACGTGATAACGGTAACAAAGTATGAGAATTGTTTGTTAACTGATTTTGACCTTGTTTGTCTTTTGACTTTTTGTTAACTAGTATTTGTGTCAAAAAGCTGAGCATTGTGTTTCACTAAGAAGCCTTAGGCAATTCATAAGAATAACATCAACATAAACAACTATTTGAAACAAGTAATCTTTTTTCATATCTAAGGTTTTATAAAAGGGTGAAAACTAAAGATACGCAACATAGTTTTTCAAAACAGACGATGTACGCAATGAATATTGAAAATTACCATTGTAGGCAAAATACTTTCAAATTTGAAACGATGTACGTAATATGACCGGGAACTAGTAGGTTACCACGTCACAAAGTTTAAAAATTGGCAAAAATGGTCCATGTGGCTCGCGTTGACTTTCACCGGTCATCCTTTAACTTTTTTTTCAGTTAAAATAGTTACAGTAATCGTCCTTATGGTTATTGACTTTCAGATTTAGTCCTTTTTTTTTTTTTACTTTTTTCACCCGTTCTCTTACGTTTTTATCCGTTTTTGTCCGTTTTTCTTACGTTTTTGTCGGTTTTCATCCATTTTTGTCCGTTTTTCTTACCCTGTTTTTAGATTTTTGTCCGATTTTATCCATTTTTCTTACGTTTTGTCTATTTTAATTTGTTTTTGCCCGTTTTCATCCGTTTTTTCATCTTTTTTACATTTTTGTCCGTTTTTCTTACATTTTTTCTGTTTTTCTTACGTTTTTGTACTATTTCAACATACTGAAAATTTTGAAAATTTTTTTCAAAAAGAAAAAAAATTTGAAAAAAAAAGTTAGGAATTTCGCGAAATATGAAAAAATCCAAAAAAATTTTGAAAAAAAAATTGGAAAAAAAAATTCCGAAAAAAGTTTTGAAAAAAAAATTCGAAATTTTTTTCAAAAAAACAATTTAGAAAAAAAATTCCAATTACTTTTTTTTTGAAAAAAAAAGTATCTACGGAAAAAAAATTGGAACTAATTTTTGTTCGGAATTTTTTTTTTCTAATTTTTTTTTCAAAATCTTTTTGGAATTTTTTTTTTCAAATTTGCGAAAAAATTCCAATTTTATTTTTGGAATTTTTTTTTCAAATTTTTCAAAACATTTTTCTTTTTAAAAATTTTCAATATGTTGAAATAGTACAAAACCAAACAAAAACGTAAGAAAAACTATAAAAATGTAAGAAAAACGAACAAAAATGTAAAAAACAGATGAAAACGGGCAAAAACGAATAAAAATAGACAAAACGTAAGAAAAATGGATAAAAATGGACAAAAATCTAAAAAAAGGGTAAGAAAAACGGACAAAACGTGTGAAAACCGATAAAAACGTAAGAAAAACGAACAAAACGTAAGAAAAACGGACAAAAACGGATAAAAACATAAGAGAACGGGTGAAAAAGTGTAAAAACGGACTAAATCTGATAGTCAATAACCATAAGGACATATCTTGTAACTTTTAACGAAAAAAAAAGTTAAGGGATGACTGGTGAAAGTCAACGGAAGCCCAGGATCATTTCTAATTTTTAAACTTTGTGACACTGTTACCTACTAGTTCCCGGTCATATTAATACATCGCTCCAAATTTGAAAGTATTTTTTTACAATGGTAATTTTCAAAGTTCATTGCGTACATCGTCTGTTTTGAAAAACTATATTGCGTATTTTTAGCTTTCACCCTTTATAAAACATAATAATTTCTCAATTGAAATATTACACAAACGTTTCATTAGTTTTATATATGAAACTTAACACTGATCTTGTTTTAGTAATTTTGGGGAATTATGACTAGAAAAGCTAAGAATGAAACTAGCGCGGACAATAAATCCCGAAATAAAAAGTGGTATTCAAGTTAAGCTGTAAATTAATGACGGGTTATAAGTAAATTACTAGTGATCAACAATCGATATTTACTACACCCATATCTCTAAGGCGCAAAGGAGTAGTGGAAAAAAAAAGTTTATAATTTTAGAAACTATTCATAAAGTTAATAAATCCATGTAATTGTATTTCCTTGAACCTATGTTGAGGAACAACATCCACTGACCTCAACTTCAGCACAAAGCAATCGTCAGAGTATATAAGCCAGCAATATGTTTCTTACTAGACCAATGTGGGATTCAGTATTATCTTTTGTCTTTTTCTTTCTATATCACTTCTCTCGTGAGAGAGGAAAAGTTGGAGGGGTAAAGACTAAAGAGAGCTTCTTGAGTACATTCAGCAAACAAATTGAACACAACATTCGAGGGGATAGAATCTAATTCACGAGAACATGTTTTACCTCTGGAAGTGCAGAAGTGCAAATGACTTACCTCAATGGAAAATGCATGTTGGCATAAAAGGCTCTAATAACCCAGCAAGAACCACCGAGGTTTTCATGAATATGGAACACGAAGGAAGGTCTTCCTTGTAAAGCTTTCGTTAACTCTTAAGCAAGAAGGATAGTATTATTTCATCTATAACATAACGTGATAACGGTAACAAAGTATTAGAATAGTTTTTTAAGAAAAGTCCGCTGGTCTTGCAATATTTTCGGTCAAAAAAAGACGTGAATTATGGAGTAGTGGGAATACAATTTCAAATTATCACCCAAACACCTTAGGCACCTTTTAACATGGTCACTTGAAGTACATCATAGATGATTGAGACATCGCTATCACTTCTCATGAGTCTCTTAAGGGTGTGTTTGGTAGGGAGAGTTGGAGGAATGACTCATTTCTCCAAAGATGTTTTAGCAGAGCTTGGAAAGGGCGGAGAAATGAGAATTCTCTTGGTGGAGAAATGGAGAGAGTTGAGTAGTGTAATTTAAGTAGCCCTATTTCCCTTAATTTTGTTGAGAAATTGGAGAAATGAATTAATTTTTTAGAAAAAATGTTTTTTTTTTTTTTTTTTTTTTTTTTTTAATTAAAAAAATATATTTAAAAAAAAATATTTTTTAAAAAAAAATATTTTTTTTAAATAAATACATTTTTTTTAAAAATTATTTTTAAAAAATTATTTTTTTAAATAAATACATACATTTTTTAAAATAAATAAGTTTTTTTTTAAAATAAATACATTTTTTTTCAAAATTATTTTTAAAATTATTTTTAAAAATTATTTTTTAAAATATTTTTAAAAATTTTTTTTTAAATAAGTTTTTTTTTTTAAATTAAGTTTTTTTTAAAAAAAAATAAGTTTAAAAGAAAAAAATATTTTTGAATTTTTTTTTTTTTTTTAAATAATTTTTTTTTCATTTCTCGGGTCAAGTCTCTGTTGTTACCAAACATTAGAATTGAACGAAATTTCATCGATTTCTATTCTCTGAGATTTTATTCTCTACTTCATTTCTTTTCTCTGAATTTCTCTCTACCAAACGCACCCTAAGTGTGGCTCTGAGAACTTTCTGTTCATCGTCTTTTTCAACATAAAATCGTTAATCGCATTTTGTGTCCATTTGTTTGTTTTTTGTTGCAATCAGAACATCAGTTAAAATTTATGAATAACCTTGCCAAAAATTGTTCATATCAACTGGCTACAAGCTCTTGTGCCAGAAAAGTAAAGCATGATGCTCATAGGCTCATTTTAGCCTCTTGACTCAGCTATACACCTATAACACAATTAAAAGAAAGACTTAAGAAACAAATTTATCACATTTGAAAGTAATTAAAAACATTGAAATTGCTCAATGGCTGAATGAACGATTGATTACAGGAAATGAGGCCTAAGACGTAGAACATCATACCGTTGCAAATAACATTATATTAGAACATAAAATGAAACAAAACAGTATATTCTAATTAAGTTCCAGTTAATCTTGAATATAGGCACCTTTGCAGCTCTAGGAGTTCTTGAAACAGCACCATCAAATGGAAGATTTTCAAAAGTCCGAAGTAACCGAAGCCCATCACAATTTGCCTATATTTTGATTTTGATATCATTCGCAGAAACAACCATGAGAACACCATCCTTATTAAGTCGGATAATGTGGGCTTGCCTTTAGATTATAGTTAAGAACAATATCAGTAAACCGTTTTCTTTGGAAAGATGGTTTTTTCATTATGAAATGAAAGTATTAATTACCAGAATACCACATTCACCATATGCCTATTGTTGAGTATAACTAAAAAAATCATCCCCAGCTACTAGAAACCTATTTTTGGTTGTATCAAATTGCACAATACCTAAAGAATTTTCTACGGAAAACCGATATACGTTATTTTAGCCCCTTAGCTTTCATTCCATTATACAATATGTGACTATTCATCTATACTAGTCTCACATGAGAAAAAAACCTGAATTTATAGGAACAAGTTAACATTTTGAAAATCCAAAAAGGATGTTAGCAATGTTGGTTTAATGGACAATAAATTAATAGACAATAAATTAATATACGTGTGTTATGATCGAAATCGAGACCACGGGATTTCACACTTTGCGTATGAGAATTAAAGTTAATAATTAAATATAAATGTTATATTTATTTATTAATTAAACGAAATAATTATAACGGACGTTAAGTAATTAGTTGTAATGGACTAACGGTCGTTAAATGGAATTAGTTATAACTGACCACCGTAAGATTATTTACGGTAACACATTTATACATCAAGGAACATCACTAATGGCTTGTTCCTTGGTAAGATATTTGGCATGTTAAAATCTATCCTTACCGAGGAGTAGCGGAAAAAAAGGTTAATTGTTTCAGAAATTATTCCAAAGACAATGGTGAAAATCTGACCACCGTAAGATTATTTACGGTAACACATTTATACATCAAGGAACATCACTAATGGCTTGTTCCTTGGTAAGATATTTGGCATGTTAAAATCTATCCTTACCGAGGAGTAGCGGAAAAAAAGGTTAATTGTTTCAGAAATTATTCCAAAGACAGTGGTGAAAATCTGACCACCGTAAGATTATTTACGGTAACACATTTATACATCAAGGAACATCACTAATGGCTTGTTCCTTGGTAAGATATTTGGCATGTTAAAATCTATCCTTACCGAGGAGTAGCGGAAAAAAAGGTTAATTGTTTCAGAAATTATTCCAAAGACAGTGGTGACCGTAAGATTATTTACGGTAACACATTTATACATCAAGGAACATCACTGATGGCTTGTTCCTTGGTAAGAAATCTGACCACCGTAAGATTATTTACGGTAACACATTTATACATCAAGGAACATCACTAATGGCATGTTAAAATCTATCCTTACCGAGGAGTAGCGGAAAAAAAGGTTAATTGTTTCAGAAATTATTCCAAAGACTGTGGTGACCGTAAGATTATTTACGGTAACACATTTATACATCAAGGAACATCACTAATGGCTTGTTCCTTGGTAAGAAATCAGACCACCGTAAGATTATTTACGGAAACACATATACACATCAAGGAACATCACTAATGGCTTGTTCCTTGGTAAGATATTTGGCATGTTAAAATCTATCCTTACCGAGGAGTTGCGGAAAAAAAGGTTAATTGTTTCAGAAATTATTCCAAAGACAGTGGTGACCGTAAGATTATTTACGGTAACACATTTATACATCAAGGAACATCACTAATGGCTTGTTCCTTGGTAAGATATTTGGCATGTTAAAATCTATCCTTACCGAGGAGTAGCGGAAAAAAAGGTTAATTGTTTCAGAAATTATTCCAAAGACAATGGTGAAAATCTGACCACCGTAAGATTATTTACGGTAACACATTTATACATCAAGGAACATCACTAATGGCTTGTTCCTTGGTAAGATATTTGGCATGTTAAAATCTATCCTTACCGAGGAGTAGCGGAAAAAAAGGTTAATTGTTTCAGAAATTATTCCAAAGACAGTGGTGACCGTAAGATTATTTACGGTAACACATTTATACATCAAGGAACATCACTAATGGCTTGTTCCTTGGTAAGATATTTGGCATGTTAAAATCTATCCTTACCGAGGAGTAGCGGAAAAAAAGGTTAATTGTTTCAGAAATTATTCCAAAGACAGTGGTGACCGTAAGATTATTTACGGTAACACATTTATACATCGATTTAAAATCATTTGAGGACAAAAGATTATTTACATATCAATGGATCAATCTCCATCTTTTATTTTTTCTTGATCTAATGGATGAGATTAATCCCAACAATTTAAAAAACCCACTTTCATCATTTTTTTTCAAATATTAATATCTTTCAAACCGTTAATTGTTAAGCGAAAAAAAATATATCATTGCGACAAGCATTTAATTATCTTTCTATAGATAAACATTTTGATATACTTTCGACAATTTTTTTTTCTTCGTATTTTTCACGTTTTTTTTTTTTTAAGTTTTTTCGTTTTTTTACGTTACTGAAATTTGCATTAAAAAATCATATATGATAAAACACAAATTTGAATATCACATGTGATATTAGTGTAATATCATATATGATATGTAATATCACATGTGACATTAGTGTAATATCACGTATGATATTACATATCATATATGATTTAACACTAATATCACATGTGATATTCAATTTGGTGTTTTATCATATATATTTTTTTCATGCAAATTTCAGTAACGTAAAAAAACGAAAAAAATAACAAAAAAACGTGAAAAAAACGTTTTTTTTTTCTTTTTTCGAAAATATATCAATGTGCCCGTCTATAGAAAGATAATTAAATGCTCGTCGCGATGGTGTAAATATTTTCATTTAACGATTAACGGTTTAAGAGATATTTAAATTATAAAAAATATGTGAAATAATAAAATATTTTTAATCTCAGCCATTGATTTCTTTTTAGATGGATGGTGTAGATGAGTCCCTTGGTATGTGAGAAAAAATTTGTATGTAAAATAACTCTCCTCTTATACATCAAAGAACATCATCAATTACCATATGGCAATCATCAAAGTATATAACCATGCAATATGTTTCTTGCATGACCGATGTGGGATTCAGTAATATCTTTTTTCTTTCTATATCTCAAATTGAACACAACATTCGAGGGGATAGAATGTTAATTCACGAGAACATGTTTTACCTCTAGAAGTGCAGAAGTGCAAATGACATACCTCAATGGAAAATGCATTTTGGCATAAAAGGCTTTAATAACCCAGCAAGAACCACCAAGGTTTTCATGACTATGGAACACCGAACACGAAGGTAAGTCTTTTAACTTGGACCAGATGGCGTTGGGTTTCAAGAGAAGCATGAAACATGACCAATTGGCCATTATAAAAATCATGTACGTAGGAAGATGAATAAGAAACAATCAAAAGTTGGCCTCCTTATTTTCATCTAAATGGTTGTTATACAAGTCTCGACGGAATTAAGTTCATAATATTAATGAAAAGTTTTATTATGTTATGATGTGTCATGGCATGACAATTAATAAACTTAATTAAAAGTTAATGATAGTTGTCTATGTTGATGTTCTTCTTATGAATTGCCTAAGGCTTCTTAGTGAAACATGCTAACAAGATCAAAATCAGTTACCACTATACTAACCTTGTGTATGTTATTTTACGATATAATCAGTTTTGGGAAAAGAAAACGAAACAAGTGTACTCATTATCGATATGCTGGCAAAGAAATAAAAATTATATATTTTTTTGCCTTGGATTTAAGATGAAGTATACCGAGTTGTTATGATAATCGAGTCATGACTTTTTTCAGTACAGTAGAAACTCTATAATATAATACACTTGAGACCACCAAAATTTATTAATTAAAAGAGTTATTAATTAATCGATAAATTAATAATTATTAATTTATATATTAATTAATATTTTATTAATTTATAGTAGAATACTTAGTTTACAAACACCTTTCAAGCTTCCACTTAATTATTGTATACAATGCATGTATATCAAATGAACGGCCCAATTTGAAAGAAACCTTCAATCTCCCACCTTATTATGCTTCTTGTGTTCAATGTATCACTTTATGGACATTAAAAATATTTTCTATATAAATACAAGATCAAAATAGGTTAACACAAACAAATCATACACACAACATGGCTTCCCATCTTAAAGGTGTGAAAAAAACAACAATGACAGACGAGATTCGAAGAGCATTATGCAAGCACAACAAGGATAATCCAAGTCTCACTCAAAAGCAATTGCAAGAATGGGTTCATAGTAACTATGGTTTGCAGGTGAGTCAAGCGACAATATCTAATACAGTTAAGCGTTCTTTAGAGTATCTCTCACTTGCTCCCGAAAGAGGCGATGTTCAACAAAAAACAAAAGACAATTGAGTCTTTTTTCAAGAAACCTTCATAAATCATTCATGTAATATGCTATATATACGGAAT
Source organism: Chrysanthemum makinoi (assembly GCA_910596185.1). Lineage (NCBI taxonomy): Eukaryota > Viridiplantae > Streptophyta > Magnoliopsida > Asterales > Asteraceae > Chrysanthemum > Chrysanthemum makinoi. The sequence goes on along the minus strand of OU343220.1, from coordinate 302,891,949 downwards.
TATTAATTTATATTTTATATGGGGTCTAAAGAAATTATCAAAAATGTATTATCTTATAATTTTAGCGAATTATTAATTTAGCACCCTATCCCCGAGTCGGGACCGGCAAAAAATATTATCTTAGAGAGTTTATTAAATAATCGAGTATTAATTTATCGAGTTTCTACTGTATATTGAGTTGTCACAATAGCTTGTAATTGCTCGTTGTTTGCCATCTTATGTCAATAGGTAGTTTCGACATCCAAGTGAACAAAACTGGAACAAAATAGTTGATGGACACATAGGGATTTTGCATGTCTGCGTAAGTGCGTATCATTTAAACTTTTTTATTATGTATTTTGGATATATTCAGCAATGCCAAAAATGGAACCACAAGTTGAAAGAGATATCATAAACTTAAAAAGCATGATCTTGGTGGTTTATAAAAAAGCGGGTCCCATTGCTGTAGCCATCCGGATGATGCCACATATGGTTAGTCATATCTTTAGGCATATGATTTAGGTCTCCCAATCACTACTCTTAAAGTAAAGTAAAATAAGTTAGAATTGAAGCAGTATATTTTTTCATTCAGAACATATATTTTAAACTTTGCAGGTTAGTTTCTAGAATTTTATTAGTAATAAACGCATCCCAACAACTTAATTGTTAAAATAAGTAGTTCTGTTCGGTGAAGTTATTCGAACTCAACCAATAAAATTTGGATATTACTCAAGATTGTAGGAAGCATCCCATGTTTAACTTGCCAAGTTGGGTCATTATGGCAAACATTTACACAGTAGTAGATGTGGGATGCCAAGGAAATAAAAAAAATCTCTTTGGAGTATATAAAACTTTTTTTTTTTCTTTTTTTTTTGAGCTAGAGTATATAAAACTTCACTTAGCTAGGTTCTTATTTTTTGACTAACTTGACTGTATAATTTCTCCATCACATACTTTAAAACAAGTAATCTTTTTACATATACTAGCAGGGTACCCACGCGTTGCAGCGACGGATACCTTGAAATAAAAAATTTCGATAATAATGTATTATGTTATTTTTAACAATACATTTACCGATATCAAGAATTTTCTCCGTCACATACTTTAAAACAAGTAATCTTTTTACATATATAAGGTTTTATAAAACATTAATTTCTCTATTGAAATATAACACAATTGTTTTATGGGAATATATTAGTTATAATTTATTGTAGCCAATTGACTACAATTTGGTTCTATATAATGTGGGTCCTTGATTCTTTTTGTGGGTCCTGATTCTTTTTTGTGGGTCCCAGATTCATTGCTAGTGTATTTTTTACGAATGATTGTAGCCAAGCTATCCCTTGTTTTATTAGTTTTACATAAGAAACTTAACACTAATCTTGTTTTAGTAATTTTGGGAAATCATGACTAGAAAAGCTAAGAACGAAACTAGCACCTTGGACAGTAAATCCCGAAACAGAGACTGGTGTTCAAGTTACATTTTATATTAATGAGGGGTCATAAGTTAAATTACTAGTGATCAACTGTCAAGATTTCTTACAACATCCTATAACATGTGTTACTTCATGATTTGTATTCTTTATGTACCGTATTTGTTATGCTAGTTTCGTTCTAAGAGTGTTGTCTGGTACATGAGTCAAATCTAGACAAACTGTCGCATGGGAAATAAATGGTATTGAACCAATAATCGATCTTAGAATAACATCAGAATGATTAAAAAATGAAGCCAATTTGCAGTTCCAATATAACAGGTTTGAGAAAATAAAAAAAATCTCTTTGGAGTATATAAAACTTTTTTTTTTCTTTTGTTTTTTTGAACTGGAGTATATAAAACTTCACTTAGCTAGGTTCTTATTTTTTGACTAACTTGACTGTATAATTTTCTCCATCACATACTTTAAAACAAGTAATCATTTTACATATATAAGGTTTTATAAAACATTAATTTCTCTATTGAAATATAACACAATTGTTTTATTAGTTTTACATATGAAACTTGACACTGATCTTGTTTTAGTAATTTTGGGAAATCATGACTAGAAAAGCTAAGAACGAAACTAGCACCTTGGACAGTAAATCCCGAAACAGAGACTGGTGTTCAAGTTACATTTTATATTAATGAGGGGTCATAAGTTAAATTACTAGTGATCAACTGTCAAGATTTCTTACAACATCCTATAACATGTGTTACTTCATGATTTGTATTCTTTATGTACCGTATTTGTTATGCTAGTTTCGTTCTAAGAGTGTTGTCTGGTACATGAGTCAAATATAGACAAACTGTCGCATGGGAAATAAATGGTATTGAACAATCGATCTTAGAATAACATCAGAATGATTAATAAACTTAATTAAAAGTTAATGATAGTTGTTTATGTTGATGTTATCCTTATGAATTGCCTAAGGCTTCTTTGACACAAATACTAGTTAACAAAAATTAATCGTGTTGCAATGTTATTTATAAATGCATTAGTAAAATTATTACTAATCGCATCAAGGAGGGTTTGGATGATGTGGTTAGTGACAACCAGTTGGCATTTATTCCTGGGCGTAGCATCTCGGATAATATCCTTCTTACTCAATAATTAATGCATGATTACCATTTGAATAGGGGGCCACCGAGATGTGCTTTCAAGATTGATATTCAGAAAGCTTACGACGTGGTTAGTTGGAAATTTTTAAAAGAAGTTCTTGTTGGTTTTGGCTTTCACGAGACCATGATTAAGTGGATTATGGCGTGTGTCACGAGTACCTCTTTTTCCATAAACATTAATGGTAATTTACATGGTTATTTTTAAATGGAAAAGAGGGTTGCGTCAAGGTGATCCTATTTCCCCATACTTTTTTACATTAGTTATGGAGATTCTAACCTTTATTTTGAAGCGTAAAGTTCATCAAGATGGGAATTTCGCATATCATAACAGATGTAGCAAACAGAGGATTATTAACATTTGTTTTTCAGATGATTTGATTATGTTTACTCGTGGAAATATCCAATCGGCTAAAGTTATTATAGAGGCGTTAGAGGAATTTAAGTGCGTTTCAGGGCTGATCCCAAGTATCCCTAAGAGTACTATCTTCTTTTGCAATGTTCTTGATCATGTTAAATCATCTATTCTTCAACTTATGCCATTTGAAGAAGGTATGCTTCCAATCAAGTACTTGGGAGTTCCTTTTATTTCATCCCGTCTTTTGCATAAAGATTGTAAGATTCTTGTTGAACGTGTTCGGAATAAAATAGGGGATTGGAAAAACAAATGGCTTTCCTTTGCGGGGAGGCTACAATTAGTTCTTTCGGTTCTTTCTTCTATGCACATGTACTGGGCTTCCGTTTTTATTCTTCCGGTTGGCATTATACATGATATTGAACAATTGATGTGTGGCTTTTTGTGGTGTCAAGTGGAAATGAAACGTGGCAAAGCAAAAGTGTCATGGGATGATGTATGTCTTCCGAAATTTGAAGGTGGTCTTGAGGTTAGAAGATTGGAGAAATTTAACGTTGCTTTGATGGCAACTCACATATGGAATTTAGTAACCCATAAAGAATCCATGTGGGTAAGGTGGATACACGCATATAAGCTCAAGAATCAAAGTTTTTGGGATGTTCCAATGGCTTCTAATATAAGTTGGGATTGGCGTAAGTTGCTCCAGATTCGCATGCTTATTCGACCTCATTGTTGGTATAAAATTGGTAAAGGCAACAAGGCATCAATATGGTTTGATACGTGGGACGTTCACTGTCCTTTGAAGAACCAGGTATCAAATAGAAATGTGACCAATGCAGGGTATAATTTACAAGAGAAAGTGAGTGATGTTGTTTCTAATGCTAAATGGAAATGGCCAGATGCATGGTACACGCTATTCCCTGTTCTAAATCAGATTATTGTCCCTATACTGCAAAACGACCATAAAGATAAACTGTTTTGGCATTCACACGATGGTATCTTTAAAGATTTTTATGTTAGAGACGTGTGGCATACTATTCATGATCGTAGGAATGAGGTTGATTGGTTCGAACTTGTATGGTCTAGATATGGCATCCCGCGACATACTATACATTTGTGGCTTATTATCATGAGGAAAAGACTCAAAACGCAGGATAGATTGTATCAGTGGGACGTAGGAAATGATGTGGATTTTTCTACGCTTCGGTGTCCTTTATGCAAGATACAACCCGACACTCACGAGCACTTGTTCTTCGAGTGCCCGTTTTCAGCAAACGTGTGGTTGAATATGTTAAAAGTTGCAGATTTCCCTTATATTTCTCCTGTTTGGAATGATATAATGGGATGGATGATTCCTTTGTCCAAGCAGGATGATGCACAAAGTATTGTTGGACGTTTAATCGTGGCAGCATCTTCGTACTTTATATGGCAAGAACGAAACAACCGTATTCATAACAAAGGCGAGAAGACGGTTGATCAAGTCACCAACGTGGTTGCTAATGTTGTAAGGCTCAAACTTGCATCTACCACTTTCAAGAAAAACATGCGTGTGGACAAGCTAAAGAGTACTTGCAAACTCTCGGCTGGAGGATGATTGTGGATGTTTCCATAGAGAATTGCTTGTGTGTTTATTGCATATTCTATTGTTTCTTTTCTCTATGTTAGTTGCTTGGTGGTCGTGTATTGAGTTTATGCAAAGCACGTAGATAGTAGTTTTTTTCCTAGAATGGCTCATCACCACTCTTCCTTGTACGAAACATCATATTTTTTTATAAATTCATCAGGTTTAATCCCTTTACCAAAAAAAAAAGTCAAGACAAACAAGGTCAAAATCAGTTATCACTATACTAACCTTGTGTATGTTATTTTACGATATAATCCGTCTTGGAAAAGAAAACGAAACAAGTGTACTCATTATCGATATGTTGGCAAGGAAATAAAAACTATATATTTTTCTGCCTTAGGATTTAAGATGAAGTATACCGAGTTGTTATGATATGCGCGTCATGACTTTTTTCAATATACCGAGTTGTCACAATAGCTTGTAATTGCTCGTTTCTATTTTTTTATTAAGTTAACTGTATAATTTTCTCCATCACATATTTTAAAACAAGTAATCCTTTTACATACCTAAAGTTTTATAAAAGGGAAATGATTTGCACACTCACTTTTTTGATTGACACACTCCAACTTATGCAATAACATGTTGTACTGTATATACATAATGCATTAACTAATTGTACACTGGAGTGTGCAAATCAAAAAGTAATGTGTACAAATCATATCCCTTTTATAAAACATTAATTTCTCTATCGAAATATAACACAATATTTTTATTAGTTTTACATATGAAACTTAACACTGATATTGTTTTAGTAATTTTGTAGCGTTGGGGAATCATGACTAGAAAAGCTAAGAACGAAACTAGCACCTTCGATAATAAATCCTGAGATAGAAATTGGCACAAAGGAGTAGTGGAAAAAAAACGTTAATAATCTTAGAAATTTTTTCAAAAGATATAATATTTTCTTAAACCTATTTATTAGTTTTGCATATGAAACTTTTAGTAATTTTGTAGTGCGGGGAATCCCGAGATAGAAATTGGCCTTCAAGTTAAGCTATAAATTAATGACGGGTTATAAGTAAATTACTAGTGATCAACAATCAATATTTAGTGCACCCATATCTCTAAGGCACAAAGGGGTAGCGGAAAAAAAGAAGTTAATAATTTTGTAGCGTTGGGGAATCATGACTAGAAAAGCTAAGAACGAAACTAGCACCTTGGACAATAAATCATGTGTTAGGATTTAGAAAATCCATAGTGAAGAGTCGGTCATCCCAACTCTAGTCTAGCATATGTTAGCTCGTAGACATTACGTTATTTACTAGTTATTTAGTTAGTTATTTAGTTTAGAGCAACACCGTAGAGGACGGACGGGTCTTTACCCACTGTATGCCTGATCCACAGTCCGAAGGAGGACGTGTAGTTTGTAACTATAAATACCCTCTACCTCCCAAGGTAGAGGGTTGGACCTTTCATTTCAATCTAACCTTTCTTTCTTTGTTTATGATAAGGTTTTAAAATGTACCTTTTTGAGGGGTCGTTTAAGCCCTTATTTGATCACTTTTGTATCCGTTATTACTTAATATCGTTCCTTTTCACTTTTTAGGTCTCTTGAAGGCAAATTGCTGGAATGGCACTTATTTGGACGAAAAGGCGGATATACGAAGAAAATGGCCAAAGTCAAGAATCGAGCCACTCAGACTGCGAAAATACAAAGGGCGGCGTCGGGTTCTACAAGTGATGGCGTCGTGTTATCTGTGACGCCGTCGCATAACTTTGTGATGGGGCAAGTAGCCAAATTGCTTATTTTCAAGTGACGGTGTCAGGCTTTAAAAGAGTAGGTCGTCGCAACTCGGACGGCCTAGATTTGATCCAGACGGCGTCAGAGACTGAAAGGGACGGCTTCACAAGCGTAAGGTGACGCCGTCGCAAGACTAACGTGGCCAAGACGAAACCCTAATGACGGCGACCCGACGGCGTCACAATTCATAAGGTGACGCCGTCGCGATTGTAATCTTATATATAGAATCCGAATTTTTTAGTTTTAGTGTGTAGTCTTTTGGAGTAAAAAACCTAAACCGAACCAAGGCTGTCTTGTACAGTATTTTAGGGTTTCAAACCCTATCTTACAACAAGATAAGTGTTTTACTTCATTAATTCAATTATGTCTTCAATTATTTGTGTGTATGCTTGCATGTTCTCCATGTCCGGCTAATTTATTTGTGTGTTTGCTTAGGGAATATGAAACTTAATTATTGAATATTGATTGGTTGTCTCTTATCTTAATTGTTAATGATCTAGTAATGCGATAGGTCATTCGTTGTGTAGTTAATGCTTGATTAATCTTTGTGAACCTTAGACTATAACACCTAGAGTAGTTGTATGCTAAACCATCCAAAGAGTACCTTAGAGTTAGAGTTTATAATTCCTAGAGATTTTGTAGACGAGACCCTTTGGTAGTTTCAAAGAGTTAAGGACAAACGCATACCCTACGAATTTAGACACACAACGCGATTAAGAATAAGGACGTGACAATTCAACTATCAATAGGAGATAATTAAGGAGTAATAAAACCTTAGTAAACACATCTTTAAACCATCATACGAGCACACAATAATTAGACATAGACTACCCACACCTTAGATTAGATAATTAGACAAGTAGAGTAATCGGTAGAAATACCAACCCCCAAATCCAAACCCCGAGATTCGTACCTTTCCATTTCCTAAAAAAACATAAAAAGATAAAAAAATAATCTTCTTCAACCCCAACCTTAGCGTAGTAACTCCTCACTAGCATTCCTATTCCCCTAGAGAACGATATCAATACACGTGGCTTACCCTAATACTACACTACAACGATTAGGTTCACTGCCTAGGGTGTTATAAAACTTGCTCGAAGAAAAGGAAGTTCCTTTGACCCCGAACGACGCGTGTAGCGTTATCAAGTTTTTGGCGCCGCTGCCGGGGAATAGAATAGCTAGTTAGTAGTCCACCTCGTTTAGGTTTCTTTGCTTGATTCCTATCAAGTGAATTTTTCTCATTTTTAGCTTTCTCGTAGTCTATCCCCCTTCTTCGTGACCTTTGTTCGTAACCCCATCACTTTTCATCATGGAAGGTAATAACCACCCACCATTCATCAACCTACCACCAAATGACCCGCCAAGAGCCCGTACTCTTGGTGAATACTCGAGACCAAGCCACCTAGGCTATAGGAACACCATTGAGCTTCCCGACCAAGCCCAAACTACGGCCCTGCGATCCGACACCATCCGATTGGTGCAAAACGGATGTGCATACCATGGACTTCGTTCTGAAGATCCTAATCAACATCTTAAGGATTTCCTTAAAATTTTCGATTCCATCGACCTTGATGCTACTACTCGGGAGACCACGCGTCTGCGTCTCTTCCAATTCTCTCTACGGGACCAAGCTAGTAATTGGCTTGAGCGACTTCCCGTCGGCTCCATCTCAAGTTGGGATGATCTCACCTCTCGCTTCCTAGCTCAATTTTTCCCGCCGGGGAGAACCACTAAGCTTAGGAATGACATCTTGATGTTCCAACAACGTCAAGGTGAATCTCTCTACGAAGCATGGACTCGATTCAAGGACTTACTTCATAAAGTCCCTCGTCACGGCATTGATCTTTGGCTTCAAGTTCAAATCTTCTATGATCATGTCAACTTCCCCACCAAGCGATCCATTGACCAAGCGGCCGGTGGAAAACTTAGTGATCTCACCGCGGAAGAATCGTGGGGTATAATAGAGGATCTTGCTCTCTATGACAACAAAAGTTGGAATGACCCCCGTGAGTTGCCCAAAACCGTTAAGGCAATCTCCTTGCCTTCCCTTGACTCATAATCTTCCGACCGAAGGATGCTCGAGCTTGAAAATCAAGTAAAATTCCTAATGAGCTCCTACGAAAATCCTAAGTCTTCTCATCAAGTGAATAAAATCACTCTACCTTGTGAGTTATGTAGTGGTCCCCATGACACTCGTGATTGCACAAGACTCCCCGAACAAGCTTTTTCGAACTACGCCTCCACGCGGAAGCGGGAGAGAAGTGGTACACTTTCAAGCCTGAACAAAACAACTTAGGAAACTCTTACAATCCCTCATGGAGAAATCACCCTAACCTAAAGTGGAACCAAAACTCAAGCACACCCCAAAGCTCATCTAGTCCACCTAATAGGTTCAATTCTCTAAACACCGGAACCCCACCAATCTTGAGGCAATTGCATCTAGATTCATGTCATCTCAAGAGACTCGATTGACTAAGCTTGAAGCCTATTTTAAGCAAAGACAAGGCGAGATGACAAACAAGCTTGATGCCTTCTTAAAAGCCTTTAATGATCGGGAAATTGGAGCACTCCCAAGTGATATTATAAAGAACCCAAAAGTGATTTCGATTTCGTCGACTTCATGTTCTTGTTCACCATGGGAGAATGCACATCCATGCCCCTCACACCCAACGGTTCACTCGGTAAATGCTATCAACAAGGGTTCCAACCAATCCAAAATGAGATACCAAGGCCCTGCACCATTGGTAGAACCTACTCTTGAGAAACCCGTCAACCAAGAACCCAAACCTAATCTAGAGGAGGAGTACAAAGAACTCCATCAAGAAAACCCGGTTCTTGAAGTCTTAGCTCATGCACCTTATTATAATGCTTTAAAAGAAAAATATGAGTTAGAACTTAAACTTGGAAAACATGGGTCCGCCTTTGTGTGAAATAATCTACCTAAGAAGTTAGACGATCCCGGGCTATTTACTCTTCCGTGTAGGCTTGGAACTTCCAAACCTCTCGATGCTCTAGCCGACTTAGGATCATGCATCAATCTTGTTCCGTTGTCCCTCCATAGAAGCCTTAACTTAGGTAAGATAGAACCAACGGAAACCATCTTAGGTCTAGCGAACGGAAGTGTTGCATATCTGGTAGGGATAATAAAAGACATGGTAGTACACGTAGGAGAGTTGACTCTTTTGGCCGACTTCCATGTGCTAGACATGAATAAGGACCCGACATGCCCATTACTAGTAGGAAGAGGATTCTTAGCTACCGCTAGTGCCATCATCGATTGTAAGATGTCCAAGATAGTGGTAGGAACGGGGAGTGCTAGGTCAATTTACGATGTCAAAAAGCATTCGTACTACAAAGAAGAGGAAATCCCACATGAGATTAGGTTGGATAGAACGCCTTCTAGATATGGACCTTGGATAGATAAGAACCTCATAGGTCCCCAGCGACCTTTCTACTTAGATGAAGCCTTTGCTAGTAAAGTAACTTTCCATGAAAAAGAAATGGCTAGGGGCATGGAAGTGAACCCGTTCGAGGACGCCTTAGTATTTAGGAAGATGACCGAGTTCCTAGGAAGCTTGCCCGTCAACCTTGTCATGAATAAGTGGAAAGTTGAGAAGCCTAAACATAAATGGGATTGGGATAGACCGCCTAGTGATGGTAATGGAGAGTGGCACATTAGGATAAAAATCTATGATCCCGATGGAGAGAAGTTTGAAAAGGCATATCAAACCAAACGTACTACTAGGAACTTAAATGATAAGTTTGATCCTTATGACATTATTAAGGATAGACTTACTTATATCAGTACGTAGGAGCACGACTATGAGTCTAGCTACAAGACTCATAAATAAAGAAAATCGCTTCGTGGGAGGCAACCCATGCTTAATTGTTTGCTTGTTAGTGTCATATATCTTTTATTGATTGTTTATTCTCATGTTTAAATTTGTAAAAATGCATTATTTTGTTTTTAACCTCGTCTTAATCACATATAAAGGTATTTTACATAAAGAATAAGTGTAGGGAGGATTACACACGTTTTCAAAAGAGACGTAAACATAAGAATTTCAATTAATTAAAAGATATACATGTGTGTTTGTTCGAGTCAAATGCTTGTATCGAGTCATAATGGATGTTTTGTAGAAATTTTTCCAGATTCTAAAGATGTAAATTTTCCAGAAAATCGCAGACCAGTTTTTGTCAGGATCGCAACCTGACGGCGTCAGGAAGGAGTAAAAACAACATATTACTTTTTTCTCGTTTTTTGAGCTACTTATAAATTTTTGGAATTTTCGAGGTCTTAATTTTCCAGAAATTCAGTAAACATCCATTCCACAAGCATTATATCCTAGTTTAGTAGAGTCTTATATATATTATTACCGCCAATTTTACGCGAAGGTTCGTTTGTTTTCTTCAAGTGTGCAGGTTTAATTTATTAAGAAGAAGATACATAAGGTTGGAAGGAGCTTTTCACGCATACATTCTTCTTGAAAAGGATTTAACCACCACTTTACACGGATCCTACCGAGCTAATCAGGGGAGTATTAGTTTCTTTCGTTTTAATTACCTTCTATTATCATAACTTTGATACTTTCGGGGAACATTGGGGACAATGTTCAGTTTAAGTGTAGGGAGGGAAAATAAAACGGGAACTTTGAAACTATGCTTATCCTTGATTATTTGCTTTGTCCAATTGTATTTGTGTAATAAACCATGAGAAAATGTCGGTTAGGGTAATTTTGGCACCAAATTTTTAATTTTTCATGACATATAAGAGTGGGCCATTAGTCTTAATAAAGCGTCTCACGGATAGGAAGTTATATGACTAGCACAAAAACCCTTTACCACCTAAATTCCACCCAAAATGTGAGGATCATCCTTAGATTAGTAGGAATTAAAGCATTCATATTTAATGCTTAGAGTGTGAACCGGTAGTATTATAGATTCTAGAACTTGTTTTGTGATGCATCCCGAGATCGCTAGTAAGACTACACTTGTGTAGTTAGGAATAACTAAATGATAAGAGGCATTAGGATAACCCTTGTTTGATACCTGTAATATAATTACTTCTTCCACCTCGGTTGAGTAATTCACCCACACCTTTGCGTTGTACTCACTTTTAGTACACGATACCCCTAGTTAACCCCTCTGAGCCTATCCTTTTCGCGGTTCTCTTGATTTTTTGGTTTTCCGGAATATCAATGAAGAGCATTGTTTACACCCCACCCCCAAATGTACACCCAAATCGCCTTAGCCTACCTTGTATGCACTCACTTTTAGTGCATTATTGTTATCACCCTAAAAACCCTTAGTTCAATTATCTAGTTGCTTGCATGAGTTGCTAAGTCGAGTCATATCCTTTGTATACAGTTTTGGGACGATTGAGACTCATGGGAAAAGTTAAAGTTTATGAAATGACGGGAAGGGAACGTTAAATTCAAATTCCCTTTATTTGCGTAATAATGTACTCCAAGTGTTTTGATCTTTTCAATTCGGGTCAAATTAGTGTTAGAGTAATAAAAACTCAAGTGTAGGGATGTGCCTATAAATCCCTATTATTTTGATGTTACCGTAGAGGATGGTAGAGTAAATGTGTATGGAAAAAAAAATAGAAAAAGAATAAAATAGTGTAAAAAAAAGGGCTACCATCCTACATCTATCCTTTAAATTTATGTTTGTGTATTTCAGTTATCTAGAGTTTAGAGTGTCGAGTCTTGGCTTAGCAACGCCATTCTTCGTATGCTTGTAACATAAAGATTTTTGACTTGCCACCACTAAATAGCCTATCCCACCAAACCATTTGTTTCCCTAACGTAAGCCTAACATTACAACCCTTTAAAGACCTCTTTGATAGTCTTTCCTAGGTGCTTACGCCAAAGCGATGGAGGTTTGATCTAGTCTCAAGCCTATGGTAAACTATGTACTAGGACCGGTTAATGAGTGTTTATCTTCCATTTCCACTTTGATGTATTTCATATACACCCGAGAGATGTGAGTATCCAAACACCCCATGTGAGGTGCTAGTATGTAATTTCCGTGCTTGTTATGACTTTTGCGGGGCTTATATGTGTTGTGGATTGTTTTAAACCAATGCTTCATGACCCCTAACTTATAAATTAATTGACTAAAAGCACATTTGCTTGAGGACAAGCAAATACCAAGCGTAGAGATATTTGATAAGGTTTTAAAATGTACCTTTTTGAGGGGTCGTTTAAGCCCTTATTTGATCACTTTTATATCCGTTATTACTTAATATCGTTCCTTTTGACTTTTTAGGTCTCTTGAAGGCAAATTGCTGGAATGACACTTATTTGGACGAAAAGGCGCGGATATACTTGAAGGCAAATTGCTGGAATGACACTTATTTGATCACTTTTGTATCCGAGAAAATGGCCAAAGTCAAGAATCAAGTCACTCAGACTGCTGAAATACAAAGGGACGGCGTCAGGTTCTACAAGTGACGACATCAGGTGTTATCTGTGACGCCGTCGCATAACTTTTGTGACGGGGCAGTAGCCAAATTGCTTATTTTCAAGTGACGGTGTCAGGCTTTAAAAGAGGTCGTCGCAACTCAGACGGCCTAGATTTGATCCAGACGACGTCAGAGACTGAAGGGGACAGCGTCACAATCATAAAGTGACGCCGTCGCAAGACTAACGTGGCCAAGACGAAACCCTAATGACGGCGACCCGACGGTGTCACAATTCATAAGGTGACGCCGTCGCGATTGTAATCTTATATATAGAATCCAAATTTTTCAGTTTTAGTGTGTAGTCTTTTGGAGTAAAAAACCTAAACTGAACCAAGGCTGTCTTGTACAGTATTCTAGGGTTCCAAACCCTATCTTACAACAAGATAAGTGTTTTACTTCATTAATTCAATTATGTCTTCAATTATTTGTGTGTATGCTTGCATGTTCTCCATGTCCGGCTAATTTATTTGTGTGTTTGCTTAGGGAATATGAAACTTAATTATTGAATATTGATTGGTTGTCTCTTATATTAATTGGCAATGATCTAGTAATGCAATAGGTCATTCGTTGTGTAGTTAATGCTTGATTAATCTTTGTGAACCTTAGACTATAACACCTAGAGTAGTTGTAGGCTAAACCATCCAAAGAGTACCTTAGAGTTAGAGTTTATAATTCCAAGAGATTTTGTAGACGAGACCCTTTGGTAGTTTCAAAGAGTTAGGGACAAACGCATACCCTACGAGGCTACGACTTTAGACACACAAAGGGATTAAGAATAAGGACGTGACAATTCAACCATCAATAGGAGATAATTAAGGAGTAATAAAACCTAAGTAAACACATCTTTAAACCATCATACGAGCACACGATAATTAGACATAGACTACCCACACCTTAGATTATATAATTAGACAAGTAGAGTAATCGGTAGAAATACCAACCCCCAAATCCAAACCCCGAGATTCGTACCTTTTCATTTCCTAAAAAAACATAAAAAGATAAAAAAAAAATAATCTTCTTCAACCCCAACCTTAACGTAGTAACTCCTCACTGGCATTCCTATTCCCCTAGAGAACGATATCAATACCCGTGGCTTACCCTAATACTACACTACAACGATTAGGTTCACTGCCTAGGGTGTTATAAAACTTGCTCGAAGAAAAGGAAGTTCCTTTGACCCCGAACGACGCGTGTAGCGTTATCAGTTTACTTTCTCTATCTAGAAAGGCTCCCATCTTCCACTTTCTCTCTCTAAAACTCTACTCATATTCGAACCATATTGTGTTACGTGATGTGTTTATGAAATACAATATGTTACAAATGGTATCAAGAGCCATGGTTTGATCATCTCTCTTACATGTCCTTGGATTTCTAGTGGTTTTATATGGTTTTTGAGTTTGAAAAAGTTTAGTGGTTTTTGCATCATTTGGATCATTTCTTGTGTTAAAGGTTGAATTTTGATTGTACTTTTGTGTTTAGAATCATTGTATGTGCTTGGGTTGTGATTTGGAAAGCTTGAATCACTGTGGTTGGGCTTGTTTTGGATTGAAATGGGTTGTGTTTAAGTTTTTCTACCTAGCGACTTGGTTCTCGGATTACTTTTCTTCGTAGCGACTTGCTTCGTTAGTTTGTAGCGACTTGTAGTTGAAGTGGTAGCGACTTGTCTATTGAGATAAAGCGACATATAGTACAAAAGTAGTGGTCGTACTGTTCAGTCTAGCGAGTTGCTCTTTAGCGACTTGCCCTCTTAGCGAGTTGTTCCTTAGCGACTTGTTCACTTAGCGAGTTGTTCTTTAGCGACTTATCTACTTAGCGAGTTGGTACTATTAGCGAGTTGTCATCTAGCGACTTGTCACTAGCGATTTGAGCATCTAACGACTTGAGCATCTAGCGACTTGTCAACTAGCGATTTGTCTTCATAGCGAGTTGTCTCTAGCGACTTGTGCATCTAGCGACTTGTAACTAGCGAGTTTTCTTCATAGAGTATTGTTAGAAGCGGTTTGACCATTTCATCAGTGCGTTTTGTTGACTTTTCCCGACAAAACTTCAAACGGCTATAACTTTTGATCCGTAACTCCGTTTTCAGCGTTCTACCCATCAAAACGACCGTGAGAACGAGGATCATTTGGGTCAACCCTTAAGGCCTAAATCCGCTCCAAACTGAAGTTGTTGAGGTTTTTAAGTTTTTACACCTAAATTTCTCCGTAAAATCGTGCATCAACCAACCCAAATCACAACCAAACAACATCTCTGCTAATCCTACAAACAATCATAAGACCTAACACACAATTTTCTATCATTGTGTCGATCCATCAGTTATCTTAACACGTTCTATTGGTCACTATATCACGGTTTCTTCTTGATTTTGTAAAATCCCGCGAAAGAATCTATTTCTCGGTTTAAATCATAGACTTGTAAAATCCCGTGTATACTACAAACATCATGTCATACACTCCTGATTCAGTGATTTCAGAAGTACTCAAACTGTATGATGTTGTAGAAAACCATGAGAATATTAGCTATACTGAACGGTTACAGATGATGGAATCAATCAATGATGATTTGAGTTCTTCATGCTCTGAGTCCAATGAGAAAGATTTGTACCTGTTCAGGCTACAGAATGCCATGCAAAAGGAAAGCAGCGTTGAACCTTTTCAACAACTTCACTCTCACCTCATGTTACTTCTACACATAACAATGGAACGAACATGTATTGCCCTCTTCCGTCAGGACTTATCCACATTAACAGGAACTTTGCTGTTAAACCTCGAGCAATTGGAGCTACAACTTGACAAAGAGAAGGTTCAAAAGGATAGTTCTAGTGCTGCACTTCAAGTGATCTACAAACATTTTCAGTCATTCATTAGAAGGGAATTCACATCAGACTATGATCAAGACATGAATGAAATATCTTTCAAAAGACACACTGGAATGGAAATTATCGTGTTCATAGAGACACTTATCCATCTCACGGATAATGTGGAGAAGTATATTGAGGAAGTTACTCAGACAGATGAAAAAATGGATGAGTGTCTGGTGCAGTTGAGAGATAGTTGTGATAAGTTGGGTAATGTATCTATTGAAGAATCGGGTGTTGCTTGAATGCGTAATGTCGAGACAACAAATAATGATGAGTCGGGTAAAGCACCAGATGATGGATCGTTGACACTGAATACGAGGCTCAGAGATAGATAAGCTTGACACAGACAGCGGTCCAGTGACTCTTGTTACACATGATGTGGATGCAGATATCAGACCAGAAATTGAGCAGGTGTCATGTAATGAGGTACCCTTTACTGTTCAACATAGTGCATCTGCTAAAGTACTTAAACAAACTGATCATTATGCTGAACATGACTTTGATAAATGTTCTCAGAATCGAGGTGAGTCAGAGATTAAGTGTTTCAAAATAAAAGATATGCTTGATAAAAAGGCTTTTGATGAACTCTCAAACAAACTCTCAAATCTTGAAAAACATTGCATTTCACTTGAAATTGCGATACAAAGTAAAGAAGAAAGTTTTCAACTTAACAAACCATGTAAAAATCCGGAACTTCCTGAATTCCGTGAACTTTTTGAAATTAGCACTTTGAAAGCTCAGCTTCAAGCCAAAAACTCGACTATCAACAATTTGAAGAAACATATTTTTGGTATGCATGTGAAAAGTACTTTGGTTACAAGTAATTCTGATGATAATGATATTTATGATATTCAAATGAGAAATGATGAATTAGCGGTTTGTGTAGCCAAATTACTAAAGGAAAATGAGTCTTTGAGAAAGCATCACATAGAACTAAGTGACTCTGTCAAAGAAGCTAGAACTAAGTTAATAGAACAAACAAACTCTTTGATAGCAAAAATTGTTTATCTCAAAGCTCAACTTCAGGAAAAGAGTTTCGCTATTGTTGCTTTAAAAAATGAGCTCAGAAAAACAACAGGGAATAGTGTGAACACTAAGTTTGCAAAACAATCAATCTTGGGGAAACCAGTTATTAGACAACCGAATGCGTTTAGATCTGAACGACCAAAATTTTCAAAAACGCGGTTTGCCTCCCAAGTTGATACGAAACAAGTTTTGACAAAACCAGTCACTTCACCTCACTTGCCTAGGAAAAATGATATGAATGACTTGTATAAGAACTCTTATCTAGAAATGGCTAGAAAGAAGGCACAAATTCGCAAAGACAGAATTTTAGGTGCAAGACCTAGGGTGATGAATTCTTCAAGATTTCAAGGCACTGCTAGTAGTTCTAAACCATTACCTAGGAACACTAATCTAAAGGCTAGGGATTGGCTTACATCTAAGAGTAGTTGCGTTTTGATTAAAGCTATTCCCATGGCAGATCACTCTAAAAATCTAGATCTATTTCTGAATCCAAACAAGTTGTTTGCTCAAAGTATCTGAAATGTATCTTTAATGCTAATCATGATAAATGTTTCACAAAATCCCTGAAGAAAGTAAATGCTCATGCAATGGTACAACCTGTTAAGTCTATGATTTACACTAAGTCATCCACGGTGCATATGAAGCAAATGAAACCAAAAGCTTCGCCTAGATGGTTACCAACTGCTAAATCTTTGGAAACTAGGAATAAGGATAAGTCTTCCACTATGAATAAGAAGACTAACATTCCTAGACCTTGCCATAAGTGGATACCATCTGGTAGAGTTTTTAAGGATGCTGGACTTAGGTGGATACCTACAGGAAAGATGTTTACCGATGGCAAAATCAAGGTTGACCGTGAAACCCCAAAGAGTTTGGATACTAATGTCACTAACCAATTTATATGCAATCAAGCTTGTAATGTTAGTGCAGGTAGTCCTTACTCAGTTGCAGATACTTCGATCCTTCACTACATTGACTGGCTTAAAGTATGGATTACAAATGGATTGATATCTCATAACTCACGGGTTCAAGTAACTCAACCTTGATATTCAATCGGCAATGACGTCTGTTCACATCAGTTCAGGCCTCGTACTTCATCATTATGGCGTCTGCAGATAACACTTCAGGCCCCGTTCCTCAAAGTAAAGAAAGGTGTACGCGCTTGGTCGCTTTATCTTCAAAAGAAGAGAAATCTTCATGTTTATGACCATTATCATCGACATTCTTCATCAACAAGCTTCATGTTTTCCCACGCTCTGTCAACCCTCAACTGGATCTACGTTCATTGGTGCATATTCTTATTCACTTGTTTAAATCAAAAATGGCAACTTCGGATGCAATTTTTGAGGGGGAGAAGAGTGCATATACTACATGTTGATGGATGCTTGAATTATGGTCATACGACTCTCCTCCAATGCCTTATGTTAACTGGGATCTATTGTTTAGGATTTAGTGTTTCAACCTATGTTTGATGAATACTTCCAACCTTCAACGAATGTTGATCAGCTATTTCCTGAAGCTCCTGCTCCAGTTACTTCTGACTCAACTGGTTCTCCATCTAAGAAGTACTACTCTGACTAATCTAGAAACCCAATCTCCAGTTATTCCTCAAGGCATTGATAATGACTATCGTAATATTGTTGTTGAAATATTGAATAATGATCCGCTCTTTGGTATTCCTTTGCCAAATCTTCACGGATTATTGCTCCTCTCATTGTGCGCGCTATAAATCAACCACATGAACATTAAGGAAAATGACTACCTCATCCGCTCGAAGACATTATTGGTGAATCTTCCAGATCAGTCTCTACATGTATACCTTTAGGAAGAATGCATTGATGTTGAGGAATCATTTGTTGCGGTTCATTCAGTGGGTCAATGTACATCCGATTGTATGTTGTTTTCACGTGTTGGGCATTTGACTCAAGTTGATGACTTCAGAGTTAATCATTTATCACTTATTTGAGATTGAAGTTGACTTTCAACAAAGGCATGTTCTTATTTGATAACTTGCTCGGGCTTAAGATTTTGAGTTGAAGACTTGGTTTATCTAGTTACCAGCAGTCGGGGTGGTTGGTTGAAGACCTGGTTAACTATCACTATTAGGAGTTACGTTGTTTTACTCAGTGTCACATGCAGATGACGATGTGGATAATCTCAATAGGTGTTAATGTCTCATACTTTGTTTGAGTAGTGAGTACTTAGAGATTTGCTTGAAGCATAGATTCTCGACACCGTTCTTCCATCATTAAGTGCAAGCTTAAGATACAAATGTGGGGAATTCGACTTCAGTTTCAAGTTTGGTATATTGGGTTTTCTTCAACAGTGGTCACTTCAAATTGTCTACATATGGGTTGATAAAGATAGTCAGAGAGAGTTTCTATAGCAGTTGATTCTCACATGATTCATTTGGGCTATTTGAGTTCTTCTCACAAGATTTCAAGTTTATGGGTATATTATGTTTTGCTGATTCTGAGGTATCAAAACTAGCAAGGGGGAAGGAGACATATATCCAAAAGCACAACGAGTACACATGATGAACTTAACACTTCTACCTGATTGAAGTTATCCCGGAAATACAATGGTCATAACCGTAGAGAAACTCAGTGTTTAACTCGTAGCCTTTGGTGTATTATTCCAACTATTTAGGGGAAAGATATATTATTCCAACTATTTGGGGGAAGGATGTATTATTCCAACTATTTGGGGGAAATGGTCTCTGGAGACTTTTGGTATGTGTTACTTCAGCGTTCAGTTGGAAGAAATGAAAGAAGAATATGTGGTACGTGAGATGATATTGCTTATCGACATCTTCTATATGATTTATGATAAAGTGCTTCCGGTTAGTGCTTCATGTACACAATGTAATGATGATTCCAATGAGATCGCAACCATCAGGGGAGAGATATGTGTACATCAAGGTCGCACAACATATTCACATGATCGAGGTTAATCAGTTATTTCGGAGTTGACATCCGCGGAGGAGATCAGTGATTCAACCAGTTACTGTGATGTCGTTGTCTCTACTCTGGTTGGGTACGTGTATACATTATGGGCTGATTGGTTATATGGGAGATAACTGGAATGCACTTGGTAAATTGAAGATGTTGATGTATTGTTCCCTTGAATAGACAACTGGTCAATCTCGAAGAGTAATGTGTACATCGGGGGCGCACAAGGTTCATGTGATCGGACTTCATTAGTTATTCGGATTTGATAACCACTGAGACGATCTATGTTTCAACTTGTTACTTTGGTGTTCTCGTGTTCTTGAGGCTGAGCTTCATTCAATGAGACCATTTTTATTCACTTCTACTTCTTGGGGAAATGGTCTTTATTCTTAGTTTGTCGGTTTGGGGGGAAGCTACCAAAGTCTCACTTTCAGTAGGCTCAAGTTCTGTCGACAATTCAAGAGCCTCGAAAGCTTTGGTGGTGAAAGTTTAAGAGATGATGACTTCTATCTTCTACAAAGTGCTGAACGATTTCCTTATTTCGGTACTTGTATCATCATCTTCTTAAACTATTTCTCTATCTTTGTATATATTTATCAAAAAGCAAAATACAAAAATATAAAACCAACAAAAACCTATAAAAATTAGAAAATTTGAAAAAGACAAAAAATATTGTTTTTCTCAAGACATGTCTTCTGGTATCGATAACATCTACGGTCTTAGAAATGTCATTCAATAATGGCACGGGACTTTAGATGAAGTTCGAGCAGGAGGTGTATATATTTCTTTCTAAACATGTCTCAAAATATGGCTTGCAGTTATTTCAGACTGTAACCCGTACTTAAAACTATGGCTTGCTATTATTTCAGATAGCAACCCGTTCTTCAAGAAAGGAAAGTGCTACGCTAAACCAATTTTCAAAATATTTCGTGCACTTATCCTAAAACAAAATGAGGAAAGTATGTCGAAGGACTGCTGTTACTACTCAAATATTTTTCCTTCAAAAATTCTTCAGAAAAATATTTGTTTTAACAAAATGGTGGTAAATGAGTTGCTTTAAAAACAATCAGATTCAGAGTTTTTATAAAATTTGAAAACTCAATCAATGACTTATGCGCTTTTAAAATTTTCAGAAAATGAGTCATTGATTGAGGGGGAGAATGTTTTCAAATCTATATCATCTAACGAGATTATCTAATTATCCTATATGCTTAATTGAAATTGATGTTAACCTACGTTGAAGGACTAGGTGCCTAGGATATGATTTTTAGGATTAGATGATTAGATTTTGATAAACAAATTATTCCCATGCCATATATGAATTGATTGACATGTTGGATTGACTTTTATTAGTCGATTGCTGTTGGGTGATGTCGACCACCATATATCTGTATGTGTGTTCACTAACGTATGCAGGTATATTGGTATATAAGAATGTTCCCGATCCGGATCCCACAATTGATTATGATTGGATGCCGAAAGGAAAGGGTAACTATATCTTGGGTTGGCAAATGAAGAAATGGAGCTTAGTTGGACTTCTATGGAGAGTTGGCATGGAAAAATGCAACGTAAGAGGTCTCACTGCATCAGCAGATGGTTTTCTTCGTCAGCAAATGAAGAAACGGAGCTTAATTTGACCTCAGTTGGCATATAAATGCAACGTAAGAAGTCTCACTGCATCAGCAGACGGTTTTTCTTCCAAGCCCCACAGCAACAACAGAAGCTTCTCAACCACCTAACATATCTTTGTGCATGATTAATTGTGATGATACCATGTTCGTATGGTAGAAAAATATCGGTTGTGAAAATATATTGGACTTAATTTTGAAAATCACCGGACTTCATTTTATCAAAACTTAAGTCACTCAATCATCGACTACGGTCATCGATTGAGGGGGAGAGTGATTTAAAATAAAATATTTTCAAACGATATTTCTTCATAAAAAGTCCGGTTTGTACAAAAATAAGTGGTGATCTAAAGATTTAATGTTATGTCATGGTATGTTTTTCTTTAAAACTCAAAGATCTTTCAAAATGAAATTTTTTCTGTTCTTGTTTGATTGTGAAATTGTTTTATTTTACTTAAATATCTCTTAAAACAATCATACATGACACTAACAATCTTTAATGTCTTAAAATGGTCCTTATCGGTCATTTTTCAAAATCAAATCATGCCACATCTTTCCCCAAAATTTTCTTAATGATTTAAATCAATCGGGATGCAAAATCTCAATTGGTTTCGAAATTTTTGATCGGGGGAGAGATCGTGATTTAAATCTCAAATCAGGTTTTAAAAGGGTGATTGTTTCAAAAGCACTCCTTCCTTCATGTGTCAAACGATTTTGAAATACATAATGCACATGATTGTGGAGGAGCATTTAACCATAAACCAGAAGAGCTTTTAAATCAGGCACATATTCTCCCATGTTTTCTAAACCTTATTAAATCTCTTGGGATCCAAAATCTCAAAGGGTTTGATATTTTTGATCGGGGGAGAATTTGTGATTTAATAATGAAATTTGATAAATGGTGATCGATTTGATTCAAAAGTGCATGCTGCTCTCCCATATGTGCTAAACGCTTTCGAATCTCGAAGCACATATTGAGGGGGAGCATTTCAAAAGAAAATAAACTATCAAGGTACAAAGATTTCTATGTTTCAACATAAAGTACCTTGATTGATTTTCTAATGGTTTTCTAAATGGCTATTGTGATCGTGGATGTACTTTAAAAGAACTCTTGCCTCTATGTGATAAAATTATTTCAAATATCCTATGCACATATTGAGGGGAAGAATTTACCAAAGAAAATCAAATGGCTTTTTCTACGGAAATTGTGATCAAGAAATTATTTCAAAGAACTCTTGCCTCCCTGTGCTAAACAATTTAAAGATCATATGCACATGTTGAGGGGGAGCATTTCTAAATGATCAAAACTATTAAGGTACCAAATGCTTTGATTTTATATCACAAGTACCTTGATTGATTTTCCAAATGATTTTTCAAGTGGTTTCAAGAAGGAAAGAACGGTACCAAAAGACCGACCAATTTACTTTATGCATGGTGTTATAAGGATGGTTAGGTTAGGTATTCGTTCCCACGATCCCGCCAGAGCCGGAGGGATCTACCCAGGGACAATCCACTAGATAGTGTAGAGTCCTTAGGTATGATGAAAAAAGGAGAAAAGTGAGATATGGGAAGAGTGCGGATTGAGATAGAGGTAGAACTGGAATAAACCCAATAAGGTTCTAGTTATGAAGTCTTGGTAAGCACTGAAGGGGTTGAAGAATGAAAAAGAAATAAATTTGAAAAAGGGTGAAAAGAAATAGCCCTCCAAGAATTCAACCTTAGGGCAGTAACCGGGTTCAATACATATGCTACTGGTGGTTACTAAGGTAACACTGGTATTGAAGACAAGACGTCATAGACCCAGTGACGCACTGCACTAAAAACTTCCCAAGCTACTCAAGTTCCTCTTAAAAAGGGCTTGTTTCATTCTCACGGGGAACCTACATAATCTATCGACTTTCTCTTAGAGATTTTTGATATTGAAGAAGGAGACCCTCTCCCTAGTCTCCGGCATAGGAACCAAAAGGCACAATTGAGTCTAGAGCCGAGAGATCATCCACAATATCTCATTAGGATACAAAATTATTGAATACTTGCTGTTTCACACAATGTGGAAAGTAAGAATATATTAAGAGTCCTACGCATTATCCTTGTGGTATTGCCAGAACATCCGAGTGATATGTAATGTATTCACAATGAAGATGGAAATCCTTCTAGAGCCAACATCAAACAAGCTCTTAGTGGGTGACATGTGAGATCTTGCAAAAGATCAAGCTTGTGACAACTGGATAGAAACAATGGGGCGATTCAATCTTGAATCAACCTTGGTCCAGGAAAAGGATTGACGGATACCTTTGAAAAACCGGTTGTTGTGCTCAAAAACTCTTTTCTCTAGCACTTCGACTGTGTATTATGTTTTCAAAATAAAAGGGTATTAGTGATTGAAAATTGATTTTTCTTATAAAACCTTCTTCTTATTGCAAAACTCTTTCTTCAAGCAATACGCGATTGTTTTCAAATCATTTTGAATCAATCAGTAAATCTCAATTTGCTGGTTCACTCACTCTGTGTTGTCTTCTTTGAGACGTTCGGTTTGAAACGGCTAGAAGCGGCTTGAAACCCTGTCAAGGAGATTCTTCGGAATAGGGCTGAGCGTCGGTCCAAAACCGAACCGAACCGACCCGAACCGACAAAACCGAAAACCATAAAAAATCTAAATCGAAACCGAACCGAATATGTCGGTTCGGTTCGGTTTTGTGTCGGGTCCCTCGGTTCGGTCCGGTTTACGTGTGTTTGTGTATGTTTTTGTCGGTTTTGGGTGGACCGAACCGAACCGAACCGAACCGAAAATTGTAAAAAACCGAAACCGAAACGGAACCGAAAGATTGTCGGGTCGGTTCGGTTTTTGTCGGTTCGGTCAGTTTTGTCGGTCCGTTTCGGTTTTGAATCTTCCATGCTCAGCCCTACTTCGAAATCATACCTGATCACAGGCAGTACTTGTACTGATCAACGGGGAATCGTGGGCCGTGTACCTCAATTCAACGAAAGTGATCAAAGACACTTTCGTGTGTTTTATTGCTAACTATTGTATGCAAGTATACCCGACGCTTGCAGCTGATCAGAATGGAGAGGTCAATCCATAGCAGCATGCTCACACAACACATTCATTTCTAAAGAAATCATGATAAGTGCATCAACGACTCTGATATTTTCACTCCATGCTTCTGCTACGCTGCTGCAAATATCATGAATCAACTAAAGCTTCCGCTACTCTGATGAGAAGATATCATGATCCAGAAAGTGTGAGCATGTCGGTCCAAAAGTCACAACATCACATGATGGCAACACAATAAAGGGTGATCCAGAGATTTACTGTGGCTGATGATCTCCATAAAGCTCGAAGATCATCAAAGATGTGGATCAGTTCAAAGACCTCCACTTAGAGTACAAAACAATCGGACTTTGAAGAATTCACTGCTAAAGCACAAAGAATGCAAAATTTGAAGAATTGAAGTCTACGAGCTCAAGAACGATGTCAAGAATAGAATGCTAGGACACAAAATGTAATTCATGGGGTGACCTCCCTTAGGGGGAGATTGTTAGGATTTAGAAAATCCATAGTGAAGAGTCGGTCACCCCAACTCTAGTCTAGCATATGTTAGCTCGTAGACATTACGTTATTTACTAGTTATTTAGTTTAGAGCAACACCGTGGAGGACGGACGGGTCTTTACCCACTGTATGCATGATCCACAGTCCGAAGGAGGACGTGTAGTTTGTAACTATAAATACCCTTTACCTCCCAAGGTAGAGGGTTGGACCTTTCATTTCAATCTAACCTTTCTTTCTTTGTTTACTTTCTCTCTCTAGAAAGGCTCCCATCTTCCACTTTCTCTCTCTAAAACTCTACTCATATTCGAACCATATTGTGTTATGTGATGTGTTTATGAAATCCAATATGTTACATCCTGAGATAGAAATTGGCGGTCAAGTTAAGCTATAAATTAATGATGGGCTATAAGTAAATTACTAGTGATCAACAATTAATATTTACTACACCCATATCTCTAAGGCACAAAGGAGTAGCGGAAAAAAAGAAGTTAATAATCTTAGAAATTATTTCAAAAGATATAATATTTTCTTAAACCTATTTATTAGTTTTACATATGAAACTTTTAGTAATTTTGTAGTGTGGGGAATTCAGAAATAGAAACTGGCGTTCAACTTACGCTGTAAAATAATGACGGGTTATAAGTAAATTACTAGTGATCAACAATCAATATGTACTACACCCATATCTCTAAGGCACAAAGGAGTAGAGGAAAAAAAAGGCTAATAATTTTAGAAATTATTTATTACACCCATATCTCTAAGGCACAAAGGAGTAGTGAAAAAAATGATTTTAAAAATTATTTATTATACCCATATCTATAAGGCACAAAGGAGTAGTGGAAAAAAAAGTTAATAATTTTAGAAACTATTCAGGAAGATAATGAGAGGTAGTAAAAATATTTATATTTACTAAATCCCATTATAGTTCAAGGAACAAACTCTATTGACATCAACTTGAAAATAAAGCAATCATCAGAGTATATAATCATGCATAATGTTTGTTGGTTGACCGATGTGGGACTCAATTTTTTTTTTTCTTTCTATATCTCCTTTCTCGTGAGAGGGAAACTTGGAGGGTTAAAGACTAAAGAGAGCTTCTCGAGTACCTTCAGCAAACAAATTGAACACAATATTCGAGGGGATAGAATGTTAATTCACGAGAACATGTTTTACCTCTCTAAGTGCGGAAGTGCAAATGACTTACCTCAATGGAAAATGCATGGTGGCATAAAAGGCTCTAATAACCCAGCAAGAACCACCGAGGTTTTCATGAATATGGTTCCTTGTAAAGCTTTCGTTAACTCTTAAGCAAGAAGGATAGTATTATTTCATCTATAACATAACGTGTATAAGAATTGTTTTTAAAAAAAAAGTCCGCTGGTCTTGCAATATTTTCGGTCAAAAAGAGACGTGGTCACTTGAAGTACATCATAGATGATTGAAGTACATCATAGATGATTGAGACATCGCTATCACTTCTCATGAGTCTCTTAAGTGTGGCTCTGAGAACTTTCTGTTCAGCGTCTTTTTCAACATAAAATCGTTAATCACATTTTGTGTCTTGTTGTTTGTTTTTGTTGCAATCAGAACATCAGTTAAAATTTATAAATAACCTTGCAAAAAATTGTTCATATCAACTAGCTACAAGCTCTTGTGCCAGAAAAGTAAAGCATGATGCTCATAGGCTCATTTTAGCCTCTTGACTCAGCTATACACCTATAACACAATTAAAAGAAAGACTTAAGGAACAAATTTATCACATTTGAAAGTAATTAAAAACATTGAAATTGCTCAATGGCTGAATGAACGATTGATTACAGGAAACGGGGCCTAAGACGTAGAACAGCATACCGTTGCAAATAACATTATATTTGAACATAAAATGAAACAAAACAGTATATTCTAATTAAGTTCCAGTTAATCTTGAATATAGGCACCTTTGCAGCTCTAGGAGTTCTTGGAACAGCACCATCAAATGGAACATTTTCAAAAGTCCGATGTAACCGAAGCCCATCACAATTTGCCAATATTTTAATGTTGTTATCATTCGCAGAAACCGCGAAGAGAGCACCATCCTTATTAAGTCGGATAGTTAAGAACAATATCAGTAAACCGTTTTCTTTGGAAAGATGGTTTTTTCTTATGAAATGAAAGTATTAATTACCAGAATACCACCATCACCATGAACACATGTCAGATGCTGAGTTTAATTGAAAAATCATCCCCTTGCTAGAAACATGATTTTCGTTGTATCAAATTGTACAACACCTAAAGAAAATTTTTTTTTCTGGACACCCATATACGTTAGCCCCTTCGATTTCATTCCATTCTACAATATGTACTATTCATCTTTACTAGTCTCACATGAGAAAAAACATGAATTTATAAGAACAAGTCAACATTTTTAAAATCCAAAAGGGATGCTAGCAACCTATGTCAGCAGCGTATCACGGATCAAATGATCCTTGTACATGTACAATTTTGCACTTATACTTTTTCTGTAGCTTGCAAAAATAGAATACATGAAGAAGAAGATACTTGATGTTACAATAAAGGATCTAAGACGGACACTTGTGCTAATGAAACAATATCAGTGTTGAGTTTCAAATGTAAAACTAATGATTGTGTTATATTTCGATAGAGAATTTTTTTATAAACCTTAGGTAAGTAAAAACATTACTTGTTTTAAAATATGAGAAACGCTTGTATTATATTTCTGGATATGCGATTTTTAAACATGATATGAAATGTTTGTATTACATTTCGATAGAGAAATTAGTTTTTTATAAAAACCTTAGGTATGTAAAAACATTACATGTTTGAAAATAGGAGAAACTAGCTAAGTGAAGTCTTATACTCGAAAGGGATATTTCTTTTGGCATCCCACATCGCCTAATGTGAGAAATGTTTGCCACAATGAATGGCTATAAAAAGAGACCCTGCATTATTTTCAGAGCGTAGCACAAGCTTTTATTTGTGGTTTCAAAGAAACTCCGCAAGATCTTTATTTTGATTAGTTCAAATTTTAGATCTTTATTTTGATTAGTTCAAATTTTAGTGGTTGAACCATCATCATTTTATTGTAACTGGATTAATAATTAATAGTATAACCAGTTGAACTAGGATGATGATGGTTTAACCATATAAAATTTCCAAGGTAAGTGCAAAGTTTAGAAGTGTGTTTTGAAATGAAATCTGCTAAAATGAAAAAGTTCTATAACCTGAGTGTATCAATTACCAAATATATAGATAGATAAATTAGACACAAAATGAAAGACGATATAACATTGCTTATGAGCTTATCCACTTGAGCATATTGCTTATCTAAGTTCACAAGCTCAAGTGGCATTAAAATTAGCTTATGTTGGTGGTCGAAACAGGTTTTTGACAAACTCCGTAAAGTATGATTTCTGGAAGGTCTCATGTCGTTATGGGGGTCATACCACATCGAGTGGAGTCATGTTTCCTTGACCTTAAATACGTAATTTTTATCCGAAACTTTTAAATTTTTGCTGTAAATACTTGGTGTGTCAAAATTCACAATACGTTATGTAATTTTAGTGAGAATTTATTTGTTTTAATATAATGATTAGGAGGCTTTAACCATTTAAAATACACTTTGTATGATGTAAGGCCATTTTGAACCATATGACAATTCCTTTTTGACCCCTAAACCCGAATCGACCCATTCATAAGTAAATTTATTTCCAAAACATTCACTATGACATTTATAGTGGAATAAGAGTATTATTCTGCAGTCAAATCAATTTTCTCTGTTGTGACTACGAAATTCAAAACTAGATACCTCGAGAAAGTTTTATTCTTATGTACTATCACGGTTTGCATCTGAAAACTTGTTTGTTTGATGCTCGATATAGGTAGGTATAGTCGAATTTGTTGGTTTTATACGAGTGATCGATCTCACTTTAGCCCGTCACCTAATTCACTCTCAAGGTTTAGAAGTTACAAGAATTACCACAAGGTATGGGGTAGCAAGGAGTCTATATTTGTGGTTCTTTTGGCGTTTCGATTTGTTCTCTTACGGGTTTAAATGACAAGCCATAAAAAGCATTTACAAGAGGTCATTCTACTTTATTTCGTCTTATTAAAATCATTTTATTTATTAATCTTTCTTATAACCCTTCTTAGATAGTTAAACTTCAAGATTTACACCATATAATAACAATGTTGTCATCATATAAAGTTGGTCAATTAACACGTAAAAAAATGGGACATGTCGACCTTTTTTTTGAATTTGCTGAATGTAGATTTAGCTATTTGTCATTGTTTATTTATTCATAAATCACTCGTACGGAGTTATGAGGTATAGTTTGATACTTTGAATTAAGGATAACAACTATTGTTTGATTTCACGGGTCTAGCGAACGTACATTGGTTGTCTGAACAACTACTCTTTGATTATACAGGTCTATAAGCTAGGCCTAGAAATAGGACATGTGTATACAAAATCACGGGTATATTAAAATCCCGCGTTGTATGTTGCTTTCTAAATTATTAGCTACATTCGAAAGGGAGTCACAAATGTTTCACCTCAGCTGTGGTTCATCATCATTTTATTATCATCATTGCAAAATAATTGATGATATTTTTGTTGTCAAGACTTCTATTATATATGTTCTAATTAGAGGTTACTATACACAGTTCTTAGATTATATTTCTTATACGTTCGAAAATAGTAGAAACACTTATTTTTAGAAGTATGTGTCCAACCAAAATAATATAGGAGTAAAAGGTATAAGAAAGTGATGTACCATCATAGCATGTGTTATTAGTACATGGGACACCATTATCTTCTATGATTTGAGAAACGTTTCTATTATGGAGCATGTGTGGGACTGCATTTCTCATGTGGTTGTTAACTTATAGCGATTTTGTATTATGATACGTTTTAAAATATGAGAAACGTTTCTATTATATTTATGAATATGCGATTTTTAAACAAGATAAGAAACATTTGTATTATATTTCGATAGAGAAATTAGGCATTTTTTTTATTTTTTTATTTTTTTTTAATTAAGTGGAGTGGGCCCCTTTCTCTTGTTTGCTCTTATTGGGGAGGAGTGAAAATTGTCCCTCTCTCTAGCCAGACTATTTCACGGAAAATTGTGAAAATGAAACGCCAAGCTTTAATTTGGTGGACCAATTCTTTTACTTAAGGGTCCATTCAGCATAAAAGAAACGCCCCCTTAGTTTTTTTATAAAACCTTAGGGGCCGTTTGGTTTATTGCTAGGAATCGCAATGGGTATCGAATTTGGTATGAGGTAGAATGACAATAGATATAAAAAATGCATTATTATGATTGTTTATGTTTGGATGACAAAATATTGAATGAAAAAATGTATAAACATTTAAGTTTTGTAGTGGAAAAAAGAGGAGCCCGCGGAATGGATTTCATAGACACCAAAAAATAGATATAAAAAATGCATTATTATGATTGTTTATGTTTGGATGACAAAATATTGAATGAAAAAATGTATAAACATTTAAGTTTTGTAGTGGAAAAAAGAGGAGCCCGCGGAATGGATTTCATAGACACCAAAAAATAGGTGAGTAATGAATCTATGAGTATGATATATCCATTTTATTACCGGACCTACTAAACAAACATCTTTAATCGGAATGAAATCCATAAATCCATTCCGATAGTGTTCTACCAAACGCACCCTTAGATATGTAAAATATGAGAAACTAGCTAAGTGAAGTCTTCTATACTCAGAAAAGTGATTTTTCTTTTCACATCCCACATCGCCTAATGTGGGAAATGTTTGCTACAGTGAATGGCTATAATATGAGACCCTTGCATATAGAATGTTTCATTTGTGTTTGTGGTTTCTAAGAAATTCAACCAAAAGCCAAAATAATTTTATTGGTTGAGCTATTATATCTCTTACTTTCTTTTGTTTAACAATTAACAAAATCACGGGTATATTAAAATCCCGCGTTGTATGTTGCTTTATAAATTATTAGCTACATTCGAAAGGGAGTCACAAATGTTTCACCTCAACTGTGGTTCATCATCATTTTATTATCATCATTGCAAAATAATTGATGATATTTTTGTTGTCAAGACTTCTATTATATATGTTCTAATTAGAGGTTACTATACACAGTTCTTAGATTATATTTCTTATACGTTCGAAAATAGTAGAAACACTTATTTTTAGAAGTATGTGTCCAACCAAAATAATATAGGAGTAAAAGGTATAAGAAAGTGATGTACCATCATAGCATGTGTTATTAGTACATGGGACACCATTATCTTCTATGATTTGAGAAACGTTTCTATTATGGAGCATGTGTGGGACTGCATTTCTCATGTGGTTGTTAACTTATAGCGATTTTGTATTATGATACGTTTTAAAATATGAGAAACGTTTCTATTATATTTATGAATATGCGATTTTTAAACAAGATATGAAACATTTGTATTATATTTCGATAGAGAAATTAGGGCTTTTTTTTTTTTGAATTAAGTGGAGTGGGCCCCTTTCTCTTGTTTGCTCTGATTGGGGAGGAATGAAAAATTGTCCCTCTCTCTAGCCAAACCATTTCACGGAAAATTGTGAAAATGAAACGTCAAGCTTTAATTTGGTGGACCAATTCTTTTACTTAAGGGTCCATTCAGCAAAAAAGAAACGCCCCCTTAGTTTTTTTATAAAACCTTAAGGGCCGTTTGGTTTATTGCTAAGAATCGCAATGGGTATCGGATTTGGTATGAGGTAGAATGACAATAGATATAAAAAAATGTATTATTATGATCGTTTGTGTTTGGATGACAAAATATGGAATGAAAAAATGTATAAATATTTGAGTTTTGTAGTGGAAAAAAGAGGAGCCCGCGGAATGGATTTCATAGACACCAATAGGTGAGTAATGAATCTATGAGTATGATATATCCATTTTATTACCAGACCTACTAAACAAACACCTTTAATCGGAATGAAATCCATAGATCCATTCTGATAGTGCTCTACCAAACGCGCACTTTATTTTGCTTACCCATAAATTTATGCTTACCAAGGGACAAATCCCCACCATCCATCTAGTTTGATCTAATGGTGGGGATAAACCTAAGATTTAGTAGATAAACCTAAGTCCATTTTTTTTTCTTTTTTATTCACTTTTTTTTTTCTTATTCATGTTTTTTCTTAACTAACGTTTTTTTTTTCGCGTTTTTTTTTTTTCGTTTTTTTAATCGTGTTTTTTTTCTTTCGATTTCATACGTTTTCATCTGTTTTCATACGTTCTTATCCGTTTTCTTACGTTTTCATCATTTTTCTTTCATTTTAGTCCATTTTTCATATGTTTTCATCCGTTTTCATACGTGTTTTTACTCTTTCATACGTTTTCGCCTGTTTTCATACGAATTCGTCCGTATTCTTACGTTTTCGTCCATTTTCTTAAGTTTTCATACGTTTCTGACTATCACAAGTGATTTCTGTGATATTCAGAATATCACTTGTGATTATCTGAATATCACTTGTGATATTCTGAAAAACACAAGTGATATTTTGTTA
This sequence comes from Chrysanthemum makinoi, assembly GCA_910596185.1. Classification (NCBI taxonomy): domain Eukaryota; kingdom Viridiplantae; phylum Streptophyta; class Magnoliopsida; order Asterales; family Asteraceae; genus Chrysanthemum; species Chrysanthemum makinoi. The sequence continues at coordinate 302,859,633 of OU343220.1, read as the reverse complement.
ATATCACTTTGTGAGTTTCTGAATATCACGTTGTGATATTCTGAATATCACTTGTGATTTTGTGAATATCACTCTGTGATATTCTGAATATCATTTTGTGATATTCTGAATACGAGTTTGCGATATTCTGAATATCACTTTGCGATAGTATGAATATCACTTTTCGATATTATCAATATCACTTGTGATTTTCTTGATATCACTGTGTGATATTTTGAATATCACGTATGATTTTCATGTTACAAAACATTAGTTGAAAATCACTTGTTATATTCAAAAAATCACTTGTGGTATTCAGAATATCACAAGTGATATTCTGAATATCACAAGTGATATTCTAAATATCACAAATGATACTGTGAATATCGCATGTGATGTTATGTGATATTTTGAATATCACAAGTGATATCGCGATATTCGAATATCACTGTTATTCAGAATATCACTTGTACTATTCAGAATATCACTTGTGCAGAAACGTATGAAAACGTTTAAAACGGCGAAAACATTTAATAACGGACGAAAACATATGAAAACGGACGATATATGTATGAAACGTAAAACACGTGATGAAAACGGACGAAAACGTATGAATAATGGAAGAAAACGTAAGAAAACGGGCGAAAACGTAAGAAAACGGACAAAAATGTATGAAAACGGACAAAAACGTATGAAATCGGGCGAAAACGTATGAAAACGAACGAAAAATAAATGAAAATGTATTGAAACGGACAAAAACGTATGAAAGGGAAGAAAAAAAAACGCGAATTAAAAAAAACGTGAATTAAAAAAAACAAACAAATAAAAGAATACGTGAATATTAAAAAATGCGAATTTTGAAAAAAATAAACGTGAATATTAAAAAAAAAACGTTTATTAAAAATAAAAAAAAATAAAAAAAACTGATTGTAACAAAAAACGTGAATTATTAAAAAAACAAAAAAAAAGAAAAAAAAACAAAAGAAGAAAGAAAGAAAGAAAAACAAAAAGACAAAAAAAAACATGGACTTAGGTTTAGACATATTAAATCTTAGGTAATCCCAACCATTAGATCAAACTAAATAGATGGTGAAGATTTGTCCCTTGGTAAGCATCAAAATAAGAGTAACTATTTGAAAATTCCTCACCCTTAGATATGTAAAATATGAGAAACTAGCTAAGTGAAGTCTTCTATACTCTTTTTTTTTTGAACAAAGATTACATTTCATTTCACTCCTCACAAATGGAGGTAATTTGAACACAACAAGTTACATCGAACATAAAGGGCAAAATCGGAGCCGACTTGCCAAACAAAATACACGAGGCAACAAGTTAAGCCAAAAGAAAGCATACACCCTAATAGTTGTGACAGACCATGTAAGTTATTGGATTTCACATACACATCAAACCATTAACACAAGTAGGCGTACAAGAGTGTTTTAGAGAGAGAAAGTTAGAGGTTTAGGGAACTTAGTGAGAGAAAGTGAAAGATATTATTATGAGCTCCAACTCTCTACCTTGGAAGGTAGAGAGTATTTTTAGTCTTACAATAAAAGCACACAACGGGTGTGGATCGGGCATACAGATGGGTAAAGACCCGTCCGTCCTCCACGGTGTTACAAAACTAAATACTACTTAACATAAAAGTACTATGACTACAAGCTTTCTAACGATTACATATACTTGAGGTGACCGACTCTTTAATACATGGAATTTCTAATTCCTAACAATCTCCCCTAAGGGAGGTCACCTCAAACATATACTAAAATGACATTGAATACAATCGGATATTACATTAACAATTGATCTTGCATTCTTGATGTAGTACTTTTCGGCTTCCGTAGTCATTGATTCCACTCATTGCATGTTTGGTTAATCCAAGTGGAGGTCTTTTCCTGATCCACGTGATAATAATGTTGAGCCAGCTTTTGAGATCATCGGCTAATAGAAAATCTACGATACATCCATTGTGGTGTTGGTATTATGTGATGTTGTGACATTCGGACCGACATGCTCACATTATGGATCATGATATCTTCTCATCAGAGTAGCGGAAGCTTTCGTTGATTCATGATATTGGCGGCGTAGCGAAGCATGGAGTTAGAATATCAGAGTCATTGATGCACCAATCATGATTTCTTTTCGATATGAATGTGTTGTGTGAGCATGCGGCTATGGATTGACCGCTCCATTACGATCATTTTACAAGCGTCGGGTGTACCGCATAAGCAGGTTAGCAATAAAGCACGAAAGTGTCTTTGATCACTTCGATGAATTGAGGTACACGGCCCACGGTTCCCGTTGATCGATACAAAGTCTTGCCTGTGATCGGGTATAATTCGAAGAATTTCCTTGACAGGGTTTTATTTGCTCTAGCCGTTCTCAAACCGGAAGCGTCTCAAAGAAGACAACACGGATGAGTGAATCGAATTTATGTCCATGATTGATGAAAAGAGATTTGAAAAACAATCGTGTATTGCTCAATAGAAATTGTTTTTGCAATATAACGAAGGTTTTAATGAAAATCAATTATCAATCATAAAACACCTTTTGATTTGAAAAATTAGTACACGGTCGACGTGCTAAAGAAAAGAGCTTTTAAGCACAAAGACCGGTTTTCAAAGGTATCCGTCAATCCCTAACCTGAACCAGGATTGATTCAAAAGATTGAATAAGCCCCATTGTTTCGTTCGGTTGTCACATGGTTGATCTATTAGATAGATCTCACATGCCACCCACCGGGAGCTTGTTTGATGTTGGCTCCAGAAGGCTTTCCATCTTCATTGTGAATATGTTAGCATATCACTCGGATGTTCTAGCAATACCACAAGGATAATGCGTAGGACTCAAGATATAATCTCTCTTTCCACATTGTGTGAAACAGAGAGTCTTCATTGAAAGTGTCCTAATGAGATTTATTGATGATCTCGTGGCTCTAGACTCAATAGTGCATATTTGGTTCCTATGCCGGAGACTAGGAGAGGGTCTCCTTCTTCAATATCAACAATCTCTAAGAGAAAGTCGATAGATAATGTCGGTTCCCGTGAGAATGAAACAAGCCCTTTTAAGAGGAACTTGAGTGGTTTGGGAAGTTGTAGTGCGAGCGTCACGGGTCCATGACGTCTTGTCTTCAATACCGATGTTACCTTCAGTAGCATATGAATTGAACCCGGTTTACGCCCTATGGTTGAATAAATGGAGGGCTATTTGTTTTCACCCTTTTTTTCACATTCAATTATTTTTCATTCTTCAACCCTTCGATTGCTTACCGAGACTTCATAGCAAGAACCTTGTTGGGTTTATTCAAAGATTACTCTCTGTCTCAAGCACTCTTCCCATATCTCATTTTCTCCTTTTATCATCATACCTAAGAACTCTACACTAACTAGTGGATAGTTCCCGGGTAGATCCCTCCGGTTCTGGCGGATCATGGGAACAAATACCTAACCTTATCATCCTTATATCACCGTACATAAAGTAAAGTTGGTCGGTCTATTTGGTATTGTTCATCTGCCATTTGGAACCAATTGAAAACCATTTGAAAATCAATCCGGATACTTGTGATATATTATCAAAGCATTTTGTACCTGAATTGTTTTTGATATTTTTAGAATAAGAGCTCCCCCTCAACATGTGCATCAAGTGTTTGAAATCGTTTTGCACACGGAGGCAAGAGAAAGAATTAACTTCTTTGAATTCCATTTTCTAAAAGATATCAACATCATTTCCCTAATCAAATCAAGAAGATTAAGCATTTTTGGGGAAGGATGAGGTTTTCAAAATTTTGCTCCCCCTCAATATGTGCCTCGAGATTATCAAAAATAGAGTCCGAGTTATTTTTCAAAAACAGTTAGTTTTCAGCAGATAAATGTTTAAAGAATCAGAGCATGAAATTTTGAAAAACATGATAAATTATGGCTCTGTTCTTTCTTTGAAAAGCGGTTCTTGCACTGAAATGACAATAAACCATAGTTTATCTCTCTCAATTTTTTTTTTTTTTAAATTAGAACAACATCTAAAGTCCCGTGTCATTCTTTGAATGACAGCACAAAGACCGTAGATATAATCGAACCGAGAAAAACATGACAAATTGACAATAATTTTTGAAGATTTTTGAATTTTTTAGATTTTTATGGATTTTGAAAGTTTTATAATTTTGTATTTTGTTTTTTGAAAAAATATTTACAAGAGATAGATGAGCATAGACCTTTACTCCTCGTCTTCTTCACGAAGGACGTTTGAGTGTTTTCGGTTGAAAGCTTTTCAAGCCTAGTCGGGGAAGTATGAACTCAAAACGTTCTCTTGGAAGAGCTTTGGTGAAGATGTGCGCTAAGCGATATTCGACCTCACAAAATAGAGTTCCACCACACCTTTTCCACTTGTTCCCTGATGAAATGATGTCGAATGTCGATATGCTTTGCTCTTGAGTGTTGAGCGTTGTTGCTTGAGAGAGCAATAGCACTTTATTATCACAAAGAGAGGGATTTTGTTGAATTCAAAGCCATAGTCGGATAATTGAGATCTCATCCATAAGATTTGAGCACAACAAGATGACATGGCTATGTATTCAACCTCTGTAGAGGAAATAGAAGTACTCATTTGCTTCTTTGAAGACCAGCTCATAAGTTTATCACCCAAAAGCGAGCACCTCCGGCGTGCCGGCGAGTATCTTGACATCCGCATGATCGGCATCTGCATAGGTCGTTAGTGACATACCGGTGTCCTTTGGGTACCAAAGTCCCATATTGATGGTTCCTTGGAGATACCGAAAGACCCGTTTAACCGCTTCAAGGTGCTTTTTAGTAGGCTTAGCCCGGTATCTAGCACACATGCAAACAGCGAACAAGATGTCTGGTCTACTAGCGGTGAGGTACATCAGGGATCCAATCATACTACGATATTTCGTTTGGTCAATCATGATCCCCGAGTGGTCCTCATCTAGTTTGGTTCGATCAATCATGGGAGTGTCAACAGGTCACTTGAATCAAATCCAAATTTCTTTAAGATCTCATTTGCATATTTAGATTGATTTATAAAAATGCCTCCAGGGACTTTGTGAAATTTGTAATCCCAAGAAAAATGACATTTGTCCCATCATTGACATTTGAAATTTTGAACTCATTTCATTTGAAAAACGGTCACACTCATTGGGGTCGGTCGAGGCAAAAATGATATCATCAACATAAATTTGAACATGAATTAAATGTTTGCACGACTTTACGGTGAACAATGTTGGATCAACTGCTCCTTTTCTGAATCCGGTAGATAGAAGAAACTTTGATAGCGTATCATACCATGCCCTTGGAGCTTGCTTTAAACCATACAGAGCCTTCTTCAAGCGATAAACGTGGGTAGGATGCTCTAGATTCACAAAGCCTTCGGGTTGGGACATAGACGACTTCTTTAAGATCTCCGTTCAGGAATGCCGTCTTCACGTCCATTTGATAGACTACCATGTTCTTACATGCAGCATTAGCCAAAAAGATTCTAATTGCCTCGATTCGAGCAACTGGAGCAAAAGATTCTTCAAAGTCAATACCCTCCTCTTGACGGTATCCTTTAGCAACTAATCGAGCCTTGTTCTTCAACACATCACCATGCTCATCAAGTTTCACTTTGAAGATCCATTTTAGAGCAATAATCATAGCACAATCTGGAGCCGGTACTAACTCCCATACATCAAGTCGATCAAACTCATGAATTTCATCTTGCATGGCATTGAACCAGCTATCTTCATTCATGGCAGTTTTGACATCTTTTGGTTCGATCTTAGAGTACGGAGTTGAAGAAGCACCATAAGGCATCGGTTGCAAGTTGTTTCCGTGTTGATCGGACGAGAAGGATTTCCAATGATGTTGTCTAATGGATGATCGTGAGTCCATTTTCTTAGGTGTTCATGTGGTAGTTGTTGAGGGGGATGCAGAGTCGATGTCTCCGAAGAAGATGGTTCGATGATGATTCGTGAGCAAATATGTTTTCAAATGGAGCATCTTCGAGAGTAGCAAAGGGATTAACTTCATCATTGATCGAGGCATTTCCATGATGTACATTTGAAGAATGATGATTTGTTGATGAACCGAGATGGTCAACAGCGAAGCGCTTCTTGACTTAATGATATTAGAAGTTGAAGGGTTAACTTCATTCACAGGGGATATGCAGCACTCTGTTGATTGGATTGACATATCATTATACTTGGATCATATTGTTCATCAAACATAGGATCAAACAATTTCTTTAAATCATCTTCAGATGGAGGTACATTTGGAGTTTCTTGAGAGAGTTTGGTACAAGGGATGAACCAATGGGACTGTTTTGAAGTGCGGGTCCGAACCGAATTGTCCGAGGAGCCATTTGACCGGTCACTCATCAAGCGTAGCGTGAATTGTTTCCATGATATTTCGGGTTCTTTTGTTGTAGATTCGGTATCCCTTTTTGTTTGGTGCATACCCTACAAATACTCCAATGTCCGCTTTAGCTCTAAGTTTGCCTAAGTCTTGACCTCATTAGTTGGATAACACAATGCACCAAACACACGAAGGAAAGAGAGATTAGGTTTTCTGTTGTGGACAAGTTCATATGGAGTTTTTCTATGAGCAGTGTGAATCAAGGAAGCGATTTTGTGTGTAGCATGCAGTGGCAATAGCTTCAGCCCAGAGAAACATTGGAACCTTTGAGTAAATCGGCATTGTTCTAGCGGCTTCTACAAGAGTTCGATTTCGTCTTTCAACTACACCGTTCAGTTGAGGAGTTCGTGGAACACTTCTTTGATGGTTGATTCCAATGCTTTCATAAAATTCACTAAGTTGTTTGTTAACCAACTCAGTTCCATTGTCGTCCGGATAATTACGGCGGTTTTGTTAAGTCGACACTGCGCTGTTTGATGAGTTTGATGATGATATCGGGAGTTTCATCCTTTGTCCTTAAGAACTTGACCTAGGTGAATCTAGAGTAATCATCAACCACAACTAACACATATTTCTTCCCAAAGATATTCCGCACTCTCATTGGTCCACATAAATCCATATGAATTGTATGAAGAACTTCTGTGACGAGTTAGTAGGTTTGGGTTTATGGGCATACTTCTTGCTTTTTCCCAATTGACATCTTGAACAAAGATGATCCTTTTCATACTTTAGTCTAGGTAAACCTACAACTAAGTCCTTTCTGGAGAGATCATTGATGGTGCCGAAGTTCAAGTGATTGAGACGGCGATGCCATAACCATGACTTTGTTTTTGAAGCCTTTGACAACAAGCAAATTGGAGAAGACTTCATCATATCATCGATAGAGATGGTGTATAGATTTGAACCACGTGAACCTCTTAAAAGTTCCTTACCATCAAGTTCTCTAACAAAACAAGTATGTTTTCTGAAGGCTACTTCTAGATCAGAATCGCATAATTGACCAGAGAACAAGTTATGACCAAGACCTTCCACATAGTATACCAGGAGATAACACTATCACCAACAACATAATCTCCATAACCCATAATTGCACCGAAATGATCATTACCGAATCTAACTGTCCGATGAATTTGCTCACGAAGTTCATGAGCGCGACGGTCTCATCATATGCTTGGAACCGAGTCCGGTGTACCACGTAAGCGATTTGAACGATCTGCAGTTGAACACTGACAAGAATGGATAATCGGATAATTGGGATCCCCATGCAAGAATGGGTTCCACTTGGTTAGTAACAATAATTGGAACACCCACATCAGAAATAGAAACATCCATATCGGAAGTAGAAGCAATGGAATCATTGGGAATAGATGCAATCTTTGGGGTATCGTATTTGACCTATTCAAAGTATGTTCACTTCTTAAGGGAATAGTTCTACCAGTAGGCATCCATTTTCTAGTGGGCATAATCTCAGTAGTTTGAGAGTAAACTGATTATTCTTATGGCCAAAAGGTATCCAATAATAACCTATCTTTATAAATGTTCTTCCTGTGGGTTTCCACTGTTTTCTAACAATCTTTCGCTTTTGCCTTTTGCCTTCATTGCACGATTATTAGCCTTAACAATTTTAACTGGGCATTTGACAGCATTAGACAAAGCATTCACACCACATTCTTGATTAGCAAATGAATTCAAGCAAACATCATTACAAGGTTTGCAAATAGTATCGAATGAATTAATTACTGATGCGCTTAAGGCTAATACTAGAATCAACACGATTCGTTTTATTCAACTCAAGCTTAAAGTTCCTAGATTGGTCTTCTACTCTCTTCCAATGCACATTCTTAGCTTGCAAGGTCCTATCATTCCTTGTATTGTCTTGAGACTTTGACCTACTCGCTTTAAAGTCACTGATTACTCCTGTAGAGGGAATGGGAACATTAGTTGGTTGATCTAACTTTTGCATTCCTGAACTTGATGTGCAAGGATCTGAACTACTAGAAGGCACATTAGTGTATACTTTCTTAGGACTGTGATTTGAGCTATTTGCAGCACACTAAAGTTCACCTTCTTAGCACTAAAATATCCGGAATCTGAACTACTTAAAGGCACATTAGTGTTTACTTAAGATGGGCATAGAACGGATTTCTGCTTGGCACTAGGCATAGAACAAGGCTTCACAGCTTTGCCTTTTTCACCTAAGGGTTTTGGACATGTTGCAATTACACATTCAAGCAACTCTTGAGATCGTTTGGCCTGCAGGCAAGCAAACCTAATTTCACTATCAAGAGGTTTGTTAATGAAATCCTCTTCGACAATCTCACGGAGACATTCTAGACTATCCTTAAGGTGAGCACAGTAGTCATGAAAAGCATGTTCATTATTCCTAAGATGAGGAGGAATATATTTAACTGTCACAATGTATTTGCAATCTAAGGGTGACTTTGAGACAACATTCTTATTGAAAACAAGTAGCAGTTTCCCATTTCCACGACTTCTCGATTCTCAATTTCCTTTTGTAAAGACGTTATTTTTCGTTGTTTTGGTCACGGGTGACTTTTATTGAATCATATAACTCTTTAAAATGTCGTTTAACTTTTTCATTTTCTTCTAGAAAACTCTCGTTTTCCTTTTGTAAGGCATTAACTAAGTTTTGAAGATGAAAAGTTTGAGAATTCCGAGAATCTAAAGGAGGAGGCATTTGGGAGCCTGTCATATTGTTCTTTTGACCCTTTAATTGAGAGATTTGGGCTTTCAACTTTCCGATCGTGTTGCAATGAGCTTGAATCTGTTCATCACGTTTGTTAATTTGAAAAGCTGATCAAACTCGGAGCATCCGAGGATGTCTTGATATTTGAAGTTTTGACATTTTCTTTAAGATGTTGATATTTTAGTTGTAAATTAAAATGCTCAACTTCTAGTTTAGAAAAATGTTTAACCAAATTGTCGTGATCATCCAGTTCAATTTTCTCAGATAGTTTGGAATTAGTTTTTTCAAGCTCAATGACACGATCATGGGAGACTTTCAGGGCAACAGATAATTCATGAAATTTGGAAGCATTAATGGAACAATTTGTAGCAGTGAAAAACACATCTTGAGCAACACATTCAGATATCATATTCTCATTCAGTGTATGCAAGTTCTTCCTTTCAATCTCATTATATTTTAATGCTCGCTCATAGTCACTAACCTCAACTATCATAGCATCAAATTCCTTTTCCATTTCTTTAATGTCTGAATTCATTCCCTTTTTAAGACTCTCAAAGTGATCTTTTAGTTGTTTAAAGAAAGGCATGACCTCGGTTAAATAACATTCTTTGGTTTGCTCAAAACCTCTTTCTCCTTCGCTTATACCAGTGGGTGTCATTTTCTTGCAAGTTTTCTCAAAATCAACAAATAGTTGAAAGATAACATATTGGCTAATTAAGGTCTTGCTTTTAGTGGCAATTGTTCTAGGAACTAGATGCATTGGTTTATTTGGAGGATACACGCTTCTAGGCATTTTCCAAAGGGGGGTTGGTTTCAACAATATTTTCACTTTCGCTTATCTAAATCCATTTTCCATAACACTTGTTCGGGAGTTAACAATGTCTGAGGCTTAAACTTGTTTAAGGCAATCCAATTTTCCTTTTGGTAATCATGGGGTGTGATGATTACTTCTTTTTACATTTTGGATCATCTAGTTTCTTGTTTAACTTTTCCTAGTGATTTCATCGATTTCTTATCTTCCTCGCACTTAGCGCAACTAGGTTTTGTCTAGGTTTAAGGATTTCCTTGCCATCATAAAGAACCTTATGAGCATTTCTAGCCTTTTTAATGACCTCTGGATTTGGTTCCTCAACAAGGGAATGCTATGCTTATCGCTTAGGACTCTATGCTTAGTGATCATGTGAGCGATGAATGGTGTTTTTGTACGTACAACTTATTTTCAAGCTTGTTTTTCAAGGATTTTAGATTAGAAAAATCATTCAAAAGTTTTGATTCCTTAGCATTGAATTCTTGCTTAAGCATTTTAACATTTTCTTGAAGTTCTTGTTTTTGCTTAGCAGTTTTTGAAAGTTTTCTTGTAAGGAGTTTAACTCTTGTTTTAATACTTCTTCTCTAAACCTACTTTTCTAATAGTTGTACGTATTTGGTCATCCATTTCCTCGCCACGGGTGGTCAACTCAAATTTTGCACGTTGTTCATAAATAGCAACACGTTCTTTATAGGCATTTAGTTCAGAAACTACAGAATCATCATAGGCACATGCAGTGTATTCATCAAAAACATAATCATTGTTGACTGCAGAAGATGCATCACTTGATACAATTTCACTTTCACTTTGTTTCACATATTGATCATATGGGACAACATTGATATTACCCATGTTTTCAATATTTGATTCAATAGTTTCAGTTGATTGTACTTTGTCATGCATCTTTTGTACATCAACATCATCATATAGTTTTAGTACCTCAGAAATGAGTTTGTCTTTGGATGGACCAGCTTGTGGTGAAGATGAGACCTTAGGAGAAACCATTGGAGAAATGCTAGCCATGAAAATTGTTTGTGCAGAAGGTCCATCATCAACATCAGAGTCGTATGCATCACAATCAGCTACTTGAAAGGCATTCTGATGATTGTGACCTATCTCCTGAATAGGTTGCTCATCAACATCGGATCATAGGTCTTGGCATTTGCCTTGGCAAGAAGAAATAGTAACTCCTCTTCATCCAAAGCAGCACCATTGTCTTGAGCTTGTACTAGTAGCATCTTATCTCTGAAGTATCAAAGATTCTCGTGGGCGTTTTGGAGATGTGCAGTGCCTTGCAATGTGTCCCTCACCACCACAGTTATAGCATTTGATCGGCTTAGCTTGACCTTGATTTCCATTCCTTCCTCGATTCTGATTACCAACATAACCTCTACCAGCTCCACCTCTTCCCCGATCATATTGTCTTTCTGAACCTGGTTGCACAACAATCCTCCCAACTCTAACAGTAGCTTGATTGTGTGGATTGGAGGCTGTTCTGAGGTTGTTGTTGGTTTGTGGAAGAGAATTCATGTTTTGACTTATCATGAGAGCCAGTTGATTGATGAAGTTTTCCATGCCTGCATCAGCATCAGCTTGTTTGAATCTTGGATCAGGAATGAGTTTGTGATTGCCATCACTCATGGGTATAACTTGAGATGCTTTGGTGGTGATTCCAATGTTTGAGTAGAAGGCAGTTGAATCATTTGATGAGCTTGTCTCTCCTGGATTTGTTTTGAATTGTTCAAGAATCCTCTTTTCAAACATGGCATGTCTCTCATTCTGAAGAAGGAAGGCATAGAGTTGCTCATAGTTTGTATTCTTCAATCCTTTAGTGAGCTTCACGGCAGTGACAAACTTGTGCCATTCGGGATTCATGTTGTTCACAAATTTTGAGTTCAATTGAATGTTAGGCATAGTCATTCTGATGTTCCTCATATCATTTACAAGCTTATGGAATCTCACATAGTACTCATAGACACTCTCATCTGGTTTCATCTTGAAGTGTTCAAATTCATCATAGAGTTGTGATTCTCTTTCTTCCATAGTTAATTGAGAAGAGAAGCATCTTGACATTATCCCATACCTGCCTTTGCGGTGTTGTGATTGATCAGCTTGTAGATATCTTTTGGAAGACCTTGAAGTATGATGTTAGAAGCCCCGATATCGGCATCGAATCTCTTTTCTCCTTATCATCGAGCTCATCATATATCTTTGGTCTGTCAATTCCATAGATCATTGTTCCATCTTCAGCTGTATCAATTAAGTCTCTAGTTGTCTCAACCCGATATGGTCCTTCATCAATGGATTTGAGAATGTTGACTCCGTTTTCCTTTCCAAGACAATAACTGATTCGTTGAGCCCAAAGTCGTAGTCGGTTCATCAAGCATGGGTGGACGAGTATCGAACCAACTGCTTGAACATCCTCGACAACAGTGGAGATGATTGTAGAAACGTTGGTAGACATGATGATAAATTAACCGGGATTTTATAACTCTATGATTAAACCGGGAAATAGATTCTTTCACGGAATTTTACTAAATCAAGAGAAAACCGTAAAAAAAAATCACCCAAGTCGCTAGAAAATTATGCACCAAGTCGCTAACTGCTAATTCGCTATTCCACCAAGTCGCTAAAGTTCCAAGTCGCTAAACAAAAGACAAATCGCTAAATAGCAACTCGCTAAGCCTCTAGTCGCTAGCAAAATTTTGGCAGCAATTCGCTAAGATACAAGTCGCTAAAGAATCAAGTCGCTAAATAGCAACTCGCTAACACCAAGTCGCTAAGATACAAGTCGCTAAAGAATCAAGTCGCTAAATAGCAACTCGCTACTTACCAAGTCGCTAACACCAAGTCGCTACCCGTAGTGGAGAATCCACTACTTGTACTGTTAGTCGCTAAGTCTAAGTCGCTAACTCCACAAACTGTAACTCGCTACAAAAATGTAAAGCAAGTCGCTAGCAAGAAAAGTAATATGTAGGTCAAGTCGCTAGCAAGAAAACTTCACAAACATCACTTTTCAATCCAAAAACAACCCAACCAAGATGATTCAAGCTTACCAAATGAAAACCTAAACACTTGTGATGATTCTAAACAAAAAAGTACTAACAAAATCCAAGCTTTAACACAAGAAATCAACCAAATGATGCACAAACCACTAAACTTTTTCAAACTCAAAAACCACCTAAAAACCACTAGAAATCCAAAGATGTGCAAGATATGATCTAACCATGGCTCTTGATACCAATTGTAAGTTATTGGAGAGAGAAAGTTAGAGGTTTAGGGAACTTAGTGAGAGAAAGTGAAAGATATTATTATGAGCTCCAACTCTCTACCTTGGAAGGTAGAGAGTATTTATAGTCTTACAATAAAACGCCACACAACGGGCTGTGGATCAGGCATACAGTGGGTAAAGACCCGTCCGTCCTCCACGGTGTTACAAAACTAAATACTACTTAACATAAAAGTACTATGACTACGAGCTTTCTAACGATTACATATACTTGAGGTGACCGACTCTTTAATACATGGAATTTCTAATTCCTAACAGACCACAGCAACACCATACAAGGGTGGGGGGAATCACCAAAGTGAGCTTTAGGAAGACACAACCATACGAAGATGTAGCTTGACAAAAGTACACAAAGTACATAAAACATACATAGAAGCTAAAACTAAGCATCCTAAAAGGAGCCAGAGCAAAACCCAACAGATCTAGAATCAAACCCAAGGCTACAGCAGGCTATCGATGGCGGACCACAACAGATCTGAAAGCGACCGTGGCAGGTGGCGGCAAATGACAACTCGGCCTGGGCGAGAGATGACAGATCTGTGAGTAAGGTTATTATTGTGAGAAAAATAAAGTAAAAGAAAGGATCCGGACGGCCGGTCGAAACCGACCGCCGAAGAAAAAGATTGGATTTGGGTGGATGTGTTTTAGAGAGAGGTCGGAGTGTTTTGGAGTGTTTTTGAAGTCTTCTATACTCAGAAAAGTGATTTTTCTTTTCACATCCCACATCGCCTAATGTGGGAAATGTTTGCACAATGAATCGCTATAATATGAGACCCTTGCATATAGAATGTTTCATTTGTGTTTGTGGTTACTAAGAAACGCAACCATTGGCCAAAAAAATTTTATTGGTTAAGCCATCATGTCCTTACCATCTGCTTTGTTTTGTTTAACAATATCTGCAAGCAGATGGTGTGGTTTAATGGCCTAACCATATAAAATTTCAAATGTAAGTGCAAAGTTAAGGTAAATTCTCTGAAATGAAATGCTGTTAAAATGAAAAAAGCTTTTTGTTTCAGAATGTAACAATTAACAAATGTGTATGTCAGAAGATGAATTAGACACAAAATGAAAGACAAAGTAGCATTTCAAAAAGAAAATATGCAAGCAGAGATACCTTCGAGTTCCTTATAATCCTCAATGCAAGAGAATCTGGCGATCAACAACCAAAATGATGCTATTCGTGATGTGCTTTATCATATAAATAACACATGATATGCATGTACGATGATTAATAAACAGAACGAACTTAAAGGAAAGGATGACATAGAGGAATGAGAAGCAGGTTGTTTTCTGGGTCGATTACCTGTTATGATATGGTATAATCGTATCAATGATTTAAGACTCACCAGCTAGTCTCAATTACCGAATCCATTGATCCTAAATAAAACTGAAAATGTGGTATCTATCTATATATTTTTCATTGTTTTATGACTCCATGTGTGTGTGTGCTTGGAGGTACTCCACTTGTGGATGGTTTTGCAAAACACATCATAGAAATCCACACTAATTTCAAATTCAATGACTTGGAGCACCATGAAATTACCTTGACCATCGTGATAGAACTTCATTTCGTTAGGTTCCAATGGTGCAACCTCACCCGTCCACGCCATTGATCAACCTCCACTTGTTAAAATTGAAAGTAGTGTGGATTTCTATGATGTGTTTGGCGAAATCATACCAATAACTGTAGATCAACATGCATCGGGTGCATCGTGAGTGGCGGTGGTAACATATGCTGTTAACATCATGCTATCTTGCCATGAGTGCGATCAAATGGCCTACCAGAGAACCTCGTCATTTCAAAGATTCATCTTGCCATGACTGTTTAATGATATTGCCGGACACAAGTGTGGACAGGTATAAATCAAGTGTACCTCATGACTAAACATATTCTGAAGCCTCTGTTAAGGACATGATCAACTTGTCACGGACATTGGAAATTCTATATAACGATAATGATAATTTCACACATATCAGAGAAGAACTCCAAGATCAAGTCAAGCCTTTACTCGTTCATGCCATGAGTGTATATGACTTTCAGTTCATCATGTCATGTAGTGTTCTATCGACACTTTAAATGGTTGTTAACTTGTTATACAGGGCTCTACGGAAATAAGTCCATAATACCAATAATAAATCAAGGAGATGTGTAATACTACACATCCATTTCCCGTTTGTGTTTTCTAATGACAAGGTTCACTATGTGATGATAGTGGTCCATGTTGATGTAACTTGCAAGAAATTATTCTTACAAATTGCCTACGGCTTCTTATTGAAACAAATGCTCAGCCTTTTGACACAGATACCGGTTAACGAAAAGTCAAAAGACAAACAAGTTCAAAATCAGTTATCTGTGCACTAACCTTTTATGTGATTTTTCGCAAAAAATGAAACAAGAGTACTCATTATCGATTATATAGCAAAATATTTATTTTATCTTGTATACTTTATGTGAATGTTTCTGCACTTGATAGCAAATAACATTGGCGAGACACCAAGAAACGTATGCGAGAAGTGTGAACTTTTATATTATCATCTGTTCTGTTTCTGGTGATTTGCTGCTATTCTTACTCTTATTTGCTTATTTATTTGCTGCACATGTACATACATTTGATAATGTATGTATCTGGTCGGGAGCAAAGGGCAGTTGCAGCGTCCCGTTTCCAGTTTTGTATTGAATAAAGGTTTTGAATGTTCGTGCCTTAGCGGAACAGAAAGCTAAGTAGGGTAATGAGAACTTGAAGCTGTTTATCGACAATCTATGTCGCTCTGCAGTTTGTCCAACGATGAAGACTCTACTTGTGTCAAGAAGCAATCAAATGTTGCTTGTTTTGCTAATCTTTTGGCAGCTTCAACCTCGAGTAATAATTGATGTCGTGTTGGTTCTCAGATCTCTCATGAATTGGAGGTGCGGTTCAAGTAGTGGTTTTTGGTTGCTTTTCGGTCTTCATAGTTTGGATCATGGAGGCTTAAGGGCGGTGGTCTTCATTCAAATGATTGTTTCATTTGTTGTGTGTTGATATATGGTTGCATCAATCTCATGTAAGCATCAATTTTGTCTATCGGCTCATCTTCATAAATACAATCGTCTTTGTTAACAATAACTACTGCATTTGTTCCAAAGATCTGTCTTCTGATGTGAATCAATTAATCGCGTGTTATGCGCATATTCTGGTTGTTTTGAAGTGCTGAGCCATTGGGTTTTCTGAACAATCAAACTTTTGAATGATAACTCGTATGTATCCCACATCGCCTAACCAAAGAAACTAGGTAAGTCCATCATGCCTATAAAATGCAAGGCCCAAGTTGATACAAAGCATACCTTTCTCGGCCTTTTGGCTAAGATCAAGTGTAGTATCTGTTCTTATCAGTTTAATATTTGATATGTGAGCCATCGGCTCACTCGATATTAATCTTATTTTTTATGGGGGAAGAATCCATCACAGTAGCTTGCTGCTGGGGTTCTTCATGTGTCGCTTAGGCGTTGCACTACTGCCTAGGCCTGGCTCACCCCTCCAATTCTAGTGAAATCTTTTATTACCATGATGCAATATCTTTTGGTTTAGTACCGATGCTGTTTACTTTGACCAAAATTATGAGACGCTGTTTACTTTTACCAAACTTATGGGACGCGGTTTACTTCGAAAGC
Organism: Chrysanthemum makinoi; assembly: GCA_910596185.1. Taxonomy (NCBI): domain Eukaryota; kingdom Viridiplantae; phylum Streptophyta; class Magnoliopsida; order Asterales; family Asteraceae; genus Chrysanthemum; species Chrysanthemum makinoi. The sequence goes on along the minus strand of OU343220.1, from coordinate 302,842,797 downwards.
CTGGCACAATCCTTTAATGAAGTTCACGTATGATTCAGTTCCACTCTTTTTGACCCCAAATACCCTTGGGCATTAGACATGTCACGTTACCACCCAAACAATTTAAGTACCTTTAACATGTTCACTTGAAGGTAGATGTTGGACAATGCCATCACTGCTCATAAGTCTCTTAAAATCGTAATTTGGTGTCTCATGGTTTGATTTTTGGTTGCAATCAGAACATCAGCTAAAATTTATAATCACCTTGCCAAAAATTGTTCATATCAAGTGGTGAGTGATTAAATTTATAATCACTTCAGCCTTTTGACACAGCAATACAGCCATAAGAAATTGCTCATTCATATATATATCTCAACAATGGTGAGTGGTTAAAGTTAAAGAGCAAAACGATTTACCAAAACTCAGAAGCAAGTAAAAAATATAGAAGTTTTACAGACTAGCAAATGCAATAAAGCAGAAAGAAGGTTGTTAAAACATTATTTTGTTTAGGTCTATTATTGAAGTTCGACATATGATCTTGTTTGTCTATTAGTATAGTGGTAACTGACTTTGACCTTGTTTGTCTTTTGACTTTTTGTTAACTAGTATTTGTGTCAAAAAGCTGAGCATTGTGGTTCACTAAGAAGCTTTAGGCAATTCATAAGAATAACATCAACATAAACAACTATTTAAAACAAGTAATCTTTTTACATATCTAAGGTTTTATAAAACATAATAATTTCTCTATTGAAATATTACACAAACGTTTCATTAGTTTTACATATGAAACTTAACACTGATCTTGTTTTAGTAATTTTGGGGAATCATGACTAGAAAAGCTAAGAATGAAACTAGCACCTTGGACAGTAAATCCCGAAATAGAAACTGGTGTTCATGTTAAGCTGTAAACTAATGACGGGTTATAAGTAAATTACTAGTGATCAACAATCAAGATTTCTTACAACACCCTGTAGCATGTGTTACAATGTATTCTTTATGTACTGTATTTGTTATGCTAGCTAGTTTCGTTGTAAGAGCGTTGTCCGGTACATAACTCAAAACGAGACAAACCGTCCCATGGGTAATAAACAGTATTGAACAAATAATGTTAAGCATTCTTAGACTAACATCAGAATGATTAAAAAATGAAGCCAATTTTCAGTTTCAATCCAACAGGTTTGAGAAATAACACGAGACTGTTGGCATTTACCCTTCACATCATCTTACATAACAAGTTAGATCAAGTCATATCATCAACTAAACTTACAATTTTCCTACACTTACAAACCGCACCAACCATTACAAAAAAGAAAAACACAACATAACATACCTACTCGGCTACTAGATTGGATCTGCACAGTAAGGAAGTATTTAAGTTCCTGGAGAGAATGTGGTCATCTTTGGGTGGGCTGTTCCGAGCCTGAACCAGCAGCTGGTGGTGTAGCCGGCACAGTGCTTGTGGAACCATTTTCAGCCGGTGGTGGGACCCCCCATTTGCCATCAGATTCAAGAGGCTCCAAAACATGAACTACCCCATCTGAAAGTCCTAAAGCAAACTGATTCGGTTCTTGTGGATGAGCAGCAATCACTAGTGGGTGCACACTCGGGTTACTGTAAGAAACATGAGTTCTTGTCAAAAAGAACAGCCAAATTTCTTTATCGTAATCACAGTAATGGTAGAGTGTTTTACCTTGTAAGATATGCAGACGGATTAATGCGACACCGAAGGCGAAGGTGAGAAGCAGTAAACACACAGATGGTTGCATCCAAGAAACTTGCGTAAATCAGTTGACTATCACACGAGAAAGTTGCATGCGATATTGGGGCTGAGGGTTCACGTTGAATCCACTGAAGAAAGAACAGATTACAGATAAGCAACAGTATAAATAATCAGTATAAAAGAAAAATGATACCAAAAGTTACCTGCTTTACGCATTCTAGTTTTGTGGTTTCATAAATAGCGAGTTGAGTCTCATGAACGACAAGAAAGTGAATCTGATCATTATGAAACTGGACCCGAGTGTCGGACTGTGGTGATGGTGTCCTTCCTGATGGGAGTTGGACGTATCGTGACTTTTGCTTTTCCCATCCATCAGAACTCCATACACAAATCTAAGTAATAAACAGAAAGATGATTAACTACACGAGTTACATGAATTTTGGACAAAGATACTTAGCGGGTTTCTTATAAAGATTTTTAAAAATTGAATCTTTACTTACCTGAGCGTCAGCACCAGATGAGACTAGTACATTTAGCACATGAGAAAATGCAAGACCCGTGATTCTTTTTGAGTGGCCTTTAAGCTTGCTTTTAACCTATATAAAAAAAAAGCGGTTACTTGTTACTACCTCACAAGATACCAGGTAAATAACTGAGGCGAAAAAGGGTACTTTCATTGTAACATAAATCGGTAAAAATGTGTTCGTCAATTACCTCATCTACACGGACGTTATATATCTGTATTGATGAGTCATCCATACCAATAGCTATGATATTGTTGTCTTGAGGATGGAACGCAAGAAATGTTGCTGCTGGTGGTGGAGGCATGAACGTTGTCATTGTCTGCAATTTGCCCATATAAAGTTAAATGAGTTGACTTTGAGGTCAAACTTAGAGCTTCTACTTTTCAACTTTAACATGAAATAAAATTGGTTTCTAATTTTATATCATCATTACATGTCCTAATTAAATTTACTCCTTGCAATGTTTAATTCTTTTCAGAAACTATATTGCAATTCATAACAATTTGTAGGAAGAAATTTGGTCAGTTTGAACATTAAAGTCAAAGGTATTAATGATTACCTTGAATGTCATCATATTGAACAACGAGATCTTTCCTCCGGACGCAGACATAACATAAGAATCATTCTTAGACAAAGCAAAGCAAGCAACAGATTCTTCAGGGTCAGTACTAGCGACATCGTTGGTCATCAAAAGCCCGCTTGAAGGTTGCCATAATTGTGGCGAAACACTAGCTGTTGCCTGCAGTAAAATTGTGCATTATGATGGAATATAACTACAAAATTTCCATTTCAAGCTTCTTATATTCAGTAAATCATTAGTCACCTTGCCACTTGAATTCCGATCATTACGCTGCCATTTCCAAAGCAAATGGATATTTGTCGACGCTAATGCTAAAATAGCATTTCCAGAATTCGTATATATCAATCTTAAAATCTGTGTGATCATAAATATTTTGTTAATATCTACACTCTAGTAGCGGAAAATAAGTATGCAAAAAAGAAAAACAACTTATGTCACTAGGCTAATTGCCTAGAAAGGAAAGCAGCTTCGGCCTTATTTCTGTTATCGGCAGAAAACTATTTTTAGGCCAGTAAACAACCATTGAAGCTTCAAAATCTTGATCTAAGGTCATTACCTTAGATTAAAGTTCTTTAATACAATTATCTTTATATCATAATATGATAATACCTTTGTTACTCTCATGCTCTCAGGGAGCTTCAATGACCGACACTGAGAACCTTCACTTATCTCAGTAAGTTTCCAAATCTTTGATTTGTCATTAGACTCTTCCGCAATCCTAGGCTTCACATCTGCCATGCTTCTTGCCTCTCCGTTCTAACATTTAGTCAAAGTCAAACATGAATATCAAGTCAAAGTCAAACATCACCACTATAACTATTGAAATTGATACTTGAACATTTTTCTAAAGTCAAACATGAGCACATACCACTGCTGAGATGGAGCCACCTGAAGCAATCCTTTCAGCTAATGCACTACTACTAGCAGGCATCGGGTTTATGGTAGGCTGCATTTGGAAATAACATTATATGTGAATATAACATAAAACATAACATCTAAATTCTGAGTTCAGGATAATCTTAAAAAACAGCTACCTTTGCAGCTTCAGGAGTTCTTGAAGCAGCACCATCAAATGAAAGATTCTCAAAAGTGCGAAGTAACCGAAGACCATCAGAATTTGCCAATATTTTGATACCGTTGTCATTCGCAGAAACAGCCAAGAGAGCACCATCCTTATTAAATCGAATACGTGGGCTTGCCTTTTGATTATAAGTAAGAAAAATATTAGTAAAGTGTTTATTTTTCTTTGAAAAGATGTTTTCGTTGTGAAAAGAAGGTATTAATTACCGGAAGACCGCCATCACCATCAACACTTGTCAAAAGCTGAGTATTATCCATATCCCAATATTTGATTGAAAAATCATCACCGGCTGCCAAAAATCTATTTTTGGTTGTATCAAATTGCACAACACCTAAAGATCTTTTCCGGAAACCCATATACGTTCTTTTAACAGCCCCTTCACTTTCATTCCATTCTACAATATGTGACTCTCCATCTTTACTAGTCCCACATGAAAAAAGCCTGAAATTTTATAGCAACAAATTGTCATTTTTCTAAATTCCAAAAGGGATGTAAAACAGAAATGCACGAGTCTAGGTGACATCAAACCTTGTCCCGTCAGCACTATATGCCATCGTTGTGCACCAGCGACCAGGAGCCTCATAATCAACTCGTGACCCCATGTTATCATACAACCATGCTTTTATCTTTCCATCAAGAGCCGTTGAAAATATGAACTGAATGTTCTCTTTATAATGAGGGCATACAGAATACACAGGAGCTTCATGACCTTCAAAAGTATACTTTTTAGCACCAGTTGTTGCATCCCAGACCTACCCATCAAGAAAATGTTGATTAGCATAATAATAGATTGCCGAGATTAACTTGAGTACAAATATGTTACACATAAACCAACCTTGATGGTCTTGTCATCCCCACAAGTTATCACACAGAGCTGCTTGTTGGGATGTGAGAATGCGAGATCGTTTACTCCACCAACATGAGCATCAATCTAAAAAGGACCAAACCGTCATTTTACAAGTTTTATATTTGAATTCCGCAGCCAACAGAAATGAACCAAGTACCTCAACATTTTGTCTGACATCATCTCCCCCATGATATGAATATATCTGTACAAGGTGCCTTGAATATGCAACTCCTACTCACATAAGAAGAAATTAAAAGATCAACTTTTATCACATTTGTGAAGAGAAAAATACAATGCCATGAAGTAAAATTTGTGGGACTTACCAAACAACGAACCATCTGGGCTCCAGATTACACGGTTCACAGAGACACCAGGATCTTTCACTAGAGCAGCCTGCATTCATTTTATAAAACTTTTGAGACTAATGAACCTAAAAACTATCTTAATTTGAATAGCTAAAAAACTTCAAGTTACAAACCTGCAGAGGCATAGAACACGCGCTAAGATTCATGACTTTGAAATTTTTTAGGACCAATTTTTCCCGTGAACCAACTTCCCATAGTCCTATGTCTCCTACATTGGTTCCAACTGATGCATCGAAATATGCCAAACACGAAGTCAATATTTAAAATTTACAACATAAATGAGAAAGCTGCAAATGCCAAACAGATGACTGATTACCTAAGAGTAGTGTTTGTTGAATAGGATGAAAATCCATGCTCATAGGAGATGAACCCTGGTTCAAAGTACGTGCAACTGTTTTCGGCAAGTCATCAGGAGCATTGAAAGCTTGACTATGACCAGCATGCCCCGGGAATGACACAGGCAACACATTAACAGGTAGATTTACCTGTGTTCAGTAACGAAAAACGTCAATGTTCACACTCTAAATGCTTTCACAAGGCTTAAATGAAACCAAATTACCTCATCGGTTATCCCCATGGGCCGTGTTCTTTTACTTATATGATCAGTCTCTGCAGACGGATAATCCAAAGAAGGATTTGTCGGGGTTCTTGGATGCTTCAAAGCAGCTGAAATAGAGGGACTACCGAGACCAATTGCACTACCTGATATTGTTGGATGAGATACTGTTGGAGGATTAGACATCCAACCCGCAAGAGGAGTAGGTACTGGCGCTGGTGTAGGCTGAAAAGGCTGCACATATAAAAGCAGAACAAAATTACACAAACAAGAACAAAATCCAATGTGGTGAAATTGATATTCAGTACAAAATACAGACCCCGTGTGCACCCAAAGGTGGAAAGCCTCCAGCTTTTGGTAATGATCCAAGCAGGGGAGTATTAGCAGGTGAAGGAGCTCGAGCACCATTTGGTTGTCCACACGAATGATCAACGAATAAAGTTTTGATATCCGGATTAGGTCTCGGGTTTTTACAAAGTTGGTGCTGCCAATTCAAGCTTCATTACAGATACAATTAAACTAACATCAGCTACCACTGTAATTGTGAAGTATGTGAAACATAGTACACTTTAATACAATCGCCGCACCTTTGGTTTATGAGAGTCCGTAACCTTGAATTCTTAAGGTTAGGAAATTGCAATTTGTCACGAAACAAGGGATTTGCTTCAATAAGCTTCTTAAGCTCAACCAACATTATAGCCCGAGCTGATTTAGTATCTCCATATTTTGATAATTGCTCATTCTCCCTAATATGCAATTGAAATAATTTTACGCAGATAGAATTAGAAACTGTGTAGACATCTTTAATTAACAACTTCCCAAAATGTTAACATGTGTTATACCTAAAATTCTCCAAAGTCAACAACTGAGTTATCTCCTTAAAAAGATCTTCATTAAACGAAGCAAACACTTTAAGATCTTTCACAAGAATCTCGACTCCTTTGGACCTGTCATGCCTATCAAAGAAAAATATCAAGTAATCCCAATTAGCACATATACTCGAACCAAATACACATTCATAATTCATTAACTTGACAAACAGGGCTTACTTATCCAATGCTTCAAGATACTTCTGCTTCCTAATTTCGAAAAATATCTTCATTGAATACCGATTGTCGTCCACTTTAGTAAAACCAGAAAGGTACTTCTCGACCTCATCCCAATTCCCATTATGCACCTCATCCTCAAAATACTTCATGTTAAAGAAAAAGCCTGATTCTTGTTCAAGCCTATCATAAACCATGAAAAAAAATCACATTTTTGAAATAATTTCCAAATAAAAAGTTAACGAAAATGTGAACTAAAATACTTACTTATGAACAGTCTCTTTAAACTTTTCTTCATCAAGAAACTGCAGTATCAAGAACACTAACTCTCTACTAAGAGAAGACATTGCAACTCCTTTGTCCCTAAATCAAGATACTAATGATATCAATAATAATTAAGCCTCTAAATAAAATAAAAAAACAGATCTATGTAAATTTTAACCCCCCAAAAAATAAATATTTAAAATCAACTAGACAAGGTCAAAGCTACCACTAACAACTTCTAAATAACTTTAAAAAAAAATATTCCCATATTAGTAAACAAATTATTTCTCAAAACCCCCCAACCAAAAACCAGATCCTTGAAGAACCTGATCTTTAAAGATCAAATTATCCAAACACAAAAATCTAAAAAGCCATATTTATTTTTAACAAGATAAATATATGAGCATGCACCGACATATATGACTAGCAATTAAAACAAAAGCTATAATCTTTTTATTAATTTCATGGAATAAAAAAAGCAGCTTTAAGTCTTTAAAACCACTAGGAATCTAAGATGCAAAGATAAAGGGGTTTCATAAATCAGGATAATAAAGCATGTATAGAAATAACTACACCTGAAGAAAAAAAAAAAAAAATTCAAGAAACACAAACCTTAACAAAGACAGAACACAAATAGATCAAGAAACACAAGCAGGTTTTTAAGGTTTAAAAAAACCAAAGCTTTCTCTCTCTAGAAAAAATTTATTAAAAAAAAAGACATTACTTGCAGAAGAAATGGTGATTCTTATAGAAAGTGGGTAAGTATAGGAAATGATAAGTACTCCTACTTATCACATGCAACACCACATGACAGATTGATAAGTAGACGCACCTTATCATAAGTACAGTTTCACATGGGACCCACACAAGCCAGCTTGGCTCATCGGCTAAGATTCTCCGACCGACAGTGTACTATGGCTTAGGTTTAAAGTAACGTAACATCGTGACCGTTGATTTGTGAGATGTGATGATCTAACGGTTCAGGATTGGTGAAAGTGAAGTGTGAGATGTGGGTCCCAGTTGTTTTGTTTTGAAGTGGAAGTTGCACAGTTTATAGGTGTTGTGAGTTTATGACTATGACCGAGATATTGATTTGGTGTTTGAATGATTGAGATGAGAAATGGAAAAAGGTGGCTAAATATCGTGCGTGAGAAAGATTAGTTGATTAGAAATTAGATAACTCGGGCTTGTATTTAGTAAAAGGTGCCTAAATTTTCGGAAAAGTATTTATACAATCCAACTGGATATCTATATGTCCACTTGCAACTAGTAGATTAGAAAAGGATATTTAACATTTTTTCGAGTTTGTATTCGGTCATGATCCCTAACAAATAAAATTGTTTGCTAGAAAATATGACCGGCTATGTTTCTCCGAACTTGAAAGAATCTCAATCTATTAAAAAAATTATATTTTTTATTTCAAAATTATTGTCTCAACATAAAACACACACAGTTTAATAAAAGTATGACTACAACATTATTTTTTTTTTGAACGCCTGAACAAATATAGCAATATAAAAAGGAACTAGCCAGAAGCTAGAAACCACAAAAGTATCATCTTCACCTATTAAACTCACTTTTGATTGGTTAAGATAAAAAGAAACTATTATTTTGAAACATCCTAAAATAAATTGAAGACGATAATATTAAACTAGCAAAAAGTACGGAGCATAAACTGATAAAAAAACTATGTTGTACTATAAATTTAGGGACAAAATAAATCTTTTGAACGTTTACCCTCCCTTTTCTGGTGGGCCAGAGGGGAACATATAATAGGAAGAAAAACAATGATTCAACTCACATTGAAATGATTGAAATTATAACTCGTTCATTCGTCTCAATATTTATTGTTCATTTTTTGTTTTTAGTTTGTCTCAGGATAATTGTCCATGTCTAAATACAAAAGTTGAAATTGTTTATGTTTATCTTACTAACTCTAATAAAAGAAAATTATCTACAAAGTTAAATGAAATCATTAATTAATAGTTAAAAAGTAAAACTGTTTTTGCTAGCTTTTACAAAAATCAAAGCATTAAGAAATGAATTTTTCTAAAATTGTGTGTTTTTTTGTCGGTGATATTTGTTTAAGTGGATTTCATAAATACCGCAAATTATAGGCTTGAATCCATAATTATTTGTTTGAGAGGTATCTCACTTATGTCGCTAAGTTGTGACCTTTTAATCACTATGTTTGTATTTTCTAGTTTTAATTAATAGTTAGTGAGGCATGGCTTAATCTATGTGTTTATTATAATCTACTGACTTCATAAATAATTTATCTATTTGTGCAAGGAAGCTAACACAATGGAGCAAATGTAGTTTGGGTAATAATCAAAAGTTGATTGATGGTTTCACACGTGAGCTTGCAATGATCCAAGGTCTCCGAAGTACTCCTGAATCTATTCTCCGTGAACGTATGTTATTGCAAGATCCTGAAGTTACATGGATGTGTGAGGAAATGTGTTGGCACCAACGTTCACGTATAGCCGTATAAACTGGCTTAGTTACGGAGATCGTAATTCTAGGTTCTTTCATCTTTCTGCCATTCATCGTGACCAAAAGAATAACATATCAACCCTGAAAATGCACAATTATATTGGTTGTATGATCCGAAAGACATACAATTTCTTGTCCAAGATCACTTTAGGGTTTTATTTCAATTTACTGGTCCTTGTGATTTGGAGGAAGCTATTAGCTTGTTGTGCCCCGTTGTTTCACAAGAAATGAATCTCAAATTGCAAGCTCGTGCTTCAATTGAGGAAATTCATTGGGCTACGAAACAACTTTGCGGTCTCAAAACTCTCGGTGAAGATGGTTTTATGGTATATTTTATCAAAAGTATTGGCATTTAGCTGTTGATTTTGTATGCAAGGTTATTTCTTACTTCTTTGAGACGGGTCATATGTTGCCCGAAATCAATAAAACTTTAGTTGTGCTTATTCCGAAAGTCCCCCACCCGGAATCTCTAAATCAGTTTCGGCCAATTAGTCTTTGTAATTTTATTTACATGATCATCTCAAAGATTTTATCAAACAAATTGAAGCCTTTGATTGAGAAATTCATATCTCCTCAGCAATTTGCTTTTATTCCAGGTTGTCAGATTCAAAATTTCATGGTGGTTGCGAATGAAGCTTTTCACTATATTCGAAACAAGAAAAATGGGAACCATAACATTATGGCCCTCAAAGTTGACTTAAAAAGAAGTTTTAGTAGTCCACTATGCGTGTCATTTGGCATTTCGTCGTGGTTGGTCTCATGCTATTGTAGAATCTGATTGTCATACACCTTTACTCTCTCGTTTACGAAAACAATACCTCCATGGAGCCTTGCGGCTCTTGTAGCTGATAGTTGCTCGTGGTCGAAGAATTTGCAATTATCTTTCTCATGGGCTAAGCGTCAAAACAACAAAGTCTCTCATTGGGCCGCTCGCTTTGCATCTTTTTCCGTTTTACCCTTTTAGATGAGATGTTTCATTCCCTTGTGAACTTTCTTCTTTCAAGGAGTGATATGTATGAAGCCTTTGATTGAGAAATTCATCTCTCCTCAGCAATTTGCTTTTATTCCAGGTTGTCAGATTCAAAATTGCATGGTGGTCGCGAATGAAGCTTTTCACTATATTCGAAATAAGAAAAATGGGAACCATAGCATTATGGCCCTCAAAGTTGACTTAAACAAGAAGTTTTAGCAGTCTACTATGCGTGTCATTTGGCATTTCATCGTAGTTGGTCTCATGCTATTGTAGAATCTGATTGTCAAACACCTTTACTCTCTCATTTACGAAAACAATACCTCCATGGAAACTTAGGCTCTTGTAGTGATATTTGCTCATTAATTCGAAGAATTTTGCAATTATCTTTTCTCATGGGCTAAGTGTCAAAGTAACAAAATCTCTCATTGGTAAAACAAACTTTTCATCTTTTCGTTTTACCTTTTAGATGAGATGTTTCATTCCTTGTAAACTTTCTTCTTTCAGGTGACATGTATGAAGCCTTTGATTGGGAAATTCATCC
>OU343220.1:302621402-302831725 GCA_910596185.1 Chrysanthemum makinoi | reverse complement strand
TTAGCTGTTTGCATGTGACTTAGCATGTGGTGTCTATTTAAGTCAAACCATGATCTACTTCTTCAACATATTTGCTCCTATTTACACTTAGTTCCTATTACCATATTACCATCACATTAATTGAATTATGTGATTTGCAAAGAGTTAGGTTTGAGTATAATCACGATGAAGGGAGTGGTCAATAAAGGTAGCAAGAGGTAATGTTCTCAAGATATATATGAATTATATGGACCAAATCAAAACTGAGTCTGGGTTAAAATTTGAAGTGCTAAAGATCGAACAGATATCACGGTCCTGGTACCAAAGAAGAAGTTATAGAACCAAGCTGATTGTTATAAGCAATCACTAATGTTGGGAACCAATCCGCAAGATGAGGGTCCTAGTAGCCGTAACTATAATGTTGGGAAGCAACTAAAATATGAATCCTAGACACTGAACAAATCAACCATATTGCAAGTGTAATGATGATCCAAAGAAAAAGGAAAACTTAATTAAATGTTATTTCCTAGTTTCTAAAAGTGATGTAGTTGCTAATAATGTCTTTAATCAAGTTATGTTTGTCATGTCTTAAGGAATTGTACTATTATTATGCATGCATTGTTCGTGGCAAATAATGATAAGATAAATAAATGTACCTTAACAACATCCCGCCCATCCTCATAATCAAGGCAAATCACTTCAACACGATCCTCATCTCCATAAGTAACATCCCCATGTGTATCACCCCTTCCCGGCCGTTTCATCAACCTCCATATCCACTTTACGCGTGCGGCCCCTTCCCGGCCGGATCATAAACGTTTTCTACTTGTGAAGCCCCCTCCTCCATAGCGGTTTTTCACACTTTAGAGTCCACTTTGCACAAACATCCAATCCAGATAGGTGGCCGCCACACAAACATTTCCTTACCCTTCTCCCGGTCAATTTCTTTTTCCGCAACATTCATATCCATCGATTCCTAGATAAAGATTAAATAAAGGGTATGTTTTTTTTATATTGAAAAATAAAAGTAAAACAAGGGGAAAAAACAATAAATATATACGTACGTCAACAGAAGTTGGATCAAACCCATCATAAGCAATGTCGGAGAATGCATCATTCAAATTCGGTAAGGCACAATCAAATTTCTTATCACGCATAAAATTGTTGGAATGATGAGCATCTTCAAGACTCCCGACAAAGCAGCTTTCATAACTTGCGTCATAGGTCCGGTAAACTCCTCGGAGTTCGTATATAACAGCTTTTGCTTCTCATTGGATCCTACATTGGTCCTGATGGGGGTGTGTGCATCGAAGTAGCCAAGGTTTGTTGGCATCAACACTCTCCACTGTAAACACAAGTGAACATACTTTGGTCAAAGAGACCATTTTTACATAATGAACTCAAAAATTTCAAATTCACAGCTTCTTACCTTATACTCACCAACAACATCTTGTGACTTTATTCCTAAAACTTCCTCAAATACCCAATTCTCTTTTTATTTGTGTATCTCACTTACGTGATACGACAGCGTCTCCTACCATTCTAAATACTACCAACCCGGACTTATGGACAATCTAGGCTAGAATGTCATCTTTATCCAACTTATGTAACGTTGCCGCTTTGTCACATTTGTTCCCATCTGGAACCTCAACATTACCAACTAGAACATCATCAAGATTCACAGACTCATTCACCTTCAACGTTTCACCAAACCAAGCAAAAGTATCTTCTTCTTCAGCTTTGTCATTGACCTTCGACGTTTCACCTTTTGGAACAACTTCTTCAACATCACATAAAGGAACATTTAAATCGGCTTCAATTCCACCATATACATCAACATGGGCCATAGCTTCCTCTTCTTCCACCATTAATTGCTCAGCCAACTCTTCTCTTCTTTCAACAAGTTGCGAATCAAGTCCACGGATGTAGTCCATACTTCGAATGTACCTGACACCTCATTTCGGCATTTGTTGGTACAATCTTAATAGTCTAACGACTCCTAACATAACTAACGCCTATATGCTAAATGATAAAACATACAACACATAACTAATTTTGGGTTTTTACTTATCGGATCAAATAAAATAGTGTAATGCTTTTTTTCAAAGTTTTATATTTTCTACCATGCTAAACAACGTGGGATCTTCTCTGGGTCTTTGGTCCAAAACTGGGAGCTGTTAGGGAATATCTCCATAATCCAAATCAAAAAACAATAATGTATTAAGACTTAGTGGTTGTGATTATAGTGGTTGTGATTATGGTTCCATGGTTAGGATAGCGTTAAGGTTATCTGTAACAGGGGCATAGAATTACATAAGATGTAGTTGCAGCAGATGGTTTCTTACGAACTAGCAGTGGATCTGTGACATTGGCGTGGTTTGAACCAATGCGTTTGTATGTTTTTATGGTGACCGTTATACATCGACACGATGCCTAAGGAACAATGACTACGGAACAATGCCTAAGGAACAAAGCCAATGCCTATGGAACAAAGCCAATGCACGAATGACTATTACTTATCTATGTTTCTCAAATTTAACATATAACACCTAATTTAGAATAACCATCAGAATATATACAACCACAAATAATGTATGTTACAAATAAAATCTAACCTTCAACACCCATGTAAATCCATACAGAGTGTATGTTTGTTCTTTTTGGATCTTTTGGCCGGGCCTTTGATTACGCCAAGAGATGCCTAGGAACAACATTTACCGATTCTTTACAGATGAGCCCACATGTATTCACCCAATGGATACTCATTCCATACGAAAATCCTCAACATTCTTTGCAAATGGTCAGGAACATTAAACCTTCCTTCGACCAATAAATACAAAAGTGGGATCACCAACAAACCAACCCAGCATCTTCATGTCGGATAAAGAATCCCACCTTTGCCGACTTCACCAGCGCCAAGTCATCACCACTTAACTTTTTGTTTTTAATTCTTTTTATGGGAAACAACGATCAAAAACTATCTGTTAAACCCAACAACATGCCCGTGGTAGTTTCTTTTTATCTCGGACCTAACGAAACCAGTTAGAAGACTAAATTGTTCACGGCCAAAATAAAAAACATTCTCACCTATTACAAAAGTAAGAGGTGGACAACAATCACTCACATTAGAAATCTAAACTGCATTTTGATATAAATAATTGTACATGTGGTGGTCAGGGGAATATTTAGGAAAATCTAACTAAGGCCCAAACAAAGTGTCTCTAAACAATTTGGTTCTATTGACATTCAATGCAGCTTTAATTGTACCAATATGTTCTAATCTAGATCTAACCGTTAGCTTTTCGTCAAACATTTTCGTCGTTGGTTTCTTGAGATGTGGAAGAAGAACGATTGATTGTACGAATATGCGTGGGAAGCAGTTGGATTAGGGCTTCGGTTTTACAAATGTAGAGAAGCAGAACGATTCATTTGATTTTGAGTTTCAGTTTGAGTAGAGTTTAAGTATGCATAATGAAGGTTTGAGTTTGAGTGGGAAGATGTGTGTGTTAGAAGCATGAATGTATTTTGTATTTTGTATTTAAGAAAAAATGTGTATTAGGATAATAAATTTTTTTGGGGGAAGTATAATTTGGATTATAAAATGTGTATTTGTAGTTTATAAGGTTGTATTTATAGCGAGTTGCAAATACGTATGTGTGGGGCCAAAGTTGCCCGAAGTTATATGTATTTAAAAAAGACTTTACTTTTTTACTAAAAAGACAAAAATTGTCAGTTGACCAATATTGTGGGTCAAAGTTGCCCAATATATTAACTCTTACATTTGTACTATGTAAGTAGAAAGTGGGCCCAAATAAATGGTATTGTTATGCATTGGGAGGTTGCCTGAAGCATTAAGAGAAGTGAAAAAAATTTGAAAGATTTAAAGTAAATTAGTTGGGCAACTGGGGCATTTAGAAAATTTGCCTTTAAAAAAATCCATACAATAAAGATATTATTCTTATTTAATTTTGTTTCCATATATTGCAACATCGGATGCTTTTACTTGCTTTTACTTTCAAAAGTGGGCGAATAATTTGATAGTACTTTGCTTTATATATGGACCATATTTTACATTACAATTACATAGAATGATGTATATCTTTTACCTATAACAACACTTCAGAGCTTGTTTGTTGAAAATATTGATTACGTGTTGTCTCGTCAAGAAGGTCTATTTGAATATGTTCCGTTGGATAATACTCCCTCCGTCTCGAATTAATTGTCCATATTTCTTTTTTTGGTTGTCTCAAAATAATTGTCCACCTTCTATTTTAGGTAATAAAAAGAGAATTTAGTGAAAGAATATTCTATTTTAGGTAATAAAAAGAGAATTTATTTTTTGGTTGTCTCAAAATAATTGTCCACTTTTATTAAACTATGTGTTTCTTGTCTCATGACAATAATTTTGAGACGGAAGGAGTATAAAATACTCCTTCTGTCCTAAAATATAAATTTATTTTTTATTTTTTCAAAGTATTTTTTTTCAACTTTGACTTTAATTATTTTTTCGTATTATATAATACTTGATGAAAAGTATAGCAATAAAAATGCATTTAAAATACAAGTCAATTTATATATTTTACATCAAGTATTATATAACACGAAGAAAAAAAATTTAAGATGAAAGTTAGAATAAAAAGACTTTGAGAAAGTTAAAATAAACTTATAATATGGGACGAAAGGAGTAGAAGGTTAATATTTTCATTAGATGTTTCTTCAGAAAAAAGATAGGTAATTTGGAAAAATGTAAGACTCATAATAGAGAAAGGAAAAAAATAAAAATAAAAATACTCATACTAATTTATTTAGTAATATTGTTTAAATCTGAACATAAACTTGCGTAGGTACATGCACTTTGACAAATATGAGGTACATAATGATAGACAAAAGTTTAATATAGAACCAAAATTTACCATAGATCCAATCAACCAATAATAATCAGATTCATTTTTATTATATTAAACTTTCACCCTTTTTTTAAAAATTAAATATCTCGAAACCGTTAATCGTTACTTGATAAAAATTATCATACCATGCGAGAATTAAATTATCTTTCTATAGATATGCACTACTATATATTTTTAACAACTTTTTTTTCAAAATTTCGGTCAACAAAAATCATATATGATTTGTGAAAATCATATATGATTCGATTTTCTGAATCACATATGATTTTTGAAATCATATATGATTGTAAAATCATATATATGATCGTAAAAATCGAATCATACATGATTTTTAAAATCATATATGATTCGTAAAAATCATATATGATTTTTTCGGACGGAATTTTTGAAAAAAATGTTTGTTAAAAATATGTAAAATGCATATCTATAGAAAGATATATTTAATTCATCCGAATGTATTTTATATTTTGAAGATTTACCGTTTGTAAGATATGTTGTTTTAAAAAAATGTGGAAAATGATTTTGTATTAATTTAGATAAAAAAATGGAGGGTTATGATTGGTTCATTTGTTTACATGACAAATATGAGTTCTATATTGATCTCAACTCCATAATGATAATGAACATTATTCTTATGAGATAGGTCATCATTTTGTATAATTCATAAAGTGTAAGAATTTCAATACCAACATTTCACAAAGTGAAAAAATGACATTTTTTTTTTTATCTAAATAACGAAATTTAGATTGCTCAACGTACAAGTTGCTGCGACAGTACAAGCCGTCGCGACATAACACCTAGAGAACAAGTCTTACACATAGCTTACACACTTGTACTTTGTGTACTTATAAAAATGGACACGTGTCATGATATTAAGTTGGTAGCCCAATTTTAAAATCGCCCCGGTCTATTTAAAGATTTTTTTTCCGATCTAGAAAAAGTTATAACATGATTGACTGGGCTACTTTTGAAATATTCTCTTTCAAAAATGTTAGAAACTACTCTTCATCTGCAATATAGTTTCTAATATGTCAAAAAATGCCCCTTCAAATTTTTATGAAAATATAAAATAGCTTTTAAACGAAAAGTCTAAAAGACATCGAAAACCGCCTCGTACTACACATCAAACTCAGCCATTGTGTTTTAATTAAGGACGAAGCGGATGAATCATAGGAGGAAGATGTTTGAAAAGTTCTACCCATGAACAAAGATAAAGCTAAGAAGAAAGCGTTATCCTCGTATGTTCCATCATAATCTTCTGCTCTTGCACCTATTGTTGATTTGTTAGCTGATAAATGGAAAAACGTCAAATCGAATTTATTTTTCAAAAAGAATGAAGCCTAAATTCTTATTCAGGGTTAAAGCAACGACAAATGAAAATGGAAGAAAAGCATCATCGACAACTGAAACTGGAAGAAAAGAAGTTTTAACAAAAGCAAGAAAAATTTGAGATAAACCGTCAAATGTTCATCTTTCATCAAGAAAAACAAAAGAAAGATACATCATACTTTGTTATATGAGCGATGACCATTGACCGGAAGACAACGAGAGATGATGTCGGAGATGAAGCGAGAAATCAAAGAGAAACATAATAAATATTATTAGTTTAAATTTTTTAATTTTTATTGCAATGTTTTCATTTTATTTGATTATTGATAAAATTTTAATTTTAGTGTTTAAGAAAAATAAAAATGAAAAAAAAATTTTAATTTAAATTTTAGGTGCACTACAACAACAATAACTCATGTGGTCATATCAACTCAACAATATATTCTAATAACTTAACTCTCTCCAATATAATAATTTGTTTTGGTGCATCTGGCTCTCTTAACTATATATACCAGTCCTTTGAAAAACAAAAAACGATCATGAGTGAAACCTCGAAAAGACGAATGGCTATGCAATGACACCAAGGGTGGTGCAATATGGTATGTTGTTGGAGCCCAAAAAATCCTAATAGCACGCCATCGAGATTGTGTACCGTGCTCTTTAAGTTGGCGATGAAGTTAGTTGTAAGGAGAAAAAAAATAAATTGCCGCTGATTTGATGATAGTAAAATACGGTCATGATGACTTTGATTACATCTAGTCTTAAATATACCTTAATCTATTAAACGTGACAATTATCAATATGACTTTAATATCATATGAATAATATTTCAAAATTATAGTAAAACTCACTGTTCTAAAAGCTATTCATGAAATTTCATAGCGTGAGACTTTGATCATCTTAAGCATGATATGCCATGCCGCCTAATGCCACATGTTTTTGTAAACTCGATATATATGAATATATAAATATTTTCATACTTTGTCTTGCGCTTTATAAACTTCGAAAACCTTGGTAAAGCGTGATTTGAGTTCTTATTATGGCGTCGTCACGCCAAAATATTTATAACCTTGGTAAAACTCAATATAAATACATTATCTTGAAAAACTTGGAATGGATAAGCACAGAGTAGACGAAGAATGGGTGGTTTAAAATTATGGAGTTGACATATTATATATTTCGTCTTTTCGATACAAAATTATATAAGTATTTTTTTCATGAAAAAAAAAATGCAAACAAACATGAAAAGAAATGAGAACCTTACTTTTCCAAGTCAGCAAATGACAAGGACAGAATCATTGCTCAAAGTTCTCGTACTTTATCACGATATATGGTATTCTATTAACTTGTCGTCTCATGATATATTCATATTATTCAGAATTAAAAAAGTGGTCCATTATTCACGTACCTCATCCTCACCCACGTTCCACTTTTTAATTAGTAGTTTCAGAAACTATTTCTTTTGTTATTTTCCATGTAAACAAAACACCAAAAGAGGTGTGGAATATTTCAACTAAAAATTCTTTATACTATCTAACATGTCATGATCTATTACGAGATATTCCAATAATTATCTCCAATCTCAAATTATAGTACCTTTTGATTTTTTGGTGCTTTCTTTACAACTTTTACTTTAAGTATTTTTGTTTGTGTTATATAATACTTGATGCAAAATATATGAATGCGTTGAGTTTTTAATGTATTTTCATTTATTATAATTTTCATCAACTATTGTACAACATAAACAAAAATATTTAAGGTCAAAGTTGAAAAAGAAAGACCGAAAAAATCAAACGGGGACTATAATTTTAGGACGAGGTGTAATAGAAGGTGGCAAAACGGAGACACGGGCACGGCGAGGCTAGGATAGACACGGGCTTAAGCGTGCAGGCGGGGCACATGTTATACAAATCGCAATAAAAGCCCAAAAGCGACGAAATAAAATTCTTTAAACGTATTATCTCATTTATATTAAAAAAATTAAATATATTGTATAAAAAAAATTCTTTAAAACGATCGTAATGTTCTACAATTGAGGAAAAAAATTGTGCCCGTTAGCGTCCATTTAAGTTTTCAATGGGCTATATGTGCCCATTTAAAAAAAAAGAGGGGGCTAAATGTGCCCAAATCTTTTAAAAATGTGTTAATTTAGCCCATCTTTTTGCTTATGGGCACATTTTGCCACCTCTAGTAGTAAGTTTTACTAGTCCTTGTTAAGGCATATCTTTTAGGATCTAATTGATAATAAAATATTATTTATTATCAGGTTGATTTTGTAAATTACTAGGATAACCTACGTGAAATATCTAGGTAATATCACCAAACTATATATGACAATATCTAACTTCCAATTGCGTAAAACTTACACTAACTTTCGATTAAAATTGCTAATGCATCATTTGTTTTATCTAAAATAAACCATTTGATGTGATAGCTTGCCATACAAATTTGTAAGTAAAATATTTATTTTTATCTTTTTTTAGAAAAAGTAAAATCTGAAAACTTAAATATATTTGCTTCAAAACGGTATAAAACGGTTGCACACATATTTCTTAGACAAAATTGAATAAGCTCGTGTTCTATCAAAAGATATTGGTTAGATCAGGCCCATCTAAGGGTGGCAATTTGCCTCATCACTTTTTCCAATGCGTCTACCAATAATATTTATAATATCATACCATCTAGAAAATACCAACAATAGATTTTTAGTGGCAACCATGCAATTCATTACATTTTTTTTTTTTAATTTTATTAAACAATTTAATAAAAACATAATTTTTTATTAATACTTAAAAGAGAATTATATAAGACATGAAGAAAAATTACATAGTACTTATTAAATAAAAACACTAGTCATCAAGGTATGGTAAGTCTTGGGCGTCCACATACTCCGTAAGATCAAAACGGAGACGGTGATGGATATTTTCATCTTGTAACTCCGGTAGTATATTCGGGTCATAAACTGTCGGATGAAGAGTCGGATAAAAAATCTAACTCTTCATCGGATGAAGATGATGAAGATGAAGATGAAGATGAATACATTTTGTTGTGAAATACAAATGATATAGTTTGAAAAAATAATATGTATTCAATTTAAATAGGAATGAAAAAAAAGAATTAACTTTTGGCATGCAAGCTACAAACGGATATATTGACCCATTAAATGCTCCAACGTACACATTTCCTTCCATGTCGATTCGGGAAAGATTGCCGATTTGGTGTTTCTCGCATGCGAACCAAACCGAAATGCTTGCATTGATCATACTGAGCGGTATGAACCAAACCGAACCTCATGCCTAATCCACTGCCACCACCCTAAGACTTAAGCTACTTCAATATTAGGTGTATGTTTGATAAAATTAACCGTTGTTATAGTTGAAAATGTAGCCTTAAAGAATGAGATGAAGTGGGATATTATAAATAAAAATTATATTTATAAGATAAATATAGTAACATTTGATTTTGATAGATTATGTAAAACTATTTTTTTTTAAATTTCTTATAAGTTATATCTATCAAACAAAATTTATATTTTAAGTAGTTTATATTTAAAAAAAACAATCATAATTTTCCCATAATCTTATAAGCCAATACACCTAAATGTTTCGTTTTCATTTTTTCAATATACGGGTTCTAACCAGCCTCATTCTCTAGTTTTACAAAAACTTTACTTAAAAATTGCAAAACATTTACAACTAGAAGATGGAGATGCAATGCCAATATTATATGCGGTCATATAAGAGATTACATTTTAGTGCAAAATTTTGTAAAATAAATGTAATGTATATATAATTCCAAAATATTGAGTTTTGTAATTGGAGTGTCATATTATTTGTTTGAAGTTGTAGTAAAAAGTTTACAATGAAAATATTGAAAACTATTATATTTTCATTAAAACATATTTTGCATAATGTAAATCATTCATCTACATTAAGATAAGTTTTTGTAATAAGGTTAGTAGAAAACCATTTTCAAATCCATTGTATTAAGAAGATTTTTGTTAACCTGCTTTAAAAATGAGTCACATAATCAAATTTTTTGCTTAAAAGGTCAAATAATAAGTTCATCTCAAACCTTAGAAGAACTTGAACCGCGCTCCCCCATGACCTTTTAATCTCCACAATTTTCTTTTAAGTAACCAGAAGTTGTTGATTCGTGTTTGATTTTGTAAGATACACACATTATTCCACAATGGTCAATTGCAAATGCCTGACTTTCAGTGCGTATCTTAGACCTTTTTCATGATGTTTCAGGTCTCAATATAAATTTATCGAATAGCCGCGTATATTTGGTCTTCAGATCCTTATGGCTGATGTAGCAAATATTGCTTGTGCAAATAACTGCTCATACAACTCTCTTCCATTCAACTATCTCAGGTTACATGTTGGTAAAAGTGTGAACAAAGTTGATGCTCAAAATGGTGTAGTGGGCAAGCTCTCAAAAAGGCTCGCTACATGGAAAACCAACCTCCTCTCTATTGGTGGGATGTTAACTCTTGTCAAATCGGTGTTAGGGAGACTTACCCTCTACTACCTTTCATTATTTAGAGCCCCTATTTCAGTTATTCCGCATATTGAAGCTTAAGAAAAAGTTTCTTTTTGGGTTTCAAAGAGAATGAGAAATAGATTGTTTGGGTTCGTTGGCAAAAGATATCGGCGAACAAGAAAGATGGCGGCTTAGGTGTAAGGAGTATTAAAGCAAAAAATATGAGTCTTTTTTATAAATAGAGATGGCGTTATCTTAATGAGACAAGTACGTTATGGAGGAAGGTAATTAGCAAAATCTATGGTTCTTATGGCGGTTTTGAGGCACTAAGTGGTTATGGATAGAAAGCTGATGTTTGGGCAAATATTATAAGTTGTTGCTCAGAGTTGAATCAAATTGAAGTTTCTCTTAGAAATCTTATGGATAAGAAATTGCAAGTGGTAATCAAACTCGCTTTTGGAGTGAGGCTTAGGTTAAAGATCACGATCCTTTAACGTTTCGTTTTTCACGTCTATTTGCTCTTGAAACGAATATAGATTATAGGCTTTATTTAAAGTCGTTTGGCAAGGTATGTGGGCTTGGAGAAGACAACCTAGTGGTCGCGCATTGAATGGGCTTTCTTTGCTATCCTATCTATTCAATGGGCTTATTCTCGACATTTCCTATGAGGATAATTGGTTCGGTCCTTAGATGAATCAGGTTTCTTCTATGTGTGGTCGTTATGCACGACTATACAATCAAATCTCTTTGTCATTGAGACTGAATTTCCGTCTTTTAAGTGGAACGCATGGGTCCCCGAAAGGTAAATATTTCAGCTTTCGGGTTGATCGAAATCGTCTCCCGACAAATTCCAACTTGATGCAGCGGGCATGCACTTTCCTTATTCTATGTGTGCTTTTTGTTGTTTCGAGAAGTAGACTAGGGATCATTGTTTTTTCGTATGCCCAATTATCAAGATCATTTGGTTTAAAATCTGGATTAGGTGGGGCTCTCCCTCCTCTTTTAACCCATCTCTCGCACATTATTTCTAAAAATATCGGATTTCTTAGTTAAAGACAAATGGGTGAATAAACTATTTCATGTTGTTTACTTTTCTTTGATTTGGCATATCTAAAATTGGAGGAACAAAATTTGTCACGCGTTCTCAGAAGATGAGAGGATTGCTTTTCGTAATGATGACATATTCCTTTTGATCCAAAAGACGTCTCTCAAATAGTATCTAATAATCGATTTTCATATAAACATTGGATTCATAACCCGGGTGATTTGAATATCTCGTAGTTCTTTTAGAGTTAAAGTTGGATTTTTTTGTTTACGTTCTTGTTTCCTTTTTCTTCCTCGTAACTTTGTAATTGTATCATTTTTTTTTGTTTGCCTTTTCTGGCCTTAATATATGTCTTCGCCTTTCAAATAAAAAAAATATTTTGGTCTATAATGTCATTGTATAATACGTAGCCTATTAACCGAAAGGTAACATACAAGCTCGAGTATATAAACAAACAAAAGTGTCTATGTAACAAGCACTTGCCATTAAAAGATGTAGCAATCTATTTAAAAGAGTTTATTAGATGTACAAGCTACTGAGACTCACGGTTTTTTTTTTTTTTTTTTAGGTGAGATGAGATGAAGCTTTACAAATATACCAAAATCCGTTTCAATTTACTAGTTCATTTTTAGATTGCATGTAGTCTAATTTTTTTTAATTAATTATAACTTTTTATCATTAAATATCATCTCATCTCTGCTTATTAAAGTTTCTTTTAACCAGCTAAATTATCTAAACAAATATTTTGAGGATGAATCACCTTTAAACGTTGCCACTAGATGTCAGTATCTCTCTACTTGATCGAATTTATCAAGATCAAATGGTGCAACTAGCTTTTTACTCCAATTTTTAATCCAACCAAGGTGCAAGTTTGTAACAACCACGAACCAAACTCAAAATCACACCACGTAGCTCCAAACCATGCAACGTGTCAACCTAAACATAAACCTCTAAACCAGCAAGACAAAACGTGGCACAACCCCCCTACTTTCACTCACCATATAAAACCCCCATGCAAAACTTCACCGTTGACCAACCATACAAAAACAGTCAACGATGGGCGGCGGCACAGAACAAGACTGGAGAAAAATGGCAGACACAACCAAAATGAGTCCAGAAGAAGTGAAAAACCTAGGGGTAGAATCATCAAAACGACCACCTGGTCATAACCCTGGCGGCGTGCTACACCAACGTCGTAGTTTGCCTTTTAGTCTTACCACTATGACTGTCGTAGGTTTTCTTATGGCGGCTGGTATTGGTTATGGTGTTTTGTATGCTTATAAGAAACCAGAAGCTAGTGCACTTGATGTTTGCTAAGGTTACTGCTGGAGTTGCTGATGCTTCTAATACGCATCCACGTCCTAAAGCTAAGACGCAACCGGAGGACACTAGTCCTAGGAAATAGGTTCGATGCATACGTAGTTCATGTTGTTCGTTGCTTTTTTTTCAACGAATGCTATCTCTATTGTATTTGTTTATGAACTTTTTTTTACTTATGAGAAGTCTCGGTTTTTACCAGTGCTATGTTATACAATAATCATGATGTTATAGGATTTACCTATCATATGTATGTCGTGACCAACCACCGGCAGATGACGTAGTGGCAAGGTCTTTGACTTTCAAACATAGGTCAAAGGTTCAAACTTCGCTACGAGTGTACATTTTCGTGGACATTTTCCTTCCTCGGAAAAGCAGGAAACGGAACTGGGATTAATCAAGTGTGGCTGTGTACATCCGAGTCAAATAGCTCGCCTAGGTTGGTGGTTGTGATTTTATAATAAATTTTAACGGTTTTCAAAAAGAAAAACACAAGTAATTTGCATCAATATGTGGAGTACCTTCTTTAAAAATATGTGGGTGTTACGGAAGGCTTAAGTAAAATATGTTAACAAGCGTTAAAGGGGAGAAAGAAAAATAAAATAAAAAATAAATAAATCAAAAAATTTTCAAAACACCTTATACTTGGCTACTAGCCTTTAGGTTTAAAAAAAATTCATTTTTAACCCTAAACGGCTAGTTTTATAAAAAATTTAAAAATATTTTTTTACTACTATAAATACCCAACTAAAATATCATTTTTTTCACCCACTACTCAATCCTCTCAATCTCTCAATCCTCAATCTTTTTCAACGAAAAACATGTTGAAGCAGCACGATGATACTTTCTTCAATCTTGGTACTCAATCCTCAATCTTTTTCCTGAAAACATGTCGAGAAGCAATGATGATACTTTCTTCAATCTTCACCGTGGTGGGTGGAATCCACAACCCGGGTTCATCATCTAACCCGAGCGGTTCATCTTCAAACCCCACCTACTAGGCTTCCGAGAAAGAATGTATCAACAACATCAAGCATTTCTGTATTGGCAACTACAAAACCAACAAAGCACCTTAAACTCCAACTTTCAAAATCTACAATTAGGACAAATCACAACAATCACAAACCAAAAACATGATGTTCTTTGAGACACCCAATCTCTCCAAAAAGGAAAAGGTAGTATTAGCGAAAATCAAAAAAAATCCAAAGACCCCGAGCCCGAACCAATTGAATCTGATGAAGAGGAAGTTTTCGTTGTTGGGCGTTGGACTCAACCGAGAGGAAGCATTACTTGCAAGGTGTTACATACATTTTAGGAGGATCCAAAGTTGGAAAGTGCCAACCCGGAGATACGTTTTGGTATCGGTCGAAAATGAGTTCAATAGACTCAACTTTCAGCGGCGCAAGGACATGATGACAAGCAAGTGGAAAACTTTGAACGGCATATGCACAAAGTTCAACTCTTGTTACAAAGCGTCGCGAAGCGGGATCAACGGGTAAAGTGGTGGATGTGATGAAACGGGCAAAGCAATGGTATCGTGAGGAAACCAAAGCGGCACGTTTGGTCTCGATGACGCTTGGGAGGTTTTGAGTCATTATAAGAAATGGGACACGCCGGAACCGGTTGATTTAACCGGTGAAGTCCCAAGCCAAACAAACGAGGTTTTGTTTGGTCATGATGAACAACCTCTCCCCATGGGAAAGAAACGTGCTACCAAGAAAGCAAGATCGAGAGACACGACAAAATCTTGGGGAGCAAGCTAGCGGAGGAGCAGGCTCGTCGCTTATTTCGAAACTATGGCAAGCGAGTATCGTATGAAGCGTGAAAGCACGCGGCGTATGACCCGGCCGGGGAAAAGGATCTCACAATAACAAGGTTGGAAGAGATAAAGTTTTTATGGCCGGATATCGCAGGCAAGATCCAAATGTCATGGCTTGGATCAATGACGAAAAAGACCGAATCATCAAAAATATAACTTGAAACCTCGTCGATGGGTGTATTCTCGTCATTTCATTTAATTTGTTGTAACGTTTTATTTGCAGTGTGTTTTTTTATTTCGTTGTAACTTTTTTTTTTAATCTCGTATTGTAATATGTTTTCAATTTTAACGATATGTTTAGTTTAATAAATGAAGTGTTTGTTTTAGTTTAGGGGTTGAAATTGAAAATATGAAATGTTATTGATGTTATTGTTGTGGGTGTTTTTTGGGGATGTTAAGGTGAAATGTTAAAGTTGATGTGGCGCTGACGTGAACGGTGTTATTGATGTTATGGTGTTACCATTGTGATTGCTCTTAGTTACGTAACTTAGTAAACCATACTTAAAAAGTTGTGACATAAGATCAGTCGAACAGTATATTCGTGCACTAAAAAAAATATCTCTATTTTTCACACTTATTTTTTGCTATAGTATAGTCAAGTGCAAACAACTTTTTTATATAGATAATAATTTTGCTACATTAATATGTGTCACAAATATTTTAAAAATTAATCCACTTATATAAGCGTGTACAATTACAACAAAGCTACACTTATATGTGTAGCAAATGTTTTCACACTTTTTATTATAAACAGTTTTTGCAATTTTGCCACAACTTTAAGTTTGGACATTCAAAATTTTTTTTTCACACTTTTAACTATAAAAATTTGGATAATATTCTCACACTTATATGTGTAGAAAAATTTGTCACAATCATTATTATCACACATGAAAAAATGTGGAATCAATAATTTTACATACTATTAACCTACCATATTATTTGCACCTCTTGATTCGACAATAAATGTTAGTCATTTAATCAAAAGGTAAAAAAGTATCCTCACATAACTTTGTACTTGTATTGACACTTGTCATAAAAGAGATGGAGTCGAGCAGTTGAGCATGGCCTAAATGGGAAAAGGATGATAAAAGTGTCTAGAAATTAGACCAACCTTGAATTTTTTGCCTCTATTAGTAATTTTCTCTAAATATTATTTTTCCTTACGCTTGTAACTTTTTAATTATTTTTCTCTAAAATCTATTAATTTGCACTCCTCTACAACCCGTAATTAGGAAGAAATCTTTTCCAAGTGTGTTATCTATATCTATACTACATATAATAGAGAAATGAATCTCTCTCCTCATGGTCTTTAAATTAAGACTTATAAAATACAAAGCCTATGGTACAATACACAATGCACTATTAATGATCTTTCTCATCAATTATAATTTAATACTAACAAGTCTTGAACCATAATGTACAAAATACAAAGTTCTATTAATGTGGTCAAGATATTTAATGTTGTCAATTAAATAATTAATCAATAAGTACAATTAATGCAGTTATTAAAACACTTTTTACATAAGAAATACAAATTATCAAGCATATCGTACAACCAACATAAACACAATTTCTGCGTTAAATGTTATTAATACAAATAATAAAACATATTATACAAAAATTCAAGCCCAAACCGGAAGACAGCAAGGGCTCAGCTCGAAGCAGGACACGGGCGAACTTGCTCACGAGCATGGGCAAGAGAAAGCGGGCTCGAGCCCGGCGGGTGCTTAAGCTAAAATTTTAATATCCATAAATTTATTGTCAAAAAGAACATAATAAAATAAAATATATGATTCACCGAAAAATTTTATTTGAGGTACCTACCTTCTGTAGGGTACCACTAGTTATCAAAGCATCCACAAACCAAATATCTATACTACTTATAATGCACGAAGGCACCTCACTCTTAATTTTAAGACGTACAAGAAATTAAGCATGGTTTACAACACTTTAATGCACCCAATTTTCAAAATTACAACAAAGTAAGCATATTGTACAACAAAATAAAGTGTGGTGTCATTTTAAAACCAAAATTCTATCAAACAACATTAATGCTATTAAAAACACCCTTTCACCAAAAATTACAACCATTTAAGCAAAATGTACAATAGCTGCAACCAATTTTCAGATTTACAACAAAATAAGCATAGTGTACAACAAAATAAGCATGATGTAATTTTCAAACTTATTTTCAGACTTACAATATTAATGCTATTAAAGTGGTCAATATTATTAATGACTATATTGACTACTACTTACAAGAAAAGAAACATAGTGTACAACAATTTAATGCACATAATTTTCAAACATACAAGACAAGAAGCATAGTGTACAACAAAACACCACATTAATGTTATTTAATGTAGTCAATTACTTAACTGATCAATAAATACAATTAATACAGTTATTAAAACACCCCTTACATAAGAAATACAAATTATCAAACATATTGTACAACTAAATTAAACACAATTCCTTTATTAAATTTCACTACTACAAATAATAAAGCACATTATACAAATATTCAAGCCGAAGCAGACAGCGGCCAAATGGGCGAGGCGGCGTATGAGCCAACGAAACTCGGCAGCGGAACATCAGGCCAGCGGTTTGACCGAATGGGCACGGGCTATACGAAACTCTTGATATCCGTAAATTTATTGTTAAAAAGAACATAATAAACTAAAATACATTATTCATCGAAATTTTTTATTTCACGCGTGGGTACCCTGCTAGTTAATCATAAAGTCGACGGTTAAACCTCAACCAGATTCAACCTGATATTGATTTAAGAGCATGGGGTGTGGTGGTGAACTCAACTCTCTTCATTTGGGCCCCACTTGTGCCACATCACCTCTACATCACTCCAACACACTCACTTAAAAATACCCCCAATCACAACTAACTCAAACATTTTCATTTAGGCCCCACCCACCCTCATTTTTTTTCTTTTCCGTATTTTCCAAACACAATAAAATTCATTTCATTCATAAAATAAAAATACAACTACAATACGGGAAAAAAAACATACGATAAATAAAAAAATCATACGAAAAATACATAAAATCCTAAATCCTAATCTGAATACTCCTCGATTGCGAGAATCATCTGAGGGAGGTATATAATCCTCGAGAGACAAAGCTTCCTCGTCTCTACCGGATTCCTCATCGAGAGATTCCTGCACCATCATCTTTGTTCACTCGATAGCTCCAATAGACTTTGGTGTTGATGTTGTTCGTTACCTTTTGAACACACCGCCACAACTTGTCAATATTTCGTCATTTCTATGGGCTTCCTCCTTCATAAATTTCTCGATCACACCTTTTTGTTCAGTGCTGATGTCGTTGCAACTCTTGTAGTTTTCTCTCATCTCTGACTTCTCCGTCCCTTTGCTCAAACAATTGGATGGCCCAGTATAATAGCGTCTTTTAGAGCCTCATCGTCGTTATTGCATTGATTTTGAGCGTGCGTTTGCATATCTTTAAGGAATCGGAGCGGCAAGCCATAATAATCTTGCGTAAAGAGAAGTGTGAATTTTGAAGTTGAATTGTGTTTGAGAAGTGTGAATTTGTTTGTGTAAATGTTGGTAATATTTATAGAGTGGGTAATATTTGAATTTGAAAAAAAAGGGTAAACAAGTTACTGTTGTGTTTAAAAGGTAATGTTTTAAGTTTTGGTTTTGTCTTCTTTCTCGTCGTTGCAACGGCGAAACCACAACCGGCGAGCATGCATGGTGTGGTGGCGAGGGACGAAACACGCCGGCGAGCATGCCACGTTGGAGTGGCGAGATGATTTCGTTACGGTACCCCTTGCTCTAAGAGTCGTGGGTAACGTCACATCATAAGAAATTCGCTAAATTATTATAAAACTTAGATTCTAAGTGATCTCCTTTTTCGTTACCGTTTAGTCCTACCGTTTGGTATCGTCGTGTGTGTGTATCGACTCAACATGATATCATGAATGCACTCAAGCAACCATAATATGACTCAATGCAACACAATGAGATGTCTAAGCGATAAGCTCATTAGTCCAATAAGTTTCGGAATAGATAGTAGACCATATCGAATTCGTCAACTCGATAAACTCAATCATTTATTCATGTCGCTTATTATCCCATAAACCGGTCGCATCCTAACGAGTCACAAGGATAATTCACCCATTAATAATGTTATCCAACGTGCCTAACGGGCTCTTATTAGATTCGTCAACCTAATAAGTTCGTTATCCACGTGGATGGACGATATTAATGTTAGGTCATCCGTAACCCATGCACAAAACGTAAATAGAATTAAATACTTGAAAAATGGTATTAAATGCTCATAAATGGCACATTTTGATAAACGTGCACTCGAAACATTAAATACTCATTAATCAGAAAACCTTTCCGTTTTTAGTCGTTAATTCCCATCTAAAATAGTGAATACCAAGACAAGTCTTGTTATCGAGAGTTTTGGTATGAAAACCATTTATTATTTATGTTTCATAGTTTTATTAACATTTATATATATATATATATATATATATATATATATATATATATATATATATATATATATATATATATATATATATATATATATATATATATATATATATATATATATATTATGTCAATTTCAATATTAGTTTCCAATCGTTATTCGTTTCGAGTCCACAAGCACGAGTCATGACTTCTCGGCTTTTAGTCAATCTATAGTCCAATATATACTAAAGTCCATGTTACGGCGTTGTCAGGGTCAACTATGATTAAAAAGTCAAAGTAACACCGGCGTTGCTCAAAGTTGACAATTTATAATATAGTCCAAGTAAATAATCACAATAGCACAAATCAAACTCCAATCAACCCATATCATTCTCGCCATCCAAACAAACTACCAAATATACTCGTAACCAATGTTATGACCCTAATGGTCATGACATGGTCCCGGTTAAGACCACGTGAACCAAACAAGCTCTAGAAGCTTTTCGGATCCACGTGTCTCATCCAAACACCAACAACAACTACCAACAAGATACCACAACAACTCGACCCGGACCCTTGGTCCATATGGGTCACGTACGCCTCACAAGACCCACGTACGAGTCCCTAGTGGCTCGTACGTCTCACCAAACCTATCAAAACACTCCCAAATGGCTTCTACAACAACCAAACACAATCAATCAACCTCCAAACGATATCCAATCATCAAACCCATCAACTAATCTAACCAAAGAGCATGAAACAATGATAAAAATGCAAAAACACAATAAAATAATACAACACACGATATCAAATCACTAGTTACATGTTTTATTGCTTGTAAATTAGTTTTAGACCCATGTTTCATCCAAAACCCATCAAAGTTGAGCCTTGTACGAGCCCTAAAGAGCCCATACGTGGCTTTTCATGGCTCAAATGAGCTTAACCCATGTTCCTTTTACCTTTTCTAAACCCGATCTACAAGATTACTTGAAAACCCTAGAATCACGAATGGTTTTTGCAAGATTTAGAGGTGTTATTGAAGGCTTCTATAGGCGTTCCATATATGGATGGAAAGAGAAAAGAGAGATCTACAAGATGTTGGTGGAGGTGAGATACCACTCGCCAGAGGGTGGCCGGAATTTGTCCAGAAAGGGGCGGCGGTGGTGGTGGTTAAATTAGGGTTAGGGTTTTGTTGGTGGAGAGAGAAAGTGTGTTGTGTGTGTTGTTTTTAGTGAGAGAAACAAATAGATGAAATGAGGGTAGGATGGGGGTTTAGATACTTGGACTTGGGGACTAAAAAAATAAAATAAATAATGGGGGAGGGGGCGTCGGCCATGGGTAATATGGGGGGCCAATGTCATAAATTTTGTAAAACTAACTCGTTTACCCTCTCCCGAGCTCAAATATTATCCTACGAGTGTCCCACGACGTTCCTTCGACTTTCTATCGCTTTTATTTACATTTTTCCATGATTTTTGACTATTTATTTGTCAAGTTTCGAGTTACGGTTTAAAAGTTACGTTATTTCTTGGTATAGGCTTTTATTGTGCCGAATCACATAGTGCTTAATAAAAAGAGTTAAAACTCACACGACAACTCATACGATAATAAAATAAATCATAAAAACCAATAAATGATATAAAATCAAGTCATGGTCAATAAAAATAGTCCTAAAGGCAAAAACTCGGTTTAACTTAGCGTCTGGGTTACCTAAAATAGGCTCTCTAATTGCCAGTTGTCACACACTATCACAAGGCGAGACTTATCCTTTGCAGCCCAAGCTTTAAGTCAATATTCACACTGTAACACCCCCAAATCTCGGTATAGCGGAAGACTTAATCAAGTTTTTGGGGCATTACAATTTGATTGGCATCTCACACAAGTATAGCAAACAAGATAGTCATTTATCATTCAAAAACCAATCCCAAATTTAAATATTCAAAACATCAATCCCAAAATGTAAATATTAGGCCCAAACATGATTTAATAAAATAGGTCCCCATAAATTATCAGAGTTTGATTTTGATTATGACCATGCACCTCTGCTTCCTTGCCAGCTTCCACAGATTCGTAGACCAAACATCACTTCATTACGAGAAAACATGCTAAAGGTTAGCTTATTTACGGTGAGTTCATAGGTTTAAGTTCAAGTAAAAATTAGTGGACCTATAGGAGTTAATTTGCTATGCGAGACCTAAGATAGATACACATCAATCACAAACAAATATCATATCCGATATCATATTGGGCCCCTAGCGACACTAGCCAGAACAGTCGTAGCAAAGTCTAGAACGATTGCTAACCATGGACTAGGTCGAGGTAGAAGTCTATACTTAGCTAGGCAAGTGTTATAGCAATTTGGATTGCTACCCTAGACTAAGGCAACAGCTACTACATATCTATCTAAACCGTCAAGCACATAAGCAAATTAAAATAGTTTTAAAGGTCCAAAAATAGTAGCATGATTCTCACCCCAATTAGTTTAAAACATAGTAAAAGTGGGGCTATGAAACTCACCTCAAGCAAGCAACGCACAAAATAAACACTAGCAGAAGATAACAGATAACCAGCGGCAGGCAACTATCGACTACAACAACCTAATGTAAACCAATTTTAATATATATTTCCAAAAATCAATGTTATTTACCCCAATGTATTCCTTTTCGTTATTTCCAAAAATGTCTCGTTTCACTG
Organism: Chrysanthemum makinoi; assembly: GCA_910596185.1. Classification (NCBI taxonomy): domain Eukaryota; kingdom Viridiplantae; phylum Streptophyta; class Magnoliopsida; order Asterales; family Asteraceae; genus Chrysanthemum; species Chrysanthemum makinoi. The sequence continues at coordinate 302,809,691 of OU343220.1, read as the reverse complement.
TTTATTCCTAGTGTTTGGTATCCTCATGTGGGCGTATCGACTCAATATGATGCCATGAATGCACTCACACAACTGATATGTGACTCAATGCAAGACAATACGATGTCTAAACGATAAGCTCCATAGTCCAATAAGTCTCGGAATAAATAGTAGACCTTATCGAATTCGTCAACTCGATAAACTCAATTATTCATTCGTGTTGCTTATTATTCCATAAACCGTCGCATCCTAACGAAGTCATAAGGATAATTCACCCATTAATATTGTTATCCAACGCCTTAGCGGGCTCTTATTAGATTCGTCAACCTAATAAGTTCGTTATCCCGCGTGGATCGACACTATTAATGTTAGGTTATCCGTAACCCATGCACACAACGTAAATAATTAAATACTTGAAAATAGTATTAATTGCTCATAAATGGCACATTTCGATAAACGTGCACTCGAAACATTAAATGTTTATTATTTAGAAAACATTTCTGTTTAGTCTTTAATTTCCATTTAAAATAATAAATAACAAGACAAGTCTTGTTATCGATATTTTTTGTATAAAAACCTTTTTATTATTGAAGTTTCATAGTTTTATTAACCTTTTATATTTATTTCGTCAATTTCATTATTAGTTTTCAAATCGTTATTCGTTTCGAGTCCATAAGCACGAGTCATGACTTCTCGGCTTTTAAATCAATCAATAGTCCAAAATATAATAAAGTCCATGTTACGGCTTTGTCGGAGTCAACTATTGACTAAAAAGTCAAAGTGACACCGACGTAGCTCAAAGTTGACAATTTATATTATAAGTCCAAATTAAAAGTCATATTAGCGCAATTCAATCTCAAATAAACCCAAATCAATCTCGCCAACAATTAACCAACCAAATATACCCGAAACCAATGTTATGACCCTAATGGTCATGACACGGTCGCGGTTAAGACCACGTGAACCAAACAAGCTCTAGAAGCTTTTCGGCTCTACGTGTCTCATCCAAACACCAACAATATCAACCAACAAGCTACCACAACAACCCGACCCGGACCCTTGATCCCAGTGGGTCACGTACGTAAGCCAAGGTTCACGTACGAGTCCTATGTGGCTCGTACACCTCTCCTTTCCCAACCAAACACTACCAAATGGCTTCTACCACAACCAAACACAATCAATCAACCTCCAATCATCAACCAAACATCAAACCCATCAACTATTCCTAATCAAAAAACATAAAACTTGACCTAAAATGAAAAAACCCAACAAAATGATACAGCACATAATACCAAATCACTAGCTACATGTTTATTTAAGTGTTAATTAGTTTTAATCCCATGTTTAAACCAAAAGCCCTAAATTTTTAATTATGGTCAAACCATAATCATGCCATACGTAGCTTTACAAAGCTTAAACAAGCTTGACCCATGTTCCATTTACCTTTTTCATGCCCGATCTACAAGATTTAATGAAAACCCTAAAATCACGAATCTTAATTTCAAGATTTGAAGGTGTTAAAGAAGGCTTTTGTGAGAGATTTTTATATGGATAGAAAGAGGAAAGAGAGATCTACAAGATGGTGGTGGAGGTAAGATACCACTTGCCGGAATTTGGCCAGAAGGTGGCCGGAAGTGGGCGGCTAATGGTGGTGGTTAGGGTTAGGGTTTTTAATTATTTGAAGAGAGAGAGGGAGTAGAGAGAGAAAGTAGTGTATGTGTGTGTTTTTAGTGAGAGAATGAAAGAGATGAAATGAGGGTAGGAGGGGCTTATATACATGGGAGCTAGGGACCAAATAAAAAAGTGAGGGGAAGGGGAGGGTGGCCGGCCAAGGTAAAAAGGGAGGGGCCGGTGTCGTAATTTTTCGTAAACTATCCCGTTTACCCATTCCCGAGCTCATATATTATCCTACGATTGTCCCAAGACGTTCATTCGACTTTCTATTATGTTTATTTACATTTTTCCATGAGTTTTGACTATTTATTTGTCAATTTTCGAGTTACGATCAAAAAGTTACGTTATTTTTCGTTTTAGGATTTTCTAGTACTGAATCGAATAGTGCTTATCAAAAAGAGTTAAAACTCATACGATAACTCATCCAATAATAAAATAAATCATAAAAACCCATAAAAGATATAAAATCAAGTCATGGTCGATAAAAATAGAGATAAAGGCAAAAGCTCGGTTTAGTTTAACGTAATGCGGTTACCTAAAATAGACTCCCTAATTTGCCAGTTGTCACAACCACAGTCCAAGATCCTTTCACTACAAAGCATTTATGAGAGTTCTCAGATACATCAAATTATGTCCAGGACAAGGCTTATTTCTACCCACTCAGAACACTATGAAGCTCACCTCCTATTGTGATGCTGATTGGGCCAACTGTGCTTCAACAAGAAAGTCAGTCTCGGGATGTGCAGTCTTCCTTGGACATAGTCTCATTTCTTGGAAATCTAAGAAGCAAGCAGTTGTATCAAGGTCCGCCACAGAGGCTAAATAAAGGGCACTAGCAGACAACACTTGTGAGGTTTCTTGGTTAAAATCTCTATTGAATGATCTCAATGTTCAAGTCCCAACTCATTCTCTTGTGATGTGTGACAATGCCTCAACCATAGCCCTTGCAAACAGTCCAATACACCATGCCAAAACAAAGCACATTGAAATAGATTGCCACTTTGTGAGAGATAAGATTAGACAAGGTCAAATTTTCCCCTCCTTTGTTCCCTCCAAATTTCAACTAGCAGATATCCTCACCAAAGGTCTCAGCAGGGTTTTACATTTCAATTGTTTATCCAAATTGGGTATTTGTGATCCCTACACAATGCCAATTTGCGAGGGGCATAAAGTGAATACAGAGGACAGAGTTGTGTCAAACATCCCTACATGCAATATAACAATGTCAAACACTCATAACGTCTGCACAACACAAGCTCATAGCCTGTAAAGAGCTGCTACACCTCCAAAGATGAAGCTGCTACTTAATCAATGTCTAGTTCAATTTAACAGTATGTAGTGTATGAACTTTGTAATGTATTAGCTTCTTGTACGGTTACAATAGAATGTAGAGGAGTTGTTTTCAGTCTATAAATACATTTGTAATCTTTTCATTTCACTTTAATGGAATCATTTTGCACTTTCAACAAGGCCGTCTCATGAATTGGCGAAATCTTTGAGGGCATTGTATGAAATTATATAACGAGGCATTTCGTTAAGCAATATTATATATAAAGTGTCACCGTTTATAATATATAATGCAATTAGTTATCTAAACGTTCTAACAAATTACTCATTCAGGATATTTTCTCATCTAAATACTTTTTTCTTCATGAAAAATATGTCTACACATACATATAATTATTAATGGGACAAATTTTGGGACCCTAAAAATTCTGGGACCCTGAACTGTCGATCACCTTGCACACCCTCAAAGACAGCCATGAACTTTCAACCTTCTCTATTTTGCTCTTTGATTATTCAATACATACCATTGTGGCCAAACTCGCTATGTCACACTGCTATTGATCTATTCTTCTTTCGTGCCAACCTATAGTGTACGTCTTACACACAGGATGAGTTCCATATGATTGGCATAAGATCTAAAACAATTTTTAGATTTAGAAGACACATTGAGATAAAGATGTTATTGAATTTTTCAAATCCTTTTTATCGCTTATATACAAAGATTTATCAATCGCAGGTTTTTAGTTTTGATCGTGTCACCTATATACATAGATTTTTTTTTTCTGAATGAATTAAAGAATATACATCATCTATTGGTATAGTAATCGAAACATTGAGTGTGGTCTAAACGGAAGTCCAATAATGATGGCCTGAAGTTGTTATGTCTGAGGGGAGTGTTGAGTAGGAACCTAAGTGTGTTAGACAATTAGTGCATAGAAGTCACATTGATGCTTGTTATTAGTTGCCCATATAAAGTCGAAAAATGATGTTATATTTTGTTTTTGAGAAATGATACACCTAACCAGAATATGGAGCAGATGAGTAGTTTTTTGGTATGGTTGTTATCCAGGTTTGAATATGAGTTGTATGTTGTAGCTCGCTTAGAAATTCGCATAAGCGATAATGTCAATACTGGTGACCAAACGTATAAAGGCAGATAACAAATCAATAATATCCAATAGTTTTTGTTTTTCAGATATGGATGATAATGTCAAGTTAAACAAGTGTTTTTTTAGTTTATTCTAAATTTTATTATCAATAAAAAACCAATTTCGTTGACTTAACTTCCTGATAATTTACAGGTAACAACATGGCTGCTTCTTGTTGCTTCCATTTGGGTGTTATTTTACTTCAGCTTTTTGGGGGTCTATATATTCACAACACGTCAATACACGTCAATACAGCTTTTTGCATGTTTAAATCCTTGAATAACTTAAGTTATTCTAAATAGTCCGTTGTCATTCAATAACATGAGAATGATATTGAATTAAGACAAATTTGAGTATTAGTTAGAATATACTTGAAAGTATATTGATGCATAGCATGACTAATTTCAGATGATATTCAATGAATTGAGTATAGGACTTATCCCACCTACATGATGGTACTTTATGGATCTTAGTCATTAAGTACATCATGAATATTAATCCTCTGACTTGAGATACCAGAGATATTTCATGGATGTAGTGCATTTCTGAGAAGCAATCTAACGCTATATCACGTGGCGGTAGTTATAAGGGTTGTTTTGAAGTGTTATAAATTTATGAATTCGCTTGTAGTCAAAGCGATTTGTTTCCTTCAAATTTATTTTGAAGTATAATAATGTTGGGCCCCTCGTAGGGTTGTCAAGATGTTTGCATGGCCATGCCCAAAGTATTCTGGAATATGTTCAGAAGAATTGGTAATCTTGATCAATCATATAAAGTGAGAAACAAAATAGTTAATTAAGAAATGAGTGAGATTCATATTCTTATTAACATGGTATTAGAAACAAAAGGATGAATATGATGATGAATCATCAAATTGGTTTTCTCAAAACCATATATCACGAGTTATACCGGGGCATTGGTGTTGCTAGGCGACTAACCAATGTCATTACACGTTTTGTAAACATATCCAAGTGGGAGCTGTTGGAAATTTATATATTTATAAATACGTGAATGTCCGGATTCGAACTCGTGACCACGGGATTCCACACATTACGAATGAGAATTAAATTTAAATAATGATTAATTGATTACGATTAATTATTAAACAAAACTCGACTAACGATCGTTAAGTATTTAACGGAAAATAACTAACGACCGTTAAATGTAAAGAGAAGGACTTGTAGTGAAAAATCATAAAATGGAAAAGATATGGGTATCCCTTTAGGGCTTATGGTGGCCGGCCATAGGGAGGGTTTCACAACCCAAACCCTAACTTGTTCCCAAAGATTTTTGTAAACTATATATACAAAGGCTAGGTTTAATGTTTTTCATAACTTTTGTGTACACACATTAACCTAAATCTTTCTTGTCTTTCTCTTTCAAAAATTGGCCAATACATCTATTAAGGTGTTTGGTTTTGTTTTTCTAAAATAAGGTTTTGTAGATCTAGCAATCTCTTTAATTCGTGTGTACAAGAACGTGGTGTAACACACTATTGTTACATCAATTGGTTTGAGTTATAAAACGGTAAGGGATAACTCGTTAAACCACTTTGTCACATTCATTGAAGAGATCTAGCCAATTGCAAGAGGTACGTTACGCATTACTTTCAGTTAATTAATTATTGTTATGATTCTAAGTGGCATTACTTTCAGTTAATTAATTATTGTTATGATTCTAAGTCTTCCGCTGTGTATTCTGTGGTGTCTATATGGTTTTATTGGTTATCATATATCTTAAACTCATTTCGTTCAAAAAAAATATATCTTAAACTCAACAAGAGTTACGCCATAATTGGTTTATTCAATTACGCCATAAATAGGTTATGATTATTTTCCTTATTTCAGTTTTAGGTCGGTTACGCCGTAATAGGACTTTCCAATTACGCCGTAACCATATCGAGAGTCACTTTTCTTATTTTTAGTTAAGACAGATTTAGAAGCAATTTAATTACTTTTTCCCCAAGTTCGGCTTCCCTATAAATATAGGGCTTGGGTTTATTGTTATGTATTCAGATGATCATTAATAAAAGTTTATTTTAGAGTCTTTACTTTTGTTTTTGGTTTTATTCCCGCAAGTTACGCCTTGGTTATCACCTTTGGATTAGGGTTTATCTAAATACGCTTCCACATCCTGCGTCAGTGATGCTCATGTCTGAGCGGAGTACTTGAATAGAAGCCTAATAAGTGTGTGTGACGATTAGTGCATAGAAGTCACGTTGATGGTTGTTATTAGTTGCCGATACAAAGTCGAAAAATGATGTTATATTTTCTTTTTCTTTTTGAGAAATGATGCACCTAACCAGAATATGGAGCAGATCGATTGAGTAGTTTTTTGGAATGGTTGTTATCCAGGTTTGAATAATGTTGTAGCTCGCTAAGAAATTCGCATAAGCGATAATGTTCAATGCTGGTGACCAAATGTATAAATGCAGATAACAAATCAATAATGGGTCATCAATATTAATATCCAATAGTTTTTCTTTTTCTGATATGGATGATAATGTCAAGTTAAACAAATGTTTTTTGTTAAGTTTAATCCATATTTTATCATCATCATAAAACCAATTTCGTTGACTTAACTTCTTTATAATTTACAGGTAACAACATGGCTGCTTCTTTGTTGCTTCCATTTGGCCTTTGGGTGTTATTTTACTTCAGCTTTTTCGGGGTCTATATACTCGCAACACATCAATACAACGTATGTGCGAAATCTGAAAAATATATATAAGTGATGTGCTTTCGTAGTTCACTTAGCAAAAAATAATGACCTCGGCTACTGAACAAATGTACGATGATGCACAACACTTGGGAGTTGAGTCCAAGTCCAACCAACAATGGTCTAACGTTCAACTACAGTTTGCTGTAAGTGATGTCCACATTCAACCTCCATCATACAACGATCTGGGCCACAGCGTAGAGGACTCGTGTATTCAGTCTCAAACCGGTGGAATTGTCAACAGAAATCCTCCATCTTACAGTGATCTGGGCCACGGTCCAGGGGACTCACATATACCGTCTCAAACTGATGCGTTCGTTGACATGAATGTTCCATCGTACAATGACTTTCGCCCCGGTCTAGGGGACTCTCATATCCGGTCTCAAAACGATGAGTCCGTTGACACATCCGCTCCGTCATACAGTAAGTTTCTCCACGGCCTAGGGGACTTGCGTATACAGTCTCAAACTGAGAGGTTCGTGGGTCAACCCAAATCCCGTCTTGACACATCCGCTCCGTCATTCAGCAAGTTTCTCCACGACCTGGACTTGCATATACAGTCTCAAACTGATAGGTTCAGAATACTTTCAGGCTCGCGTGTTCATGGGAAAATAACAGTTAGCCAATTAATGGCGTTGCAACTCGATCAAAGAAACTGGTTGGATGGTTATGACGCAGGGGCATCCGATACCGATACCGATCACTAAGAGGCGGGATATCTCAAGTTTTAAACAAGTTAATTTGTTTCTTTATGTTTTTAGGATGTGTTTTGCTAACGTATGCCCATTTGGCACATATTAATGTATAAATAAAAGGAATGTTTGGTTCATTTAAGTGAAAATTATGTTCAAATATAGTAATTTATCAATTTATTTAGGAAAAAAGCTATAAATGCTTAATGTACTTTATCAAAATAACTCATTTTGCTTTCTCAACTTTTTTTATTGTCATTATACTTAATGTTGTTTCCGGTCGATATCATTATACATAACCGTTTTCATTTTATTCGATTTTAAATGCATTTTTATCCGTTTTGTAAATCGTCCATTTTATCCGTTTTATTTTAATCATCCGTATAAAAGCAGGATAAAAACTTATTAAAACCGTTTTATTATCCATAAAGCGGTTTTATCCGTTTTATCTGTTTTTATCTAACATATTAAAATGAAAAGATAAAGACATTAACATTTACTGAAAAGCATAGCGAATAAAATAAAAATAAATTGTATAATATTGACAAAATAGTAGAGATAGCATAATGAGTTTTTCTGTAAAGTACGTTATGAATCTATAGCTTTTTTCCATTTATTTAATATGTATTTAATGTATTTTATTGGTTAAATTAGAAAATTTGTGTTTATTAACTACACGCTAATTTATGCCCAGTAGGTACTTGCTAGCAAAACATTTTTAGGATATGTGTATAACAATAGATCTGTTTAGGAATTATATTTCTACTCAAATTCTCCATCCTAGGAAATAGGATTTTGTTAGTAGGGTTTTCCTTTTTGTTGCCTATAAGTACGACTACTTTGTTAGGAAAAAAGTTTTTGTATTAAACAAAGAATCCTTCGGGTGATTCTGTATTAGTGTCTCTTCATTCTTTTGTGTTCTTGGCCAATTATTGATCCGCATCATTTGGTATTCAGAGCTTTTGGTATCTAAATGGTCGGGCGTGGTAGACATCCTCGTAATGCTCGAAGAACTGTCGGCCAAGGCAACGATTTTGAACAGAGAGACCAACGTCATATTGAGATCGGACACCTGCAATAAAAACTCAGAGACCTCGAGATACAACACGAGATTCTTGATGAGGAAACTTTATCGAACCCAAGTGATTGTTACGATGAAGAGAACCCTTTTGGCGCGCGTCGTCAGAATCTTCATGGGATGAACCGTGATGACCCTTTGCTTTGTGCAACTTTGGAATGAAGACTGGGATTCCAGAGTTTGTGGGAAAGGCACATCCTGATGAGTTTATTGATTGGTTGAGCACAGTAGAAAGGATTTTTTACTTGCAGGATATTCCCGAGAAGTTGAAGGTGAAACTTGTTGCTATTAAGCTGCGTAAATCAGCGTCGCTATGGTGGGAGTATGTGAAAAATCAACGATTGAGAGAGTGGAAATCCAAAGTGGAGACATAGGATAACATTAATAAATTGTTGTGCGCAAAATTTCTTCCCATTAATCATAGACAAGAGGCCTTCCTAGAATACCACAATTTTTCTCAACGAACTTCAACAGCTGTTGAGGATTTTATTGCTGAATTTGACCGACTTCGAATGAGGTGCGCTGTGGACGAAGAAGAGGAATAGGTAATTGCTCGTTTTTTAAGTGCTCTTCGGGCGGATATTGCTGACGTGGTGCATCTGCAACAATATTCAACATACGCGGATGTGTGTCGGTTGGCACTTAAAGTATAAAAACAGCAAAAAAAATCGAGTTCGATCAACGGGCAGTCGGGTCAAGGACCCATCGGGGTTACCACCTGTCATAAACCTAAATCATCTTCATCCCAACAATATGATGTAGGGGCTGGTACGAGGCTACCGTGAACCCTACTAACTCGCGAGTTCTACGTTGTTATAAGTGCCAAGTGTTGGGTCACCTCGCAACGGAATGCCAAAACAAACAACTAGTCGCAATTGTGGATGATGATGCACCTGTATATGATACAGAAAACGATTTGACCCTGATTTGTTCAACTAATTTAAGTTTTGTCATACTTAAATAATGTTTGTAATTGAGGATCTGATTTGACCCTGATTTTTGTGATAATAAATACTTATATTTTGGCGTGCACATTATAACCAGTAACTATTAACTAGCTATTTTCCAACAACTCGCTCATGGCAAGTTGTGCGTATGAGTACTTCGGAATGAGGCTTGCGCACTGAAACCTCATCCAAAGCTTCGTCGGGTGTATTTCCTGCTTTATTGACCCGTAGGCACCTTTTTCATGAGCATGTTCATAAAAGCTAATTTATGTTTGAGTAAATTCTACACACAGGTTTACCCTGGTGTAGGGGTAGGATCTGTCTACATTTTACCTCCCCCATACCCTGCCTAGGCGGGATTGGGTATGTTGTTGTTGTTGTTGTTGTATGTTTGAGTAAATGTTTGCTTGTATGAATAATCGTATGTGACACTTTGTATGAAAAGTGTTGGATTTGTCATTGTATATTTGAAGAAATAGTACAAATGAGCTATCGTTGTTAGAAGGCTTCTTTAAAATATTAAAGAGAGTAGCAAAAAGTTGCGTTGATTCAACGATCCACCTTAGATGTAACATCATTTGAGATTGGATACAAGTTATGTTAGGGGAATGTCATCCCCTTCAGGCATTGCTAACATGTAGGAACCATTGTCGTTTGCCTGACGAATGATGTATGACCCTTTCCAACTGGGAGCGAGCTTGCCCTGACCTGCGGTCTTACTGACCTCGTTTTTGCGCATTACAAGGTCGCCAGGTTTGAAAGACTCTGGACGGACACGTTTGTTGTAATAACTTACCTATTTTTTTAGAGTGTGTCAGGCGGATGGCGTTTCGACTGTGCTTGGATGAGCATTTCGACATGTATCACGGCTTCAGTTCCATAGACTAAACTGAAAGGTGTTTCGCCTGTGCTTTCCGCCAATAGTACGCTTGAGAGCTTGTCCACCCAGAAAGTCTTGTATTCCTTCATCCGTTTCTCGATGCCTTTCACAATTTCTCTGTTAGCCACTTCTGCCTGCCCATTGGCTTGTGAATGGTAGGGAGAAGTCGTAGCTCTGAGGATACCCTGATTTTCACACCATGATTTGAATGGTCCGTCGACGAATTAGGTTCCGTTGTTAGGATGAGTGTTTGTGGCATGCCGAATTGAGTGATGATTTGATCGTAGACGAAGGTTAAGACTTTTCTTGAAGTGGTGGAGGCTAGCGGTTTTGCTTCGACCCATTTGGTGAAGTAATCGACGACTACAATCATGTGCTTGACATTACCTGGGGTTGCTAGAATGGCCCGCATATGTCGATGCCCCATTGGTGGAATGACCAGGGTGCCGTGATGTGGATGAGGTCACATTAGGACATGCGTTGACTGTTTGCGTTAGAGTGACATTTTTGGCATGTCTTTAGCTCAACTTCAGCGTCCTGATTTACTATTGGCCAGTAGTACCCCATCCTGATTGCTGTAGCCGCTACGGTATGAGACCCAGAGTGCATGCCGCACATTCTGCTGTAGATGTCTAGAATGATTGTTCGAGCCTCTGTTGGTCTAATGCATGTAGCCATTGGTCCTCTTAATGTCTTGCGGTATAAGATGTCATCCCTGATAAAAGTACATGATGGCCTTACGCCTGATTCTCAGTGTATCTAGTTTGTCAGGTGGAAGAACATCTTGAGATAGCCAGTTGAAGATAGGAGTTATCCAAGTGTCATCTGTCTCGACCTGAGAGACTTTTTCAGGTTGGAGGATGAATTTCTCGTAGATGACTTCTACCAAGACCTCTTTTCCGAAGTGTTCGAAAGTGAGTGCAGCAAGTTTGCTCAGGGCGTCTGGCCGCTGGTTCTTTCCCGTGGGAATTTGAGTAATGTTGAAGGACGTAAAGTATGATAAGATCTGGTTAACCAGTGCCAAGTATAGTTTTATCGGTTCTTCCTTCGCAGTGTACTCACCCCTTACTTGAGAGGCTACCATCAATGAGTAGCGCTTCGTAAACCTGTTGGTAGCGCTTCGTATTCTGACTTGTTGTTCGAGGCATCAAAATTGAACTTCAAGGCACACGTAACAATTTAGTTACGTAACTTAGTAAACCAAACTTAGAAGTTGTGACATAAGATCAGTCGAACAGTATATTCATGGTTAATCGAAAAAACTTGGTAAATTACATGAGTGGTGTTATCCTTGCCTCCTCATATTATTTGCACCTCTAGATTCTGTTAGCATTGACATTGTGTGTTATTGTATTTTATGATTAGGCCCTATTCCCTAGGTCGGGCTCAAGCCCATTCACTTCTAGGGTTGTAGGTGTATTTGTATATGTCGTGTAAGGTCTTTGCACATCAATAAAGAATCACAGCCTTCATGGTTTCAGAGCAATATCAAACCCTAAAAACCTTCCGCTGCTAACTCTCCCTACCACCTACCTTCTGTCATCCTCACCCCTACACTCTCCTCACCCTCTTCTGTCGTATCATCACCCTCATAATCTCATCACCTCACCTCACTTCTCTCCTCACCATGACTGTCATCGAAACTCCTCAACCCACCATCCTTCTTTCTGACAAACTTATGGCAATCACAATCCTAAATAACATCATCCCGGTTAAACTAGATGTAGATGAAATGAACTACTCATCATGGGTGTATTTCTTCACCCATTTTTGTCTCGGAAACCTTCTCATGGATCACCTTGAAAACAAGAGTGGCCAAGATGCACCAAGCACCTCTTCGCCGGATCTTTGAGTGGTTGAAGATCGATTCGATCCTCCTTTCTTGGATCTTTGTGACTATCTCCAAAACCCTACAACAACGGCTCGTTGTAGCCAACCCTAAAACGGCCTATGAAGCATGGGAAACCCTAGCCGCCATATTTTCCGACAACAAAAGAACCCGTTCCATTGCTTTGAAAGCGGAGCTACGCTCCTTAAAACTTGGTGATATGGGCATTGATGCTTATTTTGAAAAATCAATCCATTGCAACAATACTAAATAGCCTTGGTTCGAGTTTAGACGATGACGATGTGGTCACTTTTGAATTGGAAGGGTTACCCGCAAAATATGATAACGTGGCTACAATCATTGCACATCGGGATCCCTTTCCCGATCTTAAAACCGTTAGGTTCATGCTCACAATGGAAGAGATGCGTCTAAAGGCACGTACCCATGACTCGTTGTCCGATTCAACACCATCTTCTCCCATGGTCCTCTTATCCAACACCGGTTCCAATCCCCGTCGTCCATTATCCTCCATGGAAAAAGTACATAAACCGTGCTTAAATTGGAGCAAGGGCTCGTGTCGTTTGGTGCCTCATGCAAATTTTTGCATAATGGTATGCATGGGATACATGCTACTGTAGCTGCTCATTCTCAACAAACTACCTCTGCTTTATCATCTAATGATATACAAACATTACAACACCTTTTGTGAAAGTTGGGATGCAATGGGACCATCAGTGGACAAATTACGAACCCTACACAACCTGTTGCATTTATGACAGGTTCCCCAAACCTTAGCCAGTCCATTCACACGTCTGGCCTTTCAATACCACATATGAACCCCTCCATTACTAAACTTCCGGGTCCAACCGTGATTTATCATCACCCAGTTCAGAATACATATCCAACAGGTTCACATTACTAGGTGTGATCCACCTACAGATCCATCTTTAGCGGTCATATTCTTCCACCGGGTCGGCAGATTCATCGGATACCGGTCGTGATCCACTCTCGGTTCGGCCGAAATTCGATCCACTTCGAGCGGTTCATTTTGGTTTTGGTAACGGTTCACATAGCGGTACTTGGACCCCCCATTTAAGCAGTCATCCATGCAGGCGAGGCCACAACCATCCGTGGTTTTGGAGGCGGTTACAGAAACTCTACTACCACATGCCTTTGCCACTACCACACTTCATGAACCCTCCGGCAAGCTGGAACATGGATACGAGTTCGTTTTCTCACCTAAATGACTCGGTCAATAATCTTACTTGATGTTTTTAATTGAGTATTTATTCATCTCATTGCGGTTGGTGACGGACACACTATCCCTCACCAACTCGGCCATATCATTTTACCAACACCTTTTCGACCTCTTCATCTAAATAATGTCCTCATCACTTCTCATATTGTTAAAAACTTAATTTACGTACGCTCGGTTTGTATGTGAAAATTATTACCTTGTTGAATTTGATCCTTTTAGTTTTGTTAAGGATTTTCAAACCCGTCAGTCTTTGCTCATTGTGATAGCGGCTGCTCATCTACCCTGCCAAGCCATCTCCATTCCTCAAGCTTACCTTACGAGTCGGATATCGTGGCATCAAGCGTTGGTCATCCGGGGAAGTGAAGTGTTGCGTCGTGTTATTTCAAATAATTCTATTTCATGTAATAAGGAAAAATCTCTCGTGCTTTGTCATGCTTGTCACTTGCAAACACGTCGCGACTTCCATTTATTAGTTCATCTAATTTAGTTCAAACTTGTTTCGATATTGTTCACTCGGATTTATGGGCTTCCCCAATACCGAGCCTCTCTGGTTTTAAATATTATGTTATTTTTCTAGATCATTATTCTCAGTTTGTATGGCTTTATCCTTTAGTCAATAAATCGGCGTTTGTCCAAATTTATTCGTTTCTAACTTTGTCAAAACTCAATTTAACCGAGTGAAATCAAGTCTTTCATGTGACCATGGTGGTGAATTTGATAACCATACTTTTCATAAATTATTCAACGAAAATGGGATTCAATTCCGTTTTCCGTCCCCGCGACCTCCCACAAAATGGTAAATCGAGCGAATGATTCGCACCATTAACAACCTTATTGCACCTTACTTTTCCAAGCCCACCTACCCCCAACTCTGGGTGGAAGCTCTTAACATGGCTATCCATCTCTTAAATATCCTACCCTCCTGTGCCATTGATAATGAAATTCCCTCACACGCTTTGTTTGGCACCCCACCTGACTACCATCTTTTGCGTGTTTTTGGATGCCTCTGCTACCCTCACATAGACACCAATAACAAACTCGGACCACGAGCCACACCCTCCATCTTTCTGGGCCATGCCAGCAACCATCGTGGCTATCGTTGTTTAGACCTAAACACTAACAAAATCGTTATATCCCGTTATGTCACCTTTGATGAAACTGTGTTTCCTTTTGGCACCACCACACCTGCTATAACACCTTCCTACGACTCTTCTTGGATGAGTCACCTAACCTCATCTCCAACATCATAAAACTCACCCCAACACCACCTCCACAAACGACTGCTCCCGAACCCCCACCTTCCCCTACTTCCCCCATTTCACCCATTCTAGACTCTCCACCTTCTCCCACAATAGTATCTCCCGACATACTTCCCACTCCATCAATACCAACCCCTTCTACACAATCTACGGCCCCCGTTTCCATTTCCCAAAACCCTCCCCTTATTGCTGACCCTACCCCGACCACAACATCGGTTCATCCCATGGTCACGCATTCTCGTGTCGGGACTACACGTCCCAATCCTCGTTATGCTTGTCATGTATCCTTAGTCTCCCCTTTACCCCGCTCCTATAACGCTGCTTTCCATGACCCAAATTGGTTAAATGCTATGTACGATGAATTTAATGCTCATTAAAACAAAACTTGGATTCTTGTACCCGTCCGTGGACACCAATATTGTTATTTGCATGTGGCTATTTCGTCACAAGTACTTGGCGAGATGGTACCCTCATTCGCTACAAGGCTCGCCTTGTCACGAATGGCGACACTCAGTTGGGGAGTTGATATAGATGAGACATTTAGCGGTTGTCAAACTGGCACTATCACCTTGTTCTGGCAGGCTGCTTCGTGGGCCGGTTCACGGCTAGATGTTAAGAATGCCTTTACATGGAGATTTATCGAGATGTTTACATGCACCACGGTTTTCGTGATCGCGAGCATCCGGATTATGTATGTTTGTTACGAGATCTACGTATGGGTTAAACAAGCTCCTGGGCTTGGTTTCGCGTTTGCTACTTATGTTCTTGGCATTAGCTTTACTACGCATTTGTGACTCCTCATTGTTTATCTATCATCAGGGGACGGACACTGCTTATCTTTTACTATATGTTGATGATATTGTCTTGTTGCTTCTTCGATGGCTTACTACGTATTATTGCATCTCTACACACAGAGTTCTCTATGAATAATTTGGGTACACTAAATTATTTTTTGGGTATATCTTTACGTGACTCTTCTTGTATGTTTTATCCGCGGTGCAAGTATGCTACTGAGATCCTTGGCGTGCCAACATGGTGATTGTAATTCCATGGGACTCGGTTAACAGAGTCCGGGAAGATGATGGTATTTTGGTATCCGATCCTACTTTATATCAGTCTTGCAGTCACTTCAAGTACCTCACGTTCACTCATACGATATATCTTACGGTATGCAGCGGTGTGTCTTCATATGCATGATCCACGAGCCTCACTTCTCGCTCTTAAACGGATTTTCACGCTACATCCGGGTACTTTGGATTTTGGGTTACTGCTTGTATTCATCTTCGACTACATCATTGGTTGCTTATACTGATGCTGATTGGGCTGGTTGCCCCACTACTAGGCGATCTACTTCTGGCTATTGTGTACTTCTTGGCAACAATTTACTTTCATGGTCCTCTAAGCGCCAACCGACACTGTCTCGTTCGGTCGAGGCGAGAATATCTTGGGGTTGCCAATGCGATTCTTTGAAACATGTTGGTTGCGGAATCTTCTTGAGAGCTCCATACTCGTATCTTCGCAACACTCGTATATTGTGATAATGTTAGTCTTTGTCTACACGTCCTCAAATCCGGTTCAGCATCAACGGACAAACATATCGAGATTGACATTCATTTTGTTCGAGATCCGGTGGCTCACGGTCAAGTCGAGTTCTTCATGTTCCTTCCATTATCGGTTTGCGGATATCTTCACTAAGGGATTGCCCTCAGCTTTGTTTGAAGAATTTCGTGACAGTTTGAGTGTTCGGTGTCCTCCCACTCAAACTGCGGGGGTGTGTTAGCATTGACATTGTGTGTTATTGTATTTTATGATTAGGCCCTATTCCCTAGGTCGGGCTCAAGCCCATTCACTTCTAGGGTTGTAGGTGTATTTGTATATGTCGTGTAAGGTCTTTGCACCTCAAGAAAGAATCACAGCCTTCAGATTCAACAAAAGATATTATTTTTACTTACGCTTGTAATTTTATTATTATTTGGGAAAATGACAAAAATAGACCGCGCGCCCTGATGCATATCACTTTATGGACCACTTTTATTTTAAATTTGAAAATAGGCAGAGAGGACTGCTTGTCATTGGACAACTCTACCACATTCGACAAGTGTAAATGTGTGTAAGGTATTATTTTTAGGAATAAAATTCATTTGAAGCAATAGTATTATTTAAAAAGGGTTTTTTGGTCATTTTATATCATACTTAATACAACCGTTTTTTCATAATGCTGCTTCTTGTTATTATACTGCTTCTTGTCATTTTACATCATACTCAATACAGATAAAAAACACACACACACACGACTCCATTAAAGCCTCCTCTTGAATCTACAATTCGATTTTCACCCATTCAACATCACTCTCCCTGATATAGTCCGATTCAAAACAAAATATAGAAAAGATTTATGTTACATCACTCTGCCAATCATTTGTGCTTTGTCAACAGTCAACATCTTTAGCTGGTAAGTAGGATTTAATTCAAATATTTAGGTTTTGAATTATTATTTAAAGTAATTGTTTTGCTTTGCTTAAAATATATGATATATTTCCATTGATTATCTTAAAATAATTTATTTTTAATGAAAACCCTAAAAACTAATTTGGGGAAAATCAGTTTGATCAATTACTTGGCCATAATTTGTTTGCTATTGTATTCAAGTATCAATAATCAAAGAAATTGTGGTTGGATTTAATATGAAGCTCTGTATGTGAATGGTTATTTTCATAAAGGAGTGTTTGGCGATCCTATATATTTTGTGCACTCTTCAAAATAAGATACAAGAGAAGATTTTAAAAAGGTTAGTGAACATGTGCAGATACATAAAGATTCAGTTAGCTTGTTTCTCTTTCCTTAACTTACTAATTTCTTTTTTGGTGGTTCAGGTCACCAAGGGCCGCTTGTGCACCAAGGGCCGTTTCTGCACCAAAGACTACCTCACTGTAGAAGAGTGGAGTAAAGCTAACAATAAAGTTGGTCTCTAATTTTCATAAAACTCATATCTTAGTTTCCAGAACAATAACTTGATGTTGGTCATTTGATGTTTTCAGGAATCAGGGGCTTCATTGGTCAGTTTTTCAGAAAGGAGATTACCAGATGGAACTGAGTTGACTTATGTTAGTCATGGACAGGTAACTTATGTTTTAATATGGTCAATATTGTAAACTAGTAACGGACTTTTGCTTTCGTTTCATGTTAATCATTGTAGTTTGACCGGGTTCTCAATAGTAATTATAGCTGTAAAAAATATTTTATTTTGGTTATATTTGGCAAAATATGACGATTAGTGAAACAATTATGGTCATTCTTTGAAAAATGACCAAAAAATGATGATTAGTGAAATAATATTGATGTTGTTATGTTGCAGGATATGGATATGCTTGATCATATTAAGTGGGAATTGATAGTGATAGACGAGTGCCAGCGGCCCATAATGTCGAGTCACATAAACAAAATTAGAAGGCTTGACGCTCATACGAAACTGTTAACGATTAGTGATAAAGCAGCGGTAGGTTTCCTTAATCACGTTGGTTTGTTTTTTCCAAAGCGTATAGTTATGAAAAATCGAGTTGTGTTGTATTTATCTTAAATGGGTCAAAAACTATAGAAGTTTTGCTAAAAAGAGAAACTGGTCAAATGGTCAAACAGGTTGATTTTCAGTTTAAATCTCTGGTCTACTTAAATCTTAAAACTGTCTAATGTTTTATTACAACTGAACAAAAAAGTGGTGCGGGTCAACCCATTCCGAGCCGAATCGTAATATATTTTGCCTAATATTAACTGATGTATCAACTAATTGTAATTTTATTAAAAAACTGAATAACAGTGCTTGCGGGTCAACCCAACTCAACCCGGTCTGTAACATAAACGACCTATTTCAACCCGAATTTGTTTTTTACCGTTTACAAAACCTGCCCGGCATTAACACTTCTATTCCCATTTCAACCCGAATGTGTATGTTAAAGTTTGCTAAATATTTGGCAATAAAATCTAATATTGCAGGCACCTTCGTTGCCCGGGGAGATACATGGAGGACTTGCTGCAACTATCCCAGTATGAAACTATTGACGAGTCAAAGAAAATGCTTATAGGTATTGTGCAGTTCGTGTATGCTTATTAATCCCCGTACCACGTCAAAAGAGTATGGCTTTTGCTATAAGAGATAATTGTTTTGTTTATGTTCTCAATGGTTAACAAAATGCAGAGGTTGTGTCGAAACTAGAAGAAGCATTGACTATTAACCTTGCAAAGCACGAGGCTCTATGGTGCTTAGGGAATGCCCACACTTATTGTGGATTTTTTACCACTGACTATCTGTTTGACGTGGCATTCCAATGTTTTCAAAAGGCTTTGGATGAGGTATAATTCCTTTGCTTCTGCATATAAGGCTCAAAGTTGAGTATTAATTATCTCAGCATAATAATCAGTTCTAATTTGTAAATGTTTTTGATAAAATGTATTGTTTCAGCCTCCAGAATCCGAACATTATCTCCGATCTTTGGCTGATTGATTCTAAATACAAAGGGAGACATATTAAGGGAACCATCGTAACTGAAACATTAAAATCAAAATTATCACCTTTTGTTGCATTTGAATGCAAGATCAGCACTCCCGAGTTCAACAATACTGGATACCTGTTCATCTTTCTTCAATGCAAATCAAACAATATTGTTCAATCCTAGATTCAAACTTCCAGATAATGTCTTCATGTTTACGGGACGACTCTTCACTACAAGACATTGTCATTGAGACCCAAAAGGTTTGTTTAATTATTGATATATGTGTTTCACCTTTCACAAGATCTGGATAGGACCTGTAAAGATCATGTGAGAAAAAGGTGTTGGGGGATCGGGTTTGGATTGAGTTTTAGAGTTGTTGCATTAGATCCAAACTTTAGGAAGCTATCGATGGAACATATAGTTTCGGCTTATAAGCAAACCACAACACGTGCAATTCTTTTGGATTATGATGGTAGTTTAATGCCTCAATCTTCCATTGATAAAAGCCCGCGTTCTAAAACCATAGAAATGCTCAACACCTTATGTAGAGATGAGAATAATATGGTTTTCATTGTGAGTGCGAGAAGTCGAATCACGTTAGGAGAATGGTTTGCTTCTTGTGAGAAACTTGGACTCGCAGCAGAGCACGGGTGTTTCCTAAGGTATGTGTACCTTTACGTTTCTTTTTTTTTCGTCATTGTACTTCTTTTGGAACATAGGGGTTGTTGAAACATGTTAGTTTCTAAATCAATGTTGAATATATGTTTGAAAACTGTTGGATTTACATATAACTGTAAGTTTCAGAGAACAAAAGATGCAAAGAAATGGTTGCCAAATGACCCAAAATGGGACATAAAGCTATCTTTCAATAACTAGATGACAAAAACAAATACAATGCCTAGAACGGGAGAAATGAAAAGTTACAATGGTATCATAAGCCAAAAAAAGACTTTACTTTCGATAGATGCACATATATCAGATGGTATATGATCTTGTTATTTTCAGGTTGAAACGAGATGAGGAATGGGAGACATGTGTACAGGTCGAAGACTCTGGGTGGCAGCAGAACGCTCATCCAATTATGAAACTTTACACCGAGACTACCCATGGATCATTTATTGAGCAGAAAGATACATCCATGGTGTGGTGTTACGAAGATGCAGATCCTGATTTTGGATCTTGTCAAGCTAAAGAGCTTCTTGATCATCTCGAGAGCGTGCTCACTAATGAACCAGTTACAGTCAAAAGAGGGCAAAATTGTGTCGAGGTTAAACCGCAGGTATGATATTAAATAGTTGTACCCATATAAATTAGGGAAATTCATCAAAATAGCTACATTACAAACGGTTTTTCAACATAAAACTTTTGCGAAATGAGCTTTTTTTTGCAAATTTTAACTTTCTTCAGAAAACTTGTTTCTGTGTACTTGGACGATTTTTTTTTTGGTTGCGAAATTACAAACCTATTTTGCAGAAAAAGAGAGTTTGCAATAACAGTTACAAGTAGTTATTTGTAAATTGGCTATTTTCATAAACTTCCCATCATTTTAACTTTATAAAGATTGGTTTACATGATTCTGTTTATATTTATATCAGGCTGTAAGCAAGGGACTAGTTGCAAAGAGACTACTCGCCACAATGCAAGAAAAAGGAATGACACCAGATTTCGTGTTGTGTATAGGAGACGATAGATCAGATGAAGATATGTTTGAGGTAATTACTACTTCTGTAGCTTCTAACGAATGCATCGCTCCAAATGCAGAAGTATTTGCATGCACTGTGGGGAACAAACCTAGAAAGGCTAAGTATTATCTCGATGATACTGTTGAGATCGTTAGAATGATGCAGGGATTGGCTTATGGCAATAAGCTGAAGATGGTTTACCCGAACACCCCCTTAGTCTCTTTTGAAGATTAGGATGACCATTTAGCATTTAGATGTTCGGCAGCATGAACTGGTTTTGTCCATATATTACTTCTTAGTACCCTTTTGCTTGTTTCCCACCTTCAGCATGCTCATTTTACTAAATTTCATTCCATTATTCGTAACAAGTTACAATTTACGGTATTCGCAGATAGAACCTATCTTGAGTGGAAATTTGCCTCCTGGATTCGATTCAGCTGCGTGTCGCAGTGTGTGAATGTCTTTTATTTCATTCCTTTTTCCCATCTTAGTATCATATATTGCTTGTTACTTTCATTAACTTGTTATCCGTATATGTTAGTCGATGCAGAACTGGCTATTAAATAGGTTACTTTTTTCTTTTCTGTTATGCTGTAGTATAACGTTTTTTCTTATGACGTATCTCAAAGCTCAGACCATATTATTTGTTTGATTAAATAGCGACACACTTTATAATTGTAATTATAGTTTGGTACTAACATTTATAATGTGGGGCTTGATATACGTATATGGGGAACATCCACCCACAGGTCACGGAACCCCTACTTCAAGAAATTGTTTCAAGCACTGGTGCTCTTGAAGGATGCAAACTCATTAGAAAAGATAAAGTATGATTAATTCATCATTTTTCTCGAGCGTTATAAACCTCTGATTTTTGTATAACTATATTGGCACTTCTTGTTTCATCCTTTATTACTAAGCAACTTATAAATATTATTGTTGGGTTTCAGTCATCATATGCTTTTGTGGATTATTTTGATCGTCGTTTTGCTGCTCTTGCTATTGTGACTCTTAATGGAAGGCATTTGTAAGTAAAACATCAAGATTGTCTCTCTGTCGTCATTCATTAATTGCCTCTAAAAATACATATATATGCAGGTTTGGGCAGCCTATCAAAGTTAATTGGGCATACGCCAGTAGCCAGAGAGAAGATACATCAGGTTTGTTAATGTAATACTTTTGGGCAAGCTAATTTTGTTCAGTAATACCCTTCTTATGCGCCATTTGATCGGTTTTGCAGGGCATTTTAACATATTTGTAGGTGATCTAAGCCCTGAAATTACTGATGCCACGTTGTTCGCTTGCTTCTCTGTGTACTCTACTTGCTCGTAAGTTTGAATGTCACATGATGTTTGAATGTGACATGATTAACAATATACATTTCTAACCCTTTCATTTTCAACTGATTTGGTTTTGTTTGTTGGCAGTGATGCAAGAGTTACGTGGGACCAGAAGACAGGACGCTCTAGGGGATTTGGATTTGTTTCATTTCGGAACCAACAAGTAAGTGAAGGATATGTGGAACTAAAAAATTACCCCCTTCCACCAACGCTAACTGCCATTTATTTTCGTTTTTCTTTTACAGGTTGCCCAAAGTGCAATTAATGATTTGAATGGTAAGTGTGCTGCCTAATGTGACCTTTTAATTAATAAGCATTTCTAGGTCCTCAAAGTGGACATGTTCTGGATTTTTTTTCTTTTTTTGTGTAATTATATGGAGTTTCTATTCTAGGAAAGTGACTCGGGACCAGGCAAATTCGATGCAACTGGGCACCAAAGGGTGCTGCATCAGATGACAAACCAAGGTCAGATACCAAAAGTGTTGTCGAATTGACAAATGGAACATCATGTAAGCTTCCTATGAGATATGATACATATGTTGTCTTATTGTTACATCCATTTACATATGATTTTTATGTGTAGAAGATGGTGAAGAAAAGATAAATGAAGATGCTTCAGAAAATAATTCTCAATATACAACCGTTTATGTTGGTAAGCTTGCTCCAGAGATAAGAATATGAAAATCCAATTCAATAGTTTCATCGTTTGTATTCACGTGTTGCATACCACTAACTGAAAAAAGTATATTGTAGGTAACATCCGGTGATCTGCACTGTCATTTCCATGCTCTTGGTGCTGGTGTTATTGAAGACGTCCGCATACAACGAGACAAAGGTTTTGGTTTCATAAGATACAGCTCCCATGCTGAGGCAGCTCGTGCTATTCAGTTAGGAAACGCTCGGTATCTCTATGGCAAGCCACTCAAGGTATATCACATGTCTTTTTGAAAAAATATATAAGAATCTCGGATTTTCAGCCATGGACTTCACAGCATACGAAAGACAACTGGCTCTTAGAAAAATGGCGGGTGTGCAAGCATTAATGCGTCAGCAGATGGGTGGCGCTGCTGCCCAAAGGGCAGTATATGACAGTGGTTACCCAGGAATTCCCGCCACACAGGCCCCAGTGTACTACCAGTAATAAAACCTCAACACCGAGTCGAGTACGACCAAACTTAGATAGGATTCTCGTTTCTTTCCCATTTTTTTTCTTTTTCTTTTAATGTTCGAAGTTATTATTTATTCAAATGCTTGTTTTCTCATTATTATTATATTACATTTGAGGATGTATATGGATATATGTACCATTTAAATGTAGTATTAATTTAAGAATGCGCTTAGTACATCATCGGGTTCAAGAATTATATAAAGCAAATCTTGAACATAAACAAATTTTTTGCCTTTTTACTCCGGTTATTTACAAAAATTACTATTCCGTATTTATCATACCCAGTTTGTGATCTTGGGTGATACATTTCATCAAAAATATGACGGCAAATGGTCATACAATGGTTCATAGTTGCACCCATATCTATTATCGACTAGATAACAAAAAACTCAGTAGACATCGGTTGACTGGTACGACTGGAAGAAGCTTGTGAGCTACAATACTCGTCTGGTTTCTCATCCATGGATATCTGCCTGCTCCTACACTCCAGGCTACAAAACGCCTTAGGATCTTCAAAACAAATTACTAATATCGACTTGTTGCCTATTCTTATGTTATCTCACCTCTAGTTTTTACTGGTCTAATTATGGCTTCACTAGCAAATTATAAGCCTTCACATAATCTTTACAAGGATGAGTTAGTGAAAGGGTATAGTTGATTCTGGTTACAGATTAAAAGAGGATATCTCATTTTTTTGAGGCAGTTTGTTTCTAACAGATAACAAGGTTGACCAAGGTGGTGGGCCGTCGCTCGATTCACTAGAATCATCACTTAATCATAAAAAATTGATTTAGATGTTACAGTCTTAGTGATTAGGTGATGATAAATACCTTTCATTACCCGTTCTTGTCTAAATCACACATGGTTCAAAAGAAACGCCAAAAGTGTGTATTTCAACCAAAAACCAATAAGCATAAGTTGTTTATTTCATTTAGACATCAGTAGTGCTTATCGTGTAGAAGAAAACACATTAAGTTGGAAATCATTCTAAAAAACTCGATCCCAAACACCCTCTTTAGCTTGAAAAATTACATGCCTGATATCCGTAAGCAATGTAAAAAGATCATACTATCCATGAATAAAGGGTGTTTGGTTTTTCAGCTTTATATGCTTATGAAAAAACATAACTAACGATGCTAAACACGCACAGGTTAATCACAAGTACTTGCTGTTTAGAAAAAATAATATGCTAGCAAGAACTGCAAAAACAATCATAGATAATGTATCGATCAAAGTTAATGTTAATACAATCATCTATACTGTGTAACGAGATGCAAAACATGGAACGTGGTTGCTTGAACCAGATAGTTAAAAGAGACCCCCAACAACAGTGATGAAAGATAATAATGTCGGTAATGGTGGGAACCCATGTCCATGATCAATCTTGGTATATCAAATGAAAATCTACAGTCACGATACATCCCCACCAGAAACTTGAGCGGACTCGTCACTTCCAACATGGTACTAATTTACTAAAGTTATAACATGTTATAGTTTATGCCTATTTCGCAGAGGTTCGGCTGTCAGCATTGGTATGCAAATTAAATGGTGATGCATAATGTGACAAGTAAAATATCAAAATACTGGGAATACACAAAACTAAAACAAAGTTTTTTATTTCACGTGAAATATTGCAAGTACAGTACTGAAGATCAGAAAACCATACCTAGAACCAATACGCCGATTCAAGGTTCCCATCACCATATTTGCAGGGCTCTGTGTATAGCAGTATCTTTTGACTCTTCTCTAATAAAGTCAGCATTAAAAGACAATCAAACTCCACAATCAACTCATAAACGTGGTAATATTACATAAGAGTCGATTTTTTTCTTAACACCTGAGTAAAGATCCTGAAACTTTATGATTTATACAGACTCTACAATAGCCAAAACCAATTATGTTTCTTA
The DNA here is from genome assembly GCA_910596185.1 of Chrysanthemum makinoi. Classification (NCBI taxonomy): domain Eukaryota; kingdom Viridiplantae; phylum Streptophyta; class Magnoliopsida; order Asterales; family Asteraceae; genus Chrysanthemum; species Chrysanthemum makinoi. The sequence goes on along the minus strand of OU343220.1, from coordinate 302,784,359 downwards.
CTCAGCACGCATACATCAGAAACCAGTCAACAACACACTCAGTAATCATGCGTGGACTTATTACATAATTACACAACCGCTCTTCTTCTAATCTGCTGGCTGTGTATTGCCTTGCCTGTTTGAGTCGTTCGGGTTGTAGGTGAACTCTGTTGTATCAAGTCCATACTGTGATCATGCCAACAAAAACAAATAAATCAACAAACCGGAGCAAAGAAAATACATAGAATAAAATGCTTAGTTTATAGAAAGAGGATGTACCTTTTCCCTCATACGTGCACTCCAAGCATCATTTTCTACTGGGATGGCTATCAAGGGATCCAGTAGTAACAGGAACACCCGTGGCTGGAACTGGTTGTGTACTAATCAAAGGTTGTCGTTGCTGTCTAGGCCCATTAATGTACTCATCATCACACTATCATAATGTGCTGGTGCATTTGCAGCACGTACAATTAGAGCTAGCAAAAAGATCAGACCCTGCATTTCCACACATAATCACTATCCAAAACAAGCTGCAGCATTTTTAAAAAATAAGCTTACTTCTCGCTTACCTGTAATATAACAACTCCGAGCGCAACCCATTTGCAGATATTCCAATTCTTCCTCAGAAATCCGTATATGTTGTCAAATTCCCCTGTTTGGTCAATCGGGATTTCCTAAAAACATTTTTTTAAATATTAGATACGATTTGAAACGTTGTGAAGATCAAGGTGTGGATAAAAGATAACTTACAGCTCTCCAACTTTTGTCAAAGAAGATGAAAGCAGCACATTCCACTTCTACCAAGATGAACAAGATCAGAAGTACTGAATACTGCGGTTCGTTAAGGAAATCAACTATAAAAAAAAGGAACACCAAATGACCATCCTTTGATTTAACAAACTAGGCTTACGGGTTTAAAATTTATAAAAACCTTTACTTTGGATTTATATTTTTTTATCAAATAATGAAATGTAACAACGCCATCAAAAGTAGGATACACAGGTGATGAATAGAATATAAGCATGTGAAAGGATTTCAATAAATCCATTTTCATCTACAAACTGAATTTATCATATCAATTAACTCTTCAAGAACCAGACTAAGCCGAATCCAACTACTACACTACTATAACTAGTAGCAAAAATGTGAAATACGTTTTTCTGGGAAACATGACCAGTTCATCACCTCCAGTGATAAACCCTTTGGTCATATAACCTGTCAATGTTTCATTATTATGTAAACAAGTAAGCTCGCTCCTAAAAGATGCCCTAATCATGACCGACATCTGGCTGTGTATCACCGCCGACATTTTCCAGGGACTGATGCTGTGGAGCATATGAGTAAGCAATGACAGAAGCTCCAATCACAATCGACATTCCTATGCAACTCCATAACCACTTCCTCAGCCCTCTTTTCGTATCTCTCTGCCTTCTTGCCACCTCTGCACAAGTTCCCACCAAAAAACTTATTAATATATTCAAGTCAATATAACTTAACTTTTCAAATCATTATGGGACACACCAATTAAAATTTAGACAAATGGTGTTTCGGGTCAACATAACCCATTTTGACCCGTTCCATATAATTACCCCTATTGACTTGTTATCCTCCAAATAACTAGCAGACAGTAAAATTAATTTTTTAAAGGATAATTTAGAGGAAGCATACCCATAGATTCAAGGTTCTTTTGGGACATTTCGTGGATCATAGCTTCATAGAACTGCAGCCTGTCTTTCAAGCGGGAAATCTCTTTATCTTTGGATCCTATGATGACATCTGCAGCCAGCTCAGCTTCTGCCTGTGCTTCAGCTTTCTCCAATCATTGCAGTCGTGCATTGGAGCAGTAGCAATTCTCGAACAATAACAAATAGACACGTACCAGTAGAATCATGACAATATTAGAACCAAACGAACAATAATAAAACATGTTAGGGAAACTTTGGTCGTTCGACGAAATAGTCATTCATTAGAGTTTGTAAAGCTTTTTCACGAAAACGGGTGACAGACTCCCGGGGTTCGGTAGTGCTTGAGCTTGCCGTGTCTTCAATGGAATCGTACACGGCTAAATAGGTTGATAGGGTACTATCGGATAACAATAGTTCGGAAGAGTCGTCGGGTAAAACTAACTCGTCCTCGAATGAAGAAGATGAGGATGAAGACATTTTGTTTCAAGTGTTGTAGTTGATTTGTTTGTGTGAAAATAATGAGAGTGGGAAGTGGAAGATTTGAAAATGGTTATTAAAGTGTATATTTATAAAGGGATTTTTTTTTAATACATATCGGCTAGTTTTATGTGCCGTTCAACGGCTATTTTTCTTCACAAAGTCTCCATGCTGCAGCGGGATGATATGCCGATCTTCTTCATGCCGTGCCATACCGATTTGGTGGCGGCGTTGTTACCGCTCGGCATCAATCCAAACCGCTCCAAACCGCCTAAATTTGTAACTAAGACTTAAAAAGTAACTTATATGGTTACAAAGATTCTCTGTATTTAAGTAAAGGTGACGTACCGTCTGCAAAAGCTACTCAATATAAGCTTACGTATACAAATAGAATATTAACTTACGATCACAAATACATTTGCCTAGAGATGTATTCATGATAATGTTTCATCTATTATTAATTCAAGCGTTAAGGAGTCGTTAATCACATGTTGTGACGTGATCTGTATATCAGTATATATGATCATGAGATGTTGCGATATTTATTTCAACAAAGACGGTGATAGTGTTTCATAAATTTAATAAGTGACTAGCTAAACAATCACAAACTCGTTAACAGGCGTATAACTAAATGTTAATGAACTATTTTACCTTAATAAATGAAACACTTTTTAGTCTACTCACTTAGATGAATTCGGATTTCTGAATAAACTATTTGCTACTTTTATGGCTAAACCACGTGGTTTTAGAATAATCTGAAAAATGTGAATCGAAGGGGCTTCCTCTTCAATACCATTTTTGTGTCGCAAATGCGGAGTTGATTTGATCAAAGGTGGGTATTCGAATGGTTCGAGTCCAATTCCAATTTACGACGAGTGTAAAAGGTTACAATTATATGTCTGTGGTGTTATTATCATCGGTAAAGTAAACACTGTAGAGGTAACTTTTCGGATTGAGCACGCGTATGTTTTTACGGACTTGGTAACTAACGTCTTTCGAGCACTTAACACTAATGATAGAAACGCGTTAGTCTCGTCATAGATTTGATCCCAAGACAAAGCTCTGGTGTGACAGTAAGCATGGGCTTAAGCCAGAAGGCTAAGTAATAAATGTGAGAACAAATACATAGTGAATAAGTTAGTTGAACGTTGAATGAGGTTAGGGTAAATGTGTTGGATTGTGGGAGTTTAAAACACACGTAAACGACTAGAAGTGTGTGAGCCGATGGGGGCACACACGATAAACACGAGAGTACGTGTCGAACGTATATTTATACTTGAATTGTATTACCCGATATGCATGCAACTTGACCCGTTTTCATTAAACGATCCATGAACAATTTTTATGGACTTGGGTCGAATTTGAAGCGGCCTTAGGCCTTGAGCTTCTAACTGATCGGGCAAGTAAATAGGAGGGTAACTTGGGCTTGTGACTTGTCGACCAAGGCAAGACCCAAGCACAAAGGGTCGGTTTTTTGCCTATAAAATAAAAGGGATCCTACACTCCACGTTGCTGCAATTCACGATTATTTTATTATCCTTAAAACCAAAAAGGCAAATTGATATATCATGTACTCTGTAAAGGTGTATAGGTCCTAGGCATGCATGATATGAAATCTTATATACAAATAATGGGTTGGGTTATTTTGACCCCCCTAGTTTTTTAGATTGACCCCTAGTTTTTGAAAATTTTTATTATTTTTTTATAATTTTATTTATATCAAAAACTATAAACACGAAATCTTGAACGATAAATATAAAAGTTTAATAAGTCAACGCTTAAAATTGTCGAAATACGAACGGCCCGAAGCGTGTTGTCTTGAAAAAATATGGGGAGACAAAGGAATATACTACTATGATGTGGCCATAGAGGAGGGTTCAATAGTGTATCCCCAAATAATATTCACTATGTCAGATGCTTTAATAAATCGCATATCTATACATTATATATAAGAGGAGGCATGCCACATAAAATGCCACTTGGCATCCCATAATGCCAAGTCATATTTCCATGTCATCATAATTGCCAACTAAGCACATTTAAGCCACCTAAGCAAAGAATAATTTCCGGAATATTTTTTTACAAAAAATGCATCTACATGGGTTCGAACTTGACCCTCTACAAAGATTAGTTAGCAACTTAACCACTGGATCACGACCATTTTTTTGATAAATTCTGTAACACCAAATCTATATAGGATAAGATTATATTCAGTTTTGAGTTGCAACTTTGGTAAATATCAAAAAACGTATATAATCAACTTTGTTATTAATCATATTCTCTAATACATCTCTCTTTCTTCTCTAAAACCCTAAATCAAAACATTTGTTTCTTGCATAGCTTTGAGGTAGGTGATGACAATACTTTTTTTAACCTAACCCTAATGTAAACCTAATCATTATGTTTTTTCTTCCATATATGGTCTTCATATGAAGTCTTCAATTGTGTCAATGGTTTGTTATGTTCGGAAAAGGTTTCAACAATTGATATTCGTATCATGTGAATCTAAAGGTCTTTATTATGTATTATTACATGTTCCTGATTTTTAGAACCATGTTGTTTGTATGCTTGATATATTGCTTTTAAATCGTATTTGATGCTAATACTTATTGTGTTATGTATCTTCAGACATCAGGGTAAATTAGTTTAATCATTTTATTTATCGAATGTCTTCAAATGTTGTATGCTTTGAAAGTTCGATTATATCTCGATCTTGAATTATTTTTCGGTCTTCTTAGTCTTCAATTGTGTCAATGGTGCGTAGGAGCACTATGTCAAAAGTGTATCTGCAATGTATATTGAATGTTCTTGAACTTGCATTTGATGACGGTACACCTAAAGATCATGATTTTTCACCCATTCAAGGTAAAGCGATGTATGTTGTTGCATGGTTTGGGATGAATTATTTTTGCTATATAATGTCTAATAGATTTGGAACTTAGGGCCTGGAGAATTGGTGGACTTATTTCCGGCAAGCTTTCAAGATCGACATGAAAAAGGCTTGGCGACCTAGAAAAACCCTATGCCAATATCATTCAATCTCATCAATCAAAGGTATGTTTGTCCGAATAGATTTCATTGGATCTCAATGTTCGTGCTCGAGTTCAAGTTTTTGGTCAGTTATTCTTTCTTTTGTAGGTAAATATTAAGCCATGTTCTTATAATAATCATTTGTTAGTCATCTGTATCCTGCCTTCATTTAAAAGCTTGATAATATGGATGTGGTGGATACAAAGGTAAACATATTTTTATTTATTTGAACTTATTCCTGAGTAGTTGTTTGCAGGAGACACCTCCGATTTCGTCATTTGCTTTGCCTTCAGGAACTGGCCGGGTTTTCAGTATGCGCTGTTAAGGTATTAACTAATGTGGCATTAGAAGTGATGAAATTTAAATGATTCATTTTTTGACCCTAATAGTTATTGTATCTTATTCAAGTGTTTCCAGATTTGTAGTGCAATCCTTTGATAGGCGGCTATGAGTTTGTGATTGGGTCCTGAATTTTTTATTTATGTTTGAAAGATGAGGATCAAGCTGATCAATGTCGTCGAAGGCAAAACACTATTTTGCCTTGAGTTGGAAAAATACTTTGATCCCGAGGATATGGATACAACTTATAAGGTACTTTAAATTTAAGTAGTCAGGATGGTATACAACTTTGAATCCTTTGAATACCAACTTTTTTTATTAATAGAGAGTATTTTATAAATATGTTTTTACAGGAAATCAAGGGAATGTTATCTAAGTTGAGTTATATACCATCGACACTTTTCATGACTGAAGTTACATATGTAGAGTTCTTGGACAGAGTTCATACAACAGAGATTAAACTACAAGAAAAGCGTTTATGGGACGTTCCACACCCATTGCTCAATCTTCTTATTTGAAGAAGCAAAATCCACAAGTTTGTTGATAAGTATTTGGCAACATTCTAACAGATACAAGCAATTGAAACTTAAAAGATGCTTATTCAAATGGTAGAAGCTGAGCTTCAAACGGTGGAAGCTGAGCTAGAGATCAGGGAAAAAAAACATATCAAGGTACTTCTTTTGCTCCCAGGTTAACATATTTATAAAAAGTAGCAATTTCAACCGATTTATGAATAGGTACGTTGGGTTATGCCAATGTGATTTTCTAATCTTCGGACTGTAAATACCACTTTTATGTCTCATAATCTGACATACGTCTTTGTTAAGGAAGGAAGTTACGAAATGGTTGTTAAACAAGTGTTCTATTGAAGTGGAACATCAAAAAATGTGGTACATAACCAAGTTATATTTAGCGAGTAATTTGATATGGAAAGAGTGAGATTCTAATTAAAGCATTCTGAATGCTTTCCATTGCTCCTAATAGATAACATGAATACATCTCACTCCAATTTGTTTTTATGGAAAATGCCTTATGCGTCACTACATCAATAAATGCTTGATATTGGAGGCGATGAGATGCGAGGGTTGGGTAACATGTTAAAACGGGTTGTATTGAAGCCTTCATAAAAAAAGAAAATAAAACCGGGTTGTATTGAACAATATATTTTTCGATGCCCAAAATAAGACACGTCGGGTGTGGCAGACCCGTGAACAACCTATTAAAAACTGCAATTTTTATGAACTTTTCATCTAAATTTATATTTCGATCACAATATTCAGGGAACACCTTTAACGGTCTTGATACCTGTTGATAATATACTTTAATCAAATCTATATATGAGAAAAATATTAAGGCAACAATATCTATTAAGGAGAACACATGTGGTTTAAATTGAGAGCATAGCAGGTCTCTTTTCTCAATCGCCATCTGTTAAAACTCTCTGCATTTTTTCTTATCAGTGTTTGTTTAGGTTTACCAAGTGAACTTCGAGTCTTTAGATTTGAAATTTGAAGAGGAGAACATCAACGAGATCAGGTTTGGGTAGTACTTTTTCCTTATCCCGGTTGATTTGGGAACCCTTTATATTTCAAGCGAAAATAAACTTGCATTTTGATCCAGAATCAATATACATAGTCGAACTAAAGATGAAACTCTTTTTAAAAAGATAAAACTGACAACTGATAAGCAAATTACAAAAATATACGGAGGGAAACTAAAGATGAACCTCTTTTTATAAAGATAACAGTTTTTTCATTATATTTAGCGTTAGAAGCTTCGAAAGATATACAGAATATTACGACTCAGGAGGCTCTTTTATGTGACAGTGAAATTCCGTTCTAGATTTGGGGCTTCACTTGACACCATAAGAAGAAAAAGAATGTATAAAACGAAGCCACATCCAGGTTGGGGTTCATTAAGAAACCCGGTTAAGTTGAGTATGTCAAGTCGTTCTCATCTTAGACATTTATGATGCCCATTTGTTATCTGTAACAAGTTAACTGTCTAAAATACAGTCCAAATGGTGAGAATTTGGTTCCCATTCGTCTTGACATTGATATCGTAGGTCGAAGGTATAGGGATACATTTACTTGGAACCATACTGGTAAGATAACTTTTTTAATTTTTTGTATGATCTTGGTCGAAATAATGTAGGACATGATAGCTAAGCCTCAAGGCCTATGTGTTCCCTTATGCCTCACCATAGACCTATACACTAAAGCAAGCGTATTGCTGGTGATATGTGATACGGAATTCATCTTCTTATTAAGAGCATCCTTCAATTGCCCATCCAAAGAATTATTGAAGGTGTTATCGTGACGGGTCTTATCGGGTTTTGATTAGAAAATACTAACCAACAACGCTACCCTATAAGGCCTGTAATGTTAAGATGTGAATGGGTTTGAAGCTATGGGGAGTAGTGAGCAGGATAAATTTGCAGCTGTGGAGTGTGCCACGTAAATTTTTTTTGTTCTCATCCAGAAGTCCTCAGGGGAACTGCAGGATGAAAAATTGGATGTGTACAGTCTTGGCGTGATTATATCAGAGCCCCTAACCATCCAACTTCCATCGAATAGGCTTGGGGCTGCTTAGGTTTGTTCAAGCAAAAACATGTTCTTTAGTCTCTTTTTTTTTTTTTTTTAATTCATGGAGCACAAAAGTCTTAGTGGATGAATTTGATCCACTTCAGCAGGCCAACTGGATTGTTTTATTCACTTGCAGTCTTTTTTTTATTTTTTATTACTGATCTCAAATGAATCATAATTTGAGGTGGTTGGAGGCTTGGAGCTGTGGCATTCCAGAATAAGAAACTTGTAATACATGCTAATACCTCTCCCATATTAGCTTACGTTTATATGACTTTTCAAACTGGATATTATATTTGTTTCTAGGGGGGTTGGTTAATTGACATTATGTATTTTCAGTTTTGAGTATAAACTTTTTATTTTGGTGAGGTGTGAATTTGTTCTAAATCTAAAATGGTACTCCATGAGACGGTTGACTTCATAAAATGTTTATTGCAGGTCAACTTTGAATTCTCATAGTTGCAAGGCATAAATGGTGGCGTGGTACTTTATCATTTAGGTGATATTAAGCGGTTTAATGAGGATGATGTTCTCATTTTTATCAATTTCATAAAGGTTATTTCTTATTTATCTTGCTTGCCAATGTTTAGTTTGATGGTGTTTCTTTGCCATTTATGATGTTTGAAGCTGCTTTTCAGATACGTTTGCAATGGAAGTCGACAAGGGGAAGAAATACCTTTTAAGAATTGCAAACGCAAGCCTGACCGATGAGTTTTTCTTTGCTGCTGCGATGTACAGATTAATCATGTCTACACCAAGCCCTTTACAACCTCTGCTATACTAATCGCTCCTGGATAAACCACAAGTGTTTTGACTTATAACAGGTTCGGCTTGGTACTTCTTGGCGATCGGTACGTTCCTTCCGCGTTCAATTCCTGTTGACAACAAAAGAACAACTGCAATCCTCCAAGACATGCAAGGAACAATGGACATGATAATGTTGGTGCAATCGGATTGCTGAACCTTGCTAAATTTGTTTATGCTAAGCAGGAAAATATCCTCATAATCTATATTTACATCCAATGATTTTAAACTGCTATGTAAATATAGATTGGAAGCATTGCCCCTACACCTGTGTTGAATATGCAAGCAACCATAACTTAGTACCAATTTAGTCATGTAATTTCTGGAATTTTTATGCTTTCTAATTGTGGTATATGACACCATCTGTAGCAAATGCTCCAATGGGTTGAGGATAGAGCTGATACATAGCAAAGAATGGAGCATCACAAGCAGCAATTCAGTCGTCTCTTGCTTATGCATATGGGATTGGTGGGATTTTATTAGAAATTTTTTATAGTAGTAGAGTGGGCGGTGTGGGCTCATGGCGCCTAAATGACGCCCGTGGCCGTAGATCACACACACCACCTCCACTCGTTGTGGCTGCGCCCGTGGGGTGAAGTATGGGGAACGACAGAAGCTTGACAAGAGAGATTTTCTTTTTTTTTTTTTTTTTTTCGTTTTCTCTTTTTCTTTCTTTTTTTTTTTTTTTTTTTTTTAAGATTTGTAAAGTTTTATGGAATAAGGTGAAGGTGAAGTTGATTTGAAAGTTTGGTAGAGTGCTTGAGCTTCGTGGTTAAACAGAAAAAAAGCGAAACTTTAAAATTAGCGAAAACATGAAATACATAATAACCTTAAACATTAAAACTACAGATGGATCCTTTAAAACAACATAAAAACAAAATACATAATAAAACTACTAAACAAAAAGCGAGTCATCCGAGTCCAAACCATCATCACTTGTTGGCGGAGAATAAAACTCCCCATTAATGTATCGACTCTCCATTATGTCGAAAAAGTTGTCTTGGAGTCGAGCCTCCGTGCTTCTTGCTCACGGTGAAGCGACCTCTTCCGCGATGCACCTCTTGCGATATCTCCCTGGCGTTTTCTTCATCTTGTTCAAAGCTGGGAGGAAGCCTCAACTAACCGCTGGTGGTTTGAAAATCCACGTGGACTATTCACGCAGGTGGACTTGGAACAATTAGGAGATGCGGGATTTCAAACCCCACAGGAAGACATTTTACGGTGGTGTTGAGTAAACTTCAAACTCAGCGAGTTGGAAAGTTGGTTTCAGGCAAGTGATGCAGTGTAAGGCTGGTTCAAACAACTTCTCGAAATTTGGGAATTGTGAGAAAAGTCTTTGCGAGACATTCTTTTGTGTGTGTGTGTTATTTGTGTGTCAAACTAATCTTTGGTATGATAGTATATATAGAAAACTTAACCGTTTGAATTCGAATTTAACGTTTAAATTTGAATTACCCCGCCTAACAGTACCCGGTTTTTGAATTCGAATTTAACGTTTGAGTTCAAATATGTTCACGTTTGGGAGATTTTGAAAAATTGCCCAAATTGGGATGTGAAGATTAATTCGATAGTATGTGTTGTTTTTTTTTTAATCGTGATGTTTTATTCCGTATCGTGTTGTTTTTTTTTTCCGTATCGTGTTGTTTTTTTTTTATTGTGTTATGTATTGTATTTTTAATTTGAATGAAATGAATTTATTTAGTTTTTATTTGGAAGTGAAAATTGAATAAAAAAAATAAAGTGGTAGTGGTGGGGCCCAAATGAAGAGGTTGAGGTTTGTTATGAGTGAGGAGGGGGTTTGTTGTGGTTAGTTGTGGGAAAATGAGATGCTGATGTGGCACTGAGGTGGCGCGACGATGAAGTAATGCCTTGTTATGGTACCTAGCACTCTAAAATTTTGTGATTCGCCATCAACATGTTTTAATTTATATTTAAATGTTTGGATGGTGCAAGGGGAGTATAAGAAGAATGTTAGGGATTAGATTTTTCAGAAATTGCTAACAACTGATGCAAACGAATAATAGGTGAACCAACTATCTTCATGTTACTAAAATTTCTATGTTTTAGATATTTCTTATTAGTTGTCATACTAATATTGACTTTTTTTTAATGTAGGAAAGTAGCGAAACTTTATCGGATAGGCATGTGAGGTAGGAACAAGAGTAGCGCTTTGAAAATTGGTGGGGCGATGCAAGGTCCAGGAACCCAAGTAGAGCCTCTGAGCATGTTGATATTACCATCCTTGAACCTAACCGACAAAAGCACTTGACCATTGTGGTAGGAAATGGTATCACGTATTTACCTACCCAACTGATGCATATTTCTTTTTGTTAATGCTTAAGGTTAAACATTGTTATGGTTAATGATGTAAAGCATGCATTGATTGTCGAGATTCATGATAGTAAAATTTTGCTTCAAAAAATATATTAATTGTCTGTTGCTTTATCATGTTATGAGTCGATTACTTAATTGATATTTTCTTTTTGTCATTGAAGGGGTTTCACAAAGTTGGCCATTACTTATTATATTGATTGGAAGTCGAGAACCGCATCATGCTGATGGTTATGCGCCAAGGTAATTCTTTCTCATTTTAGGAAGCGTAGGATGTCCTTGTTGTGAGTTTGACTGATTCGTCCATGTTCAGTATAAAGTATCGTAAGCGCCAAGTTAATTTATTCTCATTTTCAAGAAGCGTGGAAGTTTGTGAATGTGACTCTTACGTGCATGTTTAATAGCCTGTCGTTTAGTACCTAGCTAATTTGTATAGTTTAAATAGCCAGATATGGGAAGGTGAATTGTTTTTGATAAATGTTTAATTATGACTGCGTATAATGACAATATGCTTACAAAGAGTTATTTTCTTGAGGTTTTAGTTAAATGATTTCCGACTTTGGTTCCCATTGAGAATCACTACAAACCTCAAATTTAAAGACTATTATATCATGACTTGCACAAAATTTGGTAGTGGATGGTTTATATTTTTAACACTTTTATTAAAGAAAAAGGAAAAATAACTTATGTTTTTATGTCTTTACAAACACTCGGATTTCACTTTGAAACTTTTATATTTCATTGTTAGCATTTGGCAATAATTGATGTTTGGCCTATTTGCTAATGAATAGATTAATATGAGTAAGTGTTTCATTTTCGTTAAAATGGGTCAATGTGATGCTTAGCTTACAAGTAAATGGGTCATACGGTTCGAAAGTTGCCTAAAGTGTAATTTAATGCATAAAGCATACTAAATCATCGATTTCTAATATAGATGTCTAACAAAAAGTGATTTTACTAGCAAAAAAATCTTTTTCACATTCTAGCGCAAGTGCATTAAGTCTTACGATACTCGAAGGATAGGATCATCCAATGAATCATTGGAGAGACAAATTTAAACCCCAAAGACATATTGCCATAATCCAATTAGCTAGATAGGTTGATCGATAGATATATTCCTTCGATGGCACAAGTTTACTCGATAGCATCCTTTTTACCACTTTATTTTTCGTGCTTAAATTTTATGGAATTTGTTGATTAGTTTTATTTCATTTATATTAAATTGTAGGATAAAAAGTTTACATTTGTGTGCTTCGGTTCTATTTCTTAAAGTAGCACGTATATATAATGTTTCGAAATTGGTTTCGATTTTGCATCTCATTATAAGTCTACAAAGAATACAAGTCTTATATATTAGTTTAGCATAAGTTTTGATGATTTATAGAGTAATTGGACTTTGCTAAAGTCATGTATAAAAAAAAGAATCATGGTACTAATTATTTAGGATGTGTTTGGCATTGTGTTTTAGTTTTGGAAATCATGTTCTGTAGTTGAGACGACTTCATTTGTTTCATAGAGCCCAAGACAAAGCTTGCATCCCAATTAATGATAATGTGCACCATTGTACCTACAATTCTTTGATTTTTAAGGGTTAAGGCCGGCGATTTAATGCCTTTTTTTTCTACCTTAATATCACTAAGGTAGAATATACTCCTTGGCATTTGCATCCTTTAGTATCTCTTAAAATCTTTTATACAATAAGGGAAATCACTGATTTCGAATCAAATTATCAGGTGCTAAAGTGAAGGATGAAGATAGAGTTTCGGTCTCGGGTAATGTTGGATTTTCTATTGTTGTTTTAATTTAAATACGTGTGTAATAAAGTTGTAAATACATATTTGAAGGTGTTTGTTTTTGTGTATTCAAAGATATACTAATAAAAAAAAGTGAACTTATCATTTGCATTCAATTATTTAATATTGATCTTAATATAAAAGATTATTTAGCCTATCTATGCTCTAATTTGCGTATTACTGATGTGACATCAAACTCTAATTAGGACACTATTTACATTATGTGTTAGTATTGTGATTTTAAGATTGAAATTAAAGAAAGATGGTCAAAGAAAAAATGCATTCTTCATATGCGAGGTTCTTCATCACAATAGCCCCAGTAATTTCTTACTCGATCTTTGTTCCCTTATAATTAATTGTGATTTCACTTACAATTACTCATTATTAAAAACAAATGGAATGTATGTGCCGGAAAAACATATCTGCTGCCAAAAAATCAAACGTTTCTTTTCTTTAATTATAGTTTCATAATTATAAAGTTTAACCTAATCCCATCTCACCAAACAACTTTTTTTTTTAATGCTCATCTAATTCTATTCTTTTTTCTAATGCTCATCTAAACGACTTCTTGTGTACCACTTTGAAAATTTTTTCCCTCACACATTCGATAACCGTTTATCTCTTTTCGTTCTTAATGCATTCAATTAAAATTTTGATATGTTTATAGCTTATTTTAGTTAACATAAGTTTTTAATGATATTCATAAGGCTTCTCACCGGCGGGTATATGCTTTGATACTTTATTCTTGCGTACCACTTTGATTTTTCTCTCATATTCGATAACCGTTTATTTCTTTTCGTTCTTAATGCATTTAATAAAAAATTTGGTATGTTTATAACTTATTTTTCGTTAACTTATTTTTTTCTGACAATACTCATAAGTCTAACCCGCACATCGGGCAGTAATTGTTTATCCTCAACTATTTCCTTCCATATTATTTTCCGATAACTAATACCTTCCAACAATAATTATAAGTCGTGTTCGCCTTCCTTATATGTTATTTTCCGTTAACTAATACCCTCCAACGATATTATAAGTCATGGTTTAGAACAAAATGTTAGAAAGTAGTTACCTCCTTTTAGCCGTTTTATGGATTACGGTAACATTAATTATAGTTCTTAACCGTTTAATTTAACTTTTAATAACTTTTTAGTATATATTTGTTCAACTAAATCATAAAAATAAAATTCACAAATCAAAGTACTTACCTGCTTTTAGTCGTTTAATGTATTATGGTAACATCAATTATATATCTTAACCTTTTCATTTAGAATTTAATTACTTTTTAGTATATATTTGATCCACAAAATCATAAAAAATAAAAACCACAAGTCATACCGTCCATCGGACGGTTTTGACTACTAGTATATATATATATGTATATATATATATATATATATATATATATATATATATATATATATATATATATATATATATATATATATATATATATAAGTCGATTGTTTATTTTTAGTTTCAAGTGAATAATACCTTTTAACTTGCATCATAGATTCAAGTGTTTTAAAGGTTTATTATTTGTATAACTTGGTTGTGTTCCTAGTCGAATCTGACATCCAAGCAAGGGGTTTTAATTTGTTTTCTTCTCGGGTTAAAAGAAGACTAAAAGTTATCGGACAAAGGGAGTAATATATATCGGACATAATAGAGACTTGTTTCTTGGGTATTCTTTGTTCGTGGTATTCAAGTAATTCAAGGGGTTGATTGTTTTAAACGTTCTCGACTAGCTCAAATCGAACGTACTTGGTTTAAGTGTTTGTGTGTGATACTCTTCGAGGTATCTATTTTAGATACTTAAGGTTTCGTAAGGTTTCTTGTTCCGTTACTAGAGATCAATTGCCAAGCAAGGTTAGCTTTTCTTAATCCCTTTTAATTAATTAATATTGTATTAATTATGTGTTTATTAATTACGTGTTTAATCTAATTGCAAATACTAGATCCTTATCCGTTGAGTACTCGTAGAGTTTACCGGTTAACTTGATCTAAAATCCTAACAATTTGTACTATCCCAACTACAGTACCTAACAATATGAGAAAGTGACGAGGCAAGGTACGCCTAGCCTATGTGTTAGGCATTAACCCACGTGGTGGATATTATCGCGTAATATCCGGGTTAGGCGGCTCATGT
Source organism: Chrysanthemum makinoi (assembly GCA_910596185.1). NCBI lineage: Eukaryota > Viridiplantae > Streptophyta > Magnoliopsida > Asterales > Asteraceae > Chrysanthemum > Chrysanthemum makinoi. The sequence continues at coordinate 302,769,187 of OU343220.1, read as the reverse complement.
ATGGTCTTGATAGGGACTACTGGGTAAAAGAGTGCTCACATTCGTGACCCTTAGCACGTCATCTATCCATTATGGTCGTCCGGTCAGTATTTTTTCAGACCAATGTCTTTCGAACACGTGAAGATATTTGTCTTCCAGTTCGTATGCTTCGGAAACATGCGCCAACATATCCAATAAAGATTCCTTACTACCATTTTCATATTCGCTAAGAGGGTTGATTGAATTGAATCGATACTCAATTTTTTAATCTTGTGTCAAAGTTGTAACACGAGAAGCCACGTTCGGGAACTTGCCTTTATGGATGAAATTGTAATAGAGGCCCCCATCTTTTAACTTAGCCGTTATACGCACCAATGTCGTTTTGGACCACTCAAAATTTCAGACTTGTTATTCTTATTTAGGGACAAATAATCCTCAGTGACTACGAGTCTATACCATAAATAATTTACTGTAGTTATTATTCAAAATGACGACTTCTGTATAGTTGATAGTAGCTATAAATAACCATCAATGTGTTTGTAATCATACTAAGTAATAGTAATACCTAATAGCTTTCATTGTGGAATATTTAAGCGCATCCATCATGAACGTTTAAAAATAGGTCTAAAAACATATGAAAAAGTTCATGAATTTTTGTATTACAATGAGGAATCATTTCATGTCTAGATGGAATGAAAAAGTTTAGATTTTTGAAGAAGTCCAAGAAGTATTTTATAAACAATGTTTGAACAATTTATAAAAATATTTTTTTTTAAATAAACACTTTACTTTCACCTTTACCAAAATGAATCATCTAAACCCGTTTTATCAAAATCGACACTTTAGGCGAGCAAACATAGGGCGAGTAAGCATTTGATCTCCGTGTTGTTTGTCTTATAGCGAGGCGGATGGCAATTAGAAGGGAGAACAAAGCATTTGTTATCCATGTTATTTGTCTTGTAGCGATGATATATGGGTGAAGTGAATTGGAGAGCAAATGGTTTACTCGCCAAAAATGTCGATTTTGATAAACATATTTGAAAGTGTTTATTTCTGTAATTGAGTGTGAGAATTATTTGTTGTAGTAATTGATTTATTTATAATAAACCTCAAAAGTTTTATTCATAGTAATAATATGTTGATAATCTGAAAAGTCTTATGAATTAATGTCATTATAAGAAGTGAAATTTTATAAAGTTTTTAATAGGTTCATATGAATGCTCTAAGATCTATGCTAAATCGAATGGGTAGAGAACGAAAAAATAAGTATACACTTTATTCGTCTTAAAATAAATAATCATATTCAAAATTGTAAAAAAAATTAGTAAATCACACTAACTACATTTTTTACATATTAAATATTATCTTTATCTAAAATATGTTTAGATGTCCATTGTGACCCACGTATATATGTGCAATTCATCTGGTCGAGTTGCCAACCCAAACAAGCCAATCCGGGGGAAGGGACGCGTTCGTTGTAGGTCTCGTATTGGAGGCGACCGACCATTACGACAAACCTAAGTATTGATTTTTCATATATGACTCCTTTAAAAACCTAAGTATTGGAGTCATATATGACTCCTTTGAACAATGAAATATACATAGTTATTCATGGCTGGTTGTCTACATAGTTTCTTTTCATCATTTCGTGGCACCTAACACCTCAGGTCCGTTAAAAACATATACTCGCTTAATTATTATTGTAGTAATAAAAAAGGTACTAAATAGCTTTTTAAAACAAAAAGATATGATTATTAGACGAGTACAACCAGGGACGGAACTAGGGATTCTGCGGTATCACGAGACCCGATAATTTTTTTTTCATAGTGTAATTTTCATAAAAAATACTGAATTTTCGGAAAATACACCCGGTCTCAATAAATTATGTTTCTAGTTATTGCTTAGTTAGTTCATCAATAGGTGAAAAGTGAACTTAATTTTCACTAAACTTAATCAAGATAACCGAAAACCGTACTTTTTGTTATTTTATTTCTTTATATCTAAGTTAAAAAAAAAAAAAAAAAAAAAAATTATGCACCATGTCACTTTTAGCTTTAGTTCCATCCACCTCTATTTTCAAAATTACTTTCTGAAGTTCTATTTGTTGTTAGACTATGTGTAGGAGTCTCCTTACTTGTGAGGACCATCCTCACTCGTGAGGACCATTGTGAGACAAAGGGTGATGCACGAGGAAGCAAAAAAAAAAAAGAGATGAAGGGTGACCGAGCTCGCCACTTGGCATTTGTGCATATTTGGGCTCTCATGGATGTTTTTGTTGTTATTTATTTGATTTGTGAGTGTGTGTGAGTATTTTGTGGAATATGTTTGTAAAAAATGAATTTTTTAATAAAGGCCAGAAATGTAGCGCGTGATTCACCATGACAAATTACGATATAAATGATAGAGTGGTGCGGTGGTGTAGTGGTCCCATGGTGGAGGGTTTTGTGGTGAGGTGGATGGTGGTTGATGATATGGAAGAGGAGAGCATTTTGTATGTGTTTTAGGTGAGTTGTGATAAGAAAGTATTAAATATCGGCTTTACATGTCTTTCTCGTTTGACCGTTCGTTTTTTTTTTTTTCGACTTTTAAACTTTATTTGTTTTTATGTAGTATAGATATAGATGTGAAAGAAGTGATGACCATTGTGAATGAAAACTGAGAGGAGTAATGATATGATAAATGATGATGTGACGTTAAGATGCAAGGTGAGTAAAAGTCACTATTACAAATAATCTTACAAGACGTTGAGATGCAAGGTGAGTAAAAGTCACTATTACAAATACAACTTTTACCTTTTACATACAACTTTACTGCACCATACCTACAAATTGTTGCAGCTGTTTTAATTTGAAATGTCATACAAGGTTTTCAATATTTAATATTAGTGTAACATCTATGTTGTACGGGTAGGTCTTAAAATATACTTTACATGCTGTTAACATCATGTTTATAACTTTTCTTATATTATCAAGTACAGAGACACATTCACGGGTAACGAAAGTTGACCATAACATCATTTACTCGTCGTATATAACTAAGATAATTGCATAAACTACAATAAAAAATAAAACAGTATTTAATAAAGCGAAAGTGGATGTTTAATTAGTGGGTTGGCAATACATCACGTCAATAATGGTTGAAAGTGGCAAATTATCTTATCGTATCACGAGTTTAAATAATATCATATCGTAAAAACTATGATACGATATATCGAGTATAAGTGGGGAATGATGGGACCGTTCTCTGATAATGAAGTTTTTATTTTTTTTATTAAAATATTAAATATCTTTAAAAATCTAAAATGAAATATAGATTCGGCTTGGCTTGGCTTGGTTGAGCCGATAGAGTCAGCCACTGGCCACTGCCATGACACGTGTACAGTTGCTTTCCACCGTTTAAAGTTGAGCAAAGACTAAAAGAAAAGATAAAATGGGAAAAGAGCAAGACAAAGAAAAGAATAAATAAAGGTAACTTACAAAAGTCCTAGTCAATTATTGTTGTCCTATTTTATACCGACGGGTCGAATAAGTTGATAAGGATTAGAAATTTGTAATACTTCATATTGAGTTAATCTTAGTCGAGGTTGAAAAAATTGCTCGATAGTTAGGCGGTTGATCATTTTGTAGCTTGTAATCAGTTTAGACTAGATTAATAGGATTGACATTTCGAACAAATTATGGGCATTTCGATAAGTTTTAAGTATTTTCAACAAGAATTTTCTTTGAAAAAACATCTTGTAATAGATATAAATAGCAACTATAAGTTATTAAAACAATTTTATGTCGAGTTTTGGTATTTCTGGCAAAATTTACATGATCTGAAAAGTTTGATCACGGTTGAACGTGATTTACCGCTATTGACCATAGTTAACCGATTTACACAAATTGAAAGGGTTGACGCCCTTGCAGCACCTAAGCGACGATTAATCGGTCTTGAAGGCCTTTTTTTGCAACACTGATTCTTAGTATTAGCTTTAACATCTGGTTATGTAACTTTAATCATATAATAATCACACAACCAAGTTGGGTTCCGGTTAATATGTTTGGATTTGCGCGTTTGTGAGTTGGTATAATTGCAATCTAAACGCGACATGTTTGTTAATTAGGGCGAGAAACTCGATTCTAACTCGAAACTTGCATGGCAGGTTAAACTATTCATATGAAGTCCAACCCGTTTTATTTTGAACTTTTCTTTTGTAAACCAAGGTATGTTTGGTAAAAATATATGTTGTTGAAGCTAGAGATGGATCAGAAGCTACATATTTAGGGTGTGCATGGGGCGATTTGGGGTGGTTTTTGGCTAAAATCAAACCCCGAACCGGAAATTCGGTTTTAAGTTTTTTAAAACCAAACCCTTCACCAAAAGTTCGGTGTGGTTTTTGGTTTTTTGCTGTTCGGCTTTCGGTTTTTGGATATCCGAAATTTGAGTTCATGGCTTTATGTTAGACCCATTATTTTAGCTAAGTTTTATAAATTTGGATACCCAAATTTTCGGATAAGAGTTTTATATATCCGAATATCCAAATATCTGTAATTTTCGAAAAACTTTTATATCAGTTGTAAAACTGACATTTTATAAAATCCAGCGTTTTAGGGGGTGTTTAGGATTGCGGCATGAAACATATTTTCTGATTATTGCGTTTCTAAAACGCAATAATCCACCTTATAGTGCTTGGCAATCTCAAACTCATAATCACTTTTTTGCGTTTTGAGGGTCTCAAAATATGGTTTTAGAAAAGCATCTTCCCACCTGCTTTTTGAAAACGCCATTTTCTTCTTGAATGAAACATTACCAAATTACCCCAAAAGCACATCTTACTACTCTTCATAAAAAAATATAACGGTAAAAAAAATTATAGCTAAAACATGATTTGATAACTTTCAATCTTCACAAATAACTAACAATGATTCCAGTGAGAGACACGGGCAGTAAAGCGATAGAGACAAAAATCTTGAAAAGTATTGTTGGGGTTCAGCCAAATAATTTTTCGAGCAAAGATGCATATAGTAGTTTTGAAGGTTTTAATTTTTAATGATCATGGATGTGTTATTTTTAGAAAAGAAAGGTAGGTGATGAATGTGACGAAGATTTTTAGGAAAGGAAGGTAGGTGATGAAATTGTGAAAGATGCAAAATGGTTAGATAAATGAGAAATAAGTTAGATAAGTTTAATATATAAAAAGAATGATGAATGTGTCTTGTGTTATACAGTATTTAATATTGTATGTATATTGTAAGTAGTGTGTGTTAAATTTTTGATAGCTAATAAAATTTGGTAATGTCATTTTGGTCATTTTACATGCTAACTTGTAAAATAATTTGATTTTGCAAAACACTAAAAAATTGATTATCTAATTATTGCGATATCAAACAGCATAATCAAATCCAAACACTACATTTTACAATCACGATTTGTAACAGCTGATTATTTGATTATTCATTTTCAAAACGCATAATCTATTTTCAATAATCAATCCCAAACACCCCCTTAATAAAGTTTGATTATTTTTTCGGATATCCGAATACGGATATTTTTTGAACATCTAATACCGAATTCAAGAAATCCTAAAGTGTAAGTTGAATATTTTGTCGTAAAATAATATGATCACATAACATGTATATAAAGATGAGATATGCGAACATATATGAAATAAATAAAACTAAGACAAAAATACACCGTTGGTCCCTAAACTTGTCCAAAAGCATCACAGGGGCCCCAAACTTGGGATTTTAGTCGCTGTGAGTCCAAAACTTGGGTTTTTGAGGCCGATTGAGTCCTTTTGACCATAATCCATTGGTCAACACCGTTATTTGCTGTTTTGTTTTGTTTTTAGTTAAGGTCATAATGGTCATTTCATATATTTTGATTATTATACTTTTCTTCCTCATTTTTATTGCAACTCTATTACTTTGTGATCTTGTTTCTCTTGTAATCAGTAAGCAAGTGCATACCTGCCTTCATATGTACACAAAATATATTAGCAATAATTAAGTGGTGTTTGGTGCAAATTTCCAGGACAAGATATATTATAGGACCAGTCAGTCATCTCTTGATGCCTCTCTTCATATTTCGCTTAAGAAGGCAGATGCAGATGTCATGAACCAAATGTCAAATTTCATCCCCACAAATGAAGATTGTTTTAACGAAGCATGTTCGATGAAGGTAAACCATGTTAATGTTTGCATGCATATAAATTCAATTTATAATAGGTAGCCTTAAATTTTACTTTCTTTATATTCAACAGCCAAATAATAATGGTATTTGGCTGGTTGTATCTTACTAAGTGTTTAAATAATGATTGTTACCCAAGACTGCTGGCTTTCACCCGTAACTTGGAAACTTTTGTTTTTTTTGTGTGTTACTCCGGTCTTATAGTTGTCATGAGCAGGCTCATCTTTTTAGAGGAATGTATGTTTCTTTAGTAGAAGCCCTTTCATAGGTCAAATCTGTCGTTATCGTGATGTAATGTCTTGTACCTGATTGTATTAAGAGTCTTTATTGTACATTCTAATTGTGTAAAGCTTTATTGGCTAAGCAGGTTAAACAGATGTGGTTTGACCTTTTTTTGGTCAAAGATAACTCTTGTTAACTTGAAAAATGAAGATGGTTGGTTGGAACATTTTGTTTGTATGAAAAGGTCAAGGTTTTACAGTTTCACTTTTTTACTTTTCGGATAACATTGCCTTCTTTATATCATGAGAGAGCACTTCCAGTCTCATCTACTTGGTGAAACTAAAACACACATAAAGCAAAAATGATTACACACCACACCTTTAAAGGCGCCTAAAAGGTTTCACCATGACTGATTTCTTTATTTATGTTAGGAAGTGTGATTTGGACTTTTCAAAAGCGAATAAGTCATCCTTCATGCTCTAGACACAAAAATGTACAAAGGATGATCTGACACGAGTCAAGCCTAGTTTGACACAATTACTTTACTTTGTTTAGCTAAGTACCTTCTGCGTAGTTCTAAAATGAAGACAATTAACATTACAAACTCAAAAAATATCAGCATTACAAACTCAAAAACCATTTGGATTGTTAACCGTAACTTCCTATGGCAACTGTACATTCCCTTCCTTGTAATTTGGTAACGATTTTAGTCATCAACTCTAAAAAACAACCAGAATAATAACATTAACAAAAAAGAATACAACTTGTTATTTCATACACATTCTTTTCATTTATTTCCAAAGTTCTTCCATTGGGATCCCACGTTCACGAGCAACTTCGCTAAACTGTCTCATTTGTTGGACTGCCACAACAGTTGCCCTAGCATTGTTAAGAGCATTGTTGCTTCCAAGCTGTTTCCCTATAGCATTTTCAACGCATGCCATTTCTAATACAATCCTAACTGCACCTTCAGCAATGACACCGGTATCTGGTGATGCTGGCCTTAGCATCACCTTGGCTGCAGCATAGTCTCCATCAGACCTGCCATTGTTACAATCAAGAGGATAATTAACATGTCAAATGTACCAATTGTTTATTTACAATGCTACATAATTTAAACACTAAAATACACTGTTGGTCCCTAAACTTGGCCACAAACGTTGTCTTGAAACAAAACATGGCATTTTAGTCGTCAGTAGTCCAAAGTATGGGTTTTTTAGGCTAAACTCGTCCCTTGACCCGTAATGCCCAGGTCAACGTCTGATTTCTGTTAGTTAGTCGAGAGTATTATAGTCCATAAACATTTATACCACACCTTACTTAAATCTAACCCAACCTAATTCCTTATTTTAACTACCAACATAGAAGGGGTGATTATTTTGAGCTGATTATGCCATTACACCCGACATTTTAAGTATGACTTTATAAAGGTCAACTGATAAACTAGTATGATCTCACATAATTTAACCTATAAGACAAACAAACAAATATTATACATAACTAACTATTTAACAAGTTGACTTATAACCGTCAACTATAGATTTAATGTCCGATACAACTGGAAAATAACTAAAACTAGTGTGTCATTGTCTGATACAAAGTTCTACTGACATTTCACAAAATATAAAAGATGATGCAGTTTCCACTGCAAACCCTTCAAATGATTTACACACTAGTCTTCGATATCCATAAACTGATGAACACACAAAACATGAACCTTAAAGTGATGATGATCTTTGCTACCTTGTCTACAAAAACAAGTATGCAAACAACAAACATTTAAGTTAGGTACTGTACTATTACAACTTAAAATAATTAAACACATGACATGGTATTCATCATTGAAACATCACATAGGATGGCCTTTGAAGAAAAGTGCAAGGATGCAGTTTGTAATCCTTTCTCTGCTTCTAAAGGGTGTCTTAACACCGCTAGACACATCGGCAATGATACGAACCCTTGTTTCAACACCTGCAGCACCAGCCATGTTTTCAACATCAAAACCTGCAAACTCAACCATTTTAGCCTTCCCTTTCCCATCAAAACCTCGCTTAAAATGTTGAACAACATCTTTGCCCTTTTGTTTTGTGCAAAACATCCTCTTCCCTCAGCGACTTTCCTTTTCCCTTATTCCCCCATTTTTATCTACAACCCCTTCTTCTTCTTTGATAAAAACACCACCTTTCACTGTTGGTGTATTGGTTCCTCTGCATTTTTTCCTATCTATCCCCTGCCATTTACGTCCAGTCCTAAAAGATATTGGAGTAAGCATTCGAAAGTTAGCATCTTGCTCTACCCAACCCACAACTTCAAAACTTATATTTTTTAAGCAAAATTATGCTAACTTTTGGGGCTTGTGTGCAACAAAGATATCAACTGACTCATGTGTTTTGACGGGGCAAACAAAGTATGAACATCATCATCGATATGAATCAAATGCAAACCATTTTCTAGATATTCTTCGGATCCGCAATAACAAGCGCCCATTTTTGTTCATTAATCTCACGATAATACATTATCAATGCTTGAACTAAATATATCCTTATCCTTGGTAAAGGCACACAAATTAATTAATGAACCTCCTTCTTACCTGAGTAGGCTATAATCAAAAAACCCATTACAGTGGATTTTGAACAAGACCTCACCTTCTTCTTCTTCTTGAACATCCTTAAAAGTTGACACAAATATGCTTTTGTCTTTCATGGTTTTACTTGGTGTTTTCTGAATGTGTTTTACTTGATGTGTGTTTCGGTACGTGTGTTTAGGGTTGTGTGACGAGGGAGGGGAACAAACAAGAGGGTATACGAATAGCTTTTCTCTGGTTGAGTTAGATTATAGTATAATTGTTTATGGACTATAATACCCTCGATTAACTAACAGAAATCAGACGTTGACCTGGGCATTACGGGTCAAGGGACGAGTTTAGCCTAAAAAACCCATACTATGGACTACTGACGACTAAAATGCCATGTTTTGGTTCAGGAAGACGTTTTTGGCCAAGTTTAGGGACCAACAGCGTATTTTAGTATAATTTAGATATGTGCGTCAGTCAAACAATTGAATATATGAGTTTTATTTGTGATACTTGGTTGCCAATTTTGAAACCTTAATTGATTGGGTTATATCTTAATTCTAAAAAGTCAAACGGGTTAAGATAAACAATAATCGAAAAAGGAAACCATCGTATTCATCTAATGATACCTCCTAGATCATTTGACAAACTTATGCAATGTAGTTAAATCATTAATCAGAACCTACAAATTAACTATAAGAGGACTGTATTACATGTGAGGAAAGGTCAAGTACTTGGTCATGGGAACCGTAACTATATTCCTATGAGCATTTGTGGCAGATTTCTGCACAGCTGTAACAACTTCTTTAGCCTTACCGACACCAACACCCACATTACCTTTCTTATCACCAACAACTACAACTGCCCTAAAATGCAATTGTTTCCCTCCTTTCACAACCTTTTTCACCCTCCTCACTTGTAGTTTTGCAGTCGTTTAGTCAACAATCAAACAAAGATATGTTTTAAAAATCAAAACCAAGTATCACATATAGCTTATAATTTTTCACTTAATACTAGGATAAAAAAAATAGTTTGAACAAGTGATTTTTATGAGGCAAATTTCCTACTGATATACAATTACCATTCCATAAACCTAATCAAAAACCTTCACATCGAAAACCCAAAAAGTCAAACTGCACCCTTTGACATGTAAGGTCAAACCCATTAATCCTAAACTATCACATTATTCAGTAACAAACTATGAACCAACATCAACCTAAATACAACACCTATTAAGGGGGTGTTTGGAAGCACTTATTTCTTGAGCTTATGAGCTTATTTGAAATTGAAAAAGCTCGTATGCTCACTTTTTTTTAGCTTATTAACTTACCAACTTGAGCTTATGGCCCATAAGCTCAAGTAAAGAGGCTAGTAAGCCAGAAAAATGAAGAAATAAGCTTTCCCAAATTCAAATAAGCCCATAAGCCTGAAAAATAAGCAATTCCAAACATCCCCTAAACCAACAACCCAACCCACATTTCACAATCCAAAACACAATCTCCTTATTCGAAATCGAAAAAGCTCGAAATCTCACTTTTTTGCCTTATGAGTGTATTAGTTTGAGCTTATGGCTTATTTAAAAACATAAGCTCAACTAGATAAGCTAATAAAACCAAACATAAAAATCAAACCATTGACCAACAAAAAAATGTGAAACCTGAACAACTCTTTCTTCAAGGTTTGGGGGTGGGGTAGGTTTTACAGGTCAAATTATGTATTTTGGTAAATGTTGAAAAGGGTCGGATCGAGGTTGATCTCCAACCCTTATTATCTGTGTTTATAGTCTAATAGTGTGCCATGTCCCTTTTTGTTCTAACATTAGGTAGGGTTTCATGACATGTAATCAAACTTTAACCTCATATTCGCTTGGAGCTATGCAAGAATAACTTTGACACACAATCTTGTACACAAAAAAGATGCAGGGCCTTGACAACTATTATAATCAAGGTGAGATGACACATATGTGTGTTGCACATAATGCAACAGAATACATTTGGGACCAAGTTGCTATACCTCTTCGTTTGGCAGTGAAATCTACGTTGAACAAGTTGACAAAGACGCTGGAAATGGGCTCGATTAGACCTCTTTGTGTAAGTATGCCCTTGCTTACAGATTACAAGAGAAACAAGATCACAAAGTAATAGAGTTGCAATAAAAATGGAGAATAGAAGTATAATAACCCAAATATATGAAATGACAATTATGAACTTAACTAAAAACAAAACAAAACAGCAAATAACGGTATTGACCAACGGATTACTGTAAAAAGAACTCAATCGGCCTAAAAAACCCAAGTTTTGGACTCACGGCGACTAAAATCCCAAGTTTGGGGCCCATGCGATGCTTTTGTATGGTTGTTAGGGACCAACGGTGTATTTTTGTCTAAAACAAACTTTACGAAATTACTATAGTGTTATTTAAATAAACACATGTTACGAATATCTAATCTCTTAGTTTTTCGACTTTGGCGATTACTTTATCAAAATTAATATGTATACATTTTTTTATTAGTTTTATGAATATTAGTATGTGGCGGTTTGGGGTTTCATATAAAACCAAAAATCAAACCAAAAATTTCGGTTTTTTTTATTAAACCAAAACCACACAATCGGTTTTAGAATTGGTTCGTTTTTTATTTATTTATTTTTATTTTTGGTGGTTTTTGGTTTTTGGTTTGTTTTTTCAGTTTTGTCGTTCTCCCCTACTACATATTATGGATTATTTTTATGAGTACATTTGTTTTAACATATTATGTAAAATTATTTTATTTTTTAAAGCTCTAGATAATTTTTGTCTGCAATCAAAATTTTCTACTAATCTTATTTGTTAAAGATACTTTAAGACATGTGACAAATCATCAAGTTTCAAATTTTCAAGATAACTTTGACAAAAAATAAAAAATAACCATTTTTAAGAAAACACTCTCAAATGGTCGTTTGAGAAAGCGTGAGGCCTTTCTCATTTGACATGACAAAGTATATATATAAATATCACTCTCTCTTTTTTTGAATGAATAAGTCTATCCATAATCACTAGAATCATTCTTACAAGACTAAAATTTATAATTCAATATGGCAAATCTGATCAAATTGATATCTAGCTTTTGTTGAACAATAGATAACCAACAATGACTATGATAGATCATATTAAATTGACTATACATGAGCATATCCAATGTTTCCTTCTTTTTTTATTTTCTTTTTTTTCTTAAGAAAGACAGCAACATATTACCAAATAAATAAAACATCACAAAACAAAAGCATCCAACTTTCTTAATCAAGTCGATTAAAGGAGACGGGACCTAAAAGAAAAACCACGTCGACCACGTATACGCCACCAAGGCATCAAATGGTGATTGTTGTTTCACGAATGTGATTTACCATGACTATAGAACATACATGAAAAAGTTTTTCCATTACACGACTACTCGATGGTCATTACAGGATTGGCTAGTTAATTCTTAACTTCTTAATCCTAACTTCCACATTTCACTATATCGAGAAAGCTTTCAACCTTCCATTACATTATACATATAAATAACTTAGTGGCTGTAGATGTTAAAGGTCATGATACTAACATGTCTATACAAGCTCAATGTTACGATTAATAATAGTCTTTTTTTTTTTTGTATCATAGCTTATAAGAGTCTGGTTATAAATATGGTAAATTAACTTAAAATGGATAGGATATAAGAAAGCCCAAAGAAGACGTTGGGCTCAGGAAACGGGCCACGGCCCAAACACTTAAATGCCAGTCAAAATGGCTACCAAAGTTACCAGACAAATCATCTAAGTTATAATATCGGCCTTTGGAGTCTAGTAAAGCCTTAATTAATCATCAAATTTATCCGACAAAACCAAACACATAATAAAAAAGCCCAATCCTATATCTCATTTTTTCGGGTAATCACGGGTTCTGCTAGCTGACTAGCCAACGAGCTTGGGTTCATCGCCACACAAACTCAAATGGGGTAAAGCCTCTCTTTCGTAAGTTGTCTCCGATTTGTAAGTATTATAATGTTATAGTCCAAAATTAAATGTAAACTTGATAACTTTTGAACAATGTACTGAATGTAGGATAGCTGTTTATTTTCAAAAATACATGCAGGATAACTGATTTTATGCTCATGAGTCATGACATTATTTCGATTTGTATGTATGTAGGTTATACTTTACGTCCATGTATTTATGCTGCTGAAATGTGATCAAGATAAGTAACGATTTGCCGTTTAAAAAAAAAGATAAGTAACGATTTTACTCAATGATATGTAGAGAACACAAAGTTAAGAATTTCGTACCAAAAAGGCAGGATGTATATTTGATGATGGTTTCCACTTATTTTTCTTCCCGAAACTTGACTCATGCGAGTATAAGTACTTACGTACACTTGATAGCTAGAGAACCTGAAAAGGGTTTATTAATAATTCAGGGTGCGTTTGGTTATTTCAGTACATAATGTTTGGTTAGTGTGTTTATTACTAAAAAGTGGGTATCAAACGCACAAATATAGGTATCTTATAAACCCATCAAGTAAGGTGGGTAACCCCGACCCCCTACCGCCAAAGTGCAAATGAAAAAATTGGTGTGCGCTAAATCATGATTCTGTGTGTTTTTTTTTTTTTTTTTTAGGTATGGTGCTCTCAAAAATTAAGGTTTTGGCTTGAGTTACTTGAGAAGTTGTTTTTGGGTATGTGTGTAATGAAAGAAGTGAAAAGGAAAATGATGAGATAACAAGACGTGACACATAGGTGACAGTTGGCTTATGCCACTGCAACTTATGCTCTTAGACTAGTGCTTATGGCGACCATGAAGGGTGACCAACTGGGTTGCCGATCGCGTCCCACCATTAGGCCAACCGCTAGCGACCTGAGAATTGTTTTTATGGTCGGGTAGCCGACTATCTTATCCTCCCCCATTTTTAAATTTTTTGAACGTTGGGTTGTGTCCCTTATTAAAAAGAGAGATTGTCTAACAAGTGCCCTAAAGACATCGTTTAAGATGCATTAATTTATCTCGAACGTTCCTTTAAATTTTTTTTGAAAGGCTGGTAATGATATTAGCACAACTCCATGCAGGAGACAAGCAACAATTAGAGATTGTGCAATAGCCATGAAAGAGAAATGACAAACCAAGAACAATAGAATCTACACATTATTACAAAAAAGATAAAAAGGTTTTGCTGTCTAACAAGACCAGTTAGCCTTCTTCTTACTAGAAATACGGGAAGATATCCATAGATGGGAGAGACGTTGGATACTTGGGAAGACATCCTCCACTTTCATCTTATTAATCTTGTCAAGGGGAGCATTCAGAACTCGATTCCTCCAATTCCATAGGACCTATATACCAATTTGAAATACATCACGGAGAATCTTGGCAAGGGTAGAGTCACCACTAACAGTGAGGTTCCTACCGGCCACATCGCCAATAGAGAAGGACGAAAATGAGACCGGATGGTGGAGGCTTCGCCAACTCCAAACCACCAACTCTAAACATTCCTTTTAAATTGAAATTTGCATTTAATACACATTAATTGATCTTATAATTTACCTTAATTATTTCTGGTTTTGTTATTAATAAACTTAAAGTCTCTTTATTTAATCATTTAAAATAGTGCCCTAAGGGCACCGTTAGACAGACCTTTAAAAAACTTTTTTTTTTCAACTATTTATTAACTAAAAAAATGTCTTAAAATACTCCCAGAACTAAAACATCAAAATCCTGATGACAACCAAATGTTCCAATAACAATCAATCCCAATTTCATTTTACAAGGCCAATCACCACCGATTAATTTCTCATACCAATCAATGTATTCACATCCCATGTACCTACCTAATCCGTAATCGGCTTAATGGTATAACCAAAAAGTACAAAATCAAATGTATCATCGACATATATCATCACCACCGTATAACCAACCTTCTCAATCTTCTCCGTTCCCGTCTTTTAATCTTGATGACGATCTCGAGCCGTTATGGGGAGCCGCTTCTCAACCTTCTACACCCTTTCTGGCTCAAGCTTCGGAAGGTCCATCCCAACCCGTTTGTTCCGACTCTCACGTTGAGAAGGTAACGCCCGTCAAAATGAAGTATACAAAAAGGGCCACACAATCCAAGAAAAATGAAAAAAGATTTACATGATCTATGGAGCCCTGAAGAAGAGATAGCTTTATGTAAAGCTTGGTAGATGTGTCCGAGAGTAGCGTTGAAGGAAATGCTAGAAAAGCTAAGGGGTTTTGGACTCAATTAACTGAGTACTTTGTAAATGAAATGAAGGATGCAAAACGTTCATATGATTCATGCAACTACAAATGGAAAATTAGGCTTCTTACTAAATTTCTCAATTTTCTGGGATTTACAATTCCATGAAATCGAGGCCAGAGAGTGGTGCATCTGAAGATTACTATATGGATTTAGCACATAAAGAGTATCTTGTTACTTACGGTTCGGCCTTCACAGCGGTTGTGAGTGCTAAAGATTGAAGGAAAACCCAAATGGCAAGGTAGAAGTGCCATTTTTTAATCAAATTAGGAGGTTCGAAAAAATCAAGGACATCGAAACCACCTCACCACGGCCTTTAACTCAACACATATTAGTTTGGATCTGGCAAGTAGCTGATTCATAGGATGTAGAAGTTCGGGAGCTTCGACGTATGGGAAAGTATAGGTCAAATAAGAAAGCATCAACCATTTAATAATAATGGTGAAAGCTAAAGATACATAGCGTTGATTTTTGAGAACTCACAGGTAATGCATAACGAATTTTGAAAATTACCATTATGCGCGTATACTTTCAAATTAGGAACAATTAATACAATTATGACCGGTAACTAACAGTTACGGTCACAAACTCAAAATAGCCAATGGTCCAGTGACTTGCGTTGACTTTCGCGGTCATCCGCCGACTTTATTTTAGGTTAAAAGTTTCGATAATGATCCTTATGGTCATTAACTTTCAGATTTAGTCCGTTTTCGGGTTTTGTCCGTTGTTCTTACTTTTTGTCCTTTTTCTTACGTTTTTATCGGTTTCATCTGTTTTTGTCCATTTTTCTTACATTTTGTCCGTTTTTATCCGTTTTCTACGTTTTGTCACCTTTCTTTCGTTTTTACTTTGTTTTTCATCACATTTGTTTTTACGTTTGTTAGTTTTTAAATGCGTTTTTATCAGTTTTAATTACGTTTTTATCCGTTTTTCTTACATTTTGTCCGTTTTTCTTACGTTTTTGTTCTATTTCAACATGTTGAAATTTTTTCCAAAAAGAAAAAATTTGGAAAAAATATTCCAAAAAAAATTAGATTTTTAAGCAATTTTGAAAAAAATAAATAGGAAAAAAATATTTAGAAAATTTAAAAAATTAAAAATTGAATAAAAATTTCAAAAAAAAAATTTGAATAAAAATATATTTTTCAAATATTTTTTTATACCGAAATATATTATTTTATAAAAATCTTAAAAAAATATTTGAAAATTTTGATAATAAAAAATTTCAAAATTTTTTTTTAAGATTTTAAAAAAAATATTTTTTAAAAAAATACATATTTGAAAAATATTTTTTATAATTTTAGTATTTTTTCAAATTTTTGAATTTTTTTTTTTCTATTTATTTTAAAATGTAATTATTACAATTTTCATTTTTGGAAAAATTTTCAACATGTTGAAATAATACAAAAAGCGAACAAAAGCGTGAAAAGCGGACAAGCATGTAAGAGCGGACAAAAGCGATTAGCTGATAAGCGTGCGAAAAAGCGACAAGCGTAAAACAGCAGGATGAAAGCAGGGCAAAAGCGTGCGAAAAGCAGACAAAAGCGTAAGAAAAAGCGGATAGCGGACAAAAATGTAAGAAAAAGGGCCAAAAGCGGATGAAAACCGATAAAAATGTAAGAAAAAGCTGACAAAAAAGCGGATGAAAGCGGAAAAAGCGGTTTCATCACGAAGTTAGTGACCATAAGGACCATTCTTGAAACTTTTTAACGAAAATAAAAGTCAGGGATGACTGTGAAAGTCAAGCGCATGAAGTCACGAGGACCATTTCAATCATTTTTGAAAGTTTGTGACACGGTAACTTGTTGGTTAGGTCGCCAATGCTACATTGTTCCAAATTTGAAGGTATAGCGTACAATGGTAATTTTCAAATTGCGTTCATTACAAGGTGATTTACGAAAAATCAGCGTTCATTATCTTTCGCTTTTGTACTTTTTATAATAATGGGAGCGGTAAAATTAGATAAAGCTTGAAAAAGAAGAAAGAATGAAAGAAATCGGCTTACTCTAGGAATTGAGCTTGTCGGGCGAGAACGAACGAACCGACCGAGCAGGCCGAACCGGCAAACCGAAAAGCCGAAAATCATGAAAGCCTAAACGAGAAACGAACCGGCGGACGTCGGTCAGTTGATTTTAATGTCGGCAAGTCGGTTATTGGTTTAGGTGTATTTAGGTGTGTTTTGTGGGTTTGGGTCGAACCCGAACGAAACAGCTACGTAAAACATGAAAGCGAAACCGAGGCAAGCCGGTACATGGGGTTACGGCTTTCATTTTGTCGGTTGATGGTTTTATGCGATCGGGTTATTTAGACCTTTGATGCCATTTTGCTTTACTCAACAACGAGAAATTAAAGCACAGAGGCTTGCACACAAGAGACAACAACTTGAGTTTCAACATGAACAATATATATGACAAAAACAAGGAAAAATGGAGAGAGACATCATTTTCTACACACGAATCCGATGAGCATTTGACCGGGAAAGCTCTATAGAGGTGCTTGGCCTTGAAGAATAAATCAATAAGCGTTACAATTTAGACTATTTATTTAAGTTTGTTTCTAACTTTTATTGTAATGTCTTTTTATTTTATTTGAATTATTATTGTATAATGTCTTTTATTTTATTGCCTTATTATTGTGATGTTTTTTTTAATTATGAATGAAATTTAAATTTAAAAAAAAATTGTTAACGGTTGCGGTCATCGTTAGTTGTTAATGGTTAATATATAGTTTTGGGAAGAAAAAAATGAGTTGTCATTGATGTGACAAAGGTGACCGATGAGAATAGCTGCCACCGTTAACATCACTCTTAAACACCCCGTAAGTTATGCATGTTTCTTCCTTGCCACGTGCACCTGAAATTCAAAAACACATGAACATGGTCTACTTCAAATTTGAACCAAGTTTAATCAAATCTAATGATTTCGAGGAAGTTAGTAACTACAGCACTAAATGTGCATGCTTGATTTTTATAATCATAGATCCCCATGCACATGTCGTCAATCCAGTTAATTAGCTCATCAAAATAAATTATAATTACATAACTTAGATTAGACAAAACATTCATGATGATCTTGATCATGATGTCTCTCCTACCCTTGTCACCATCAAACTATATACAACTTTTTTAAACGATTAAAGTTTTTTTAACAATAAAAAGATACTAACGTACATGAACAAACGAGAAAAAAGCTACCAAGACATTCTATAATATACATGCATGAATAGATTAGAGCCGTCTGATGGATTTCGGAAGCCATGTGCGGTAACGATAAAAAGGCCTCTATGTTTGATGAATTATAATGTAAAAAACAAAAGATGATCAATTTTTTTATTCTCAAACATGCAATCGCGATTTGATGTTTTCTTAATCTTGTATTTTAGCTGTAATCACATAACATTGTTACATAATAAACTTAACCAAAGACTTAAATTGATGCGTATGTAACTTGATAATATATAAAAAGAGGCCCTTATAGAATTGGTGGCCCTGTGTGCAGTCGCCTCACTTGCACAGGGCGTTCACCGCCTCTCGAATGGATGTTGGAAAAAAAAAAAAAAAAAGTAACAAGATTGTGTCTTACTATTCAAGTTTTTAGTCCTAGCCTTTATATCAGTTGACAAATGATCAACTTCATGAAAAGTATTTTTCTTGCTTTGTAAAGAAGGTAACAAAACAAAACGGGGAAAATCATAGATTGGTACTCCTTTTCTTCTATTACACTCTTATTCACCCATAAAGACTTCACAATATTAGATGGTCAAATTGCAGAGCCGTATTTGAGACTGTGCAAAATGTGCATTCGTACAAAAGCTTAAAATTTTAAAGGCTTATATATGTCATTTTATATAGTTTAGGGCCTGAAAATTTACTTTCAACTTCAAAATGTTAACGATATATGAAATTATGTTCTAAATATTTGTTAAACTCATCTTAATGTACTCGAGAGTGACAAAAAACTAATAAAAATTTAAAGACAAATGTTTTCTATATACATTTATCGTCATGTTTAGGCATCATATAAAATTTTGCGCTAGATATCCGCTAACTCAGCTACAATGATTTTCTCTAACTCTTTTCTTCTCTTATTCCAGTTTGATTATAAACAAACAAATAGAAAGGGTATTGGAACTTGGATCTCGAGGTATATTGTACAAATATATATGTTCAAAAATATGATTATTATAAGATCTTTATTAAAGAGTGCATATATAATCCGTTTAAAAATATGCCATGCATTGCATCAGTATTGTCTTCCTTGCATTACTCGAGATCTGATGTAACTGAAACATGAAGAAAGAGGTCATTTTTAAAGAGGCCTTGAATGTGCTCGGTTTTGATATTTGTTCCCCGAATCTTAAATTACATATATCAGTAAATATTTGATGTGAGACAAAAGCATTCCAGATGTATTTTCTGAATGAGAGTTGATACCTATGCGAAAAAAGTTGACGTGCAGTAGGGGCCAACAATTGGAGTGCTTAGGTGACCGAAACACTCGTGAAGTTTTGCAACGTAGTGTTAATTTTTAGTAACGACGGAGCCATGAATTAGGAATAAAGGGGCCAAAATTTTTAATCAAACTAACGAAATAATATAAATAAAACTTTAAATGGATGATCACATACATTTAGGGCTGAGCGTCGGTCCAAAACCGACCCGAACTTACTCGAACCGACAAAACCGAAAACCCAAAACCATAAAAAACCTAAACCGAAACCGAAGCGAATAGGTGGTTCGGTTCGGTTTAGTGTCAACCCGTCGGTTCGGTCCGGTTCTGATGTTTGGGCAAGGTTGTCAAGATAGGGATCCTACCGAGGATCGTTTTACGTCTTTGCAAAATGTGATAAGTAGATGGTCGAGGATCTTAAGATCCTACTAATGTTATTTCTTAATAGTTTATGTTTTTGGGTTTACACATACATAACCACAAATATACGAATCTTTCATATAAATGTTGTCTTAAATTATGATTATAAAATGTTTAAAAATATTAACATGTTGTTTTTGAATTCTTGAACAAACAACCCCACAAATTGTAGGTTTTAGTTTGTGTCAGAAAAGTAAGATGGATCGGATTAGATGGTAAGATCATTATGGTCCAATCGGGATCTATAAGATCTTAACCTTGCAAGATCCTATGTAGGATCCGGATCGTTCCTAAACTAACGTGCTCGTCGTCGTAAGATCCTAAGATCAGGATCGGGATTCTAACAACTATGGTTTGGGCATGTTTTTGTCGGTTTTGGGTCGGACGAAACCGAAAACGAAACCGAACCGAAAGGTTGTCGGGTCGGTTCAATTTTTGTCGGTTTTGTCGGTCCGATTTGGTTTTCAACCTTCCATGCTCAGCCTACATACATTAGGTTACGTACTTAAAATTTTGATAATAAAAACACATTGACAACTAATAAAAAAATATTACTAGATGAAAACTTTGTGCATGAAACAGTGTCAAGCATGTTGGAAGGGGTTGGGCACCCCTGGCTCCCCCGCTATCTCCGTCCCTGAATTTTTCTAAAAAACATCGATTTTTCGTAAATGCATTCATTCCATAAAAATTGTGTTTCCAGTTTTATATATATATTTTTCCGTCCCTGCACACGTCGATTTATTTTCTCGCAACTTTTTCATGCTATCATATATTGTTTCCAACCAGACAAATTATCTATCTACTTTCGAACTTATTAAGTTGTAATTTAAACTAGCATGGGTGATGGGCGGCCTCATGCTTAAGTTTTTTAATGTGTTAAAAGTTTTTTGTATGCTAACAAAAAACTGAAATTGATAGTGACATCCTATATTACCCTATTAAATGCAATAATTCCACAGTCCACAAATGTATGTCCATAAATATATTCCAAAAAAAAAGAAAAAAGTATGTCCATAAATAAAATATGTGGCACGCATGCCATAACATAATTTATAGATTATTAAATTAGACTATATTAATTGTCTTGTTCACAAAATCTAATCTAGTCAATTTCATATGTGTTCTTCCAAATATGCAAACTATCATTTATGTCCAAAACATATTTCTAAGAGAATTCAAAAACTGAAATTTAAATAATTAGTAGCCAAATGGAATACTAGGTATATAAAAGAGCCAAAAATAAAAAGGTGGTGGGTATGACCCGTGAGCCCGTGACCCATTTTATCCCTTGATTGATGCCACTTTCCTCATCAACATTTCTTAAACTTTTTTTTTTTTTTTATATTAAATAAAATATACATAGTGGTAAGAGTTAAACGAGCAACATGCTGCGTCATTAGCCTTTTTTTAATTATAAAGCCAACTCTTTTAAAAACAACATTTTGAACATAAATATCATAACAAAAAAAAAACTCGATCAAATCCACGCAAGCATTTTTCCGTCCGATATTCCAATTTAACCCCTATACATTTTACTCACCACACACTTTCCTTTAGCTATACCCCACAAACCATCTTCTTTTTGGCATTTTACTCCCTCTTAAAACCATTAAAAGATTATGAAATGTCATATCTACCCTTATAAGTTACTCTCATATATAAAACTTCATAATTGTATCATACACTTGATACTATCACACAAACTTTGAGTTGCAAAAATGCATCAAACCATTGACTGGTTCTCTTGGCTAGCAAAAACTGGCCTTGATCCTTCACTTATATACGAATATGGGATGTCGTTCTCTCGAAACGAGCTAGAAGAAGACGATATAGCATACTTCAACCATGAGTTTCTACAAAGCATGGGGATCTCAATAGCTAAACACAGGCTAGAGATACTTAAACTTGCTAGAAAAACAAATGGATCATCAAATGGCTCACACCCCATGTCAAAGCTCATTTTCGCCATCAAGAAAACGAATAGGACTTTGCTTAAGTATATTCAAACATTGGTGCGCAGGGATGAGTCCGCTTTAGTCTTGGTTCAAAAGAGTTATAGTTCAAGATGGAAAGGTACTATGTTAAGAAGGAGCAAAAGATTGGTCTCATATAAACAAGCTCCTCCTACTCTTTTGCTCACTAATGGTAATCATAAGTCTAGCAGTCTTAGAATAAACAGTTTTTCGAGCCCGTTGGTTTATGATATTCGATATGATCAAGAGAAGAAAGACAGCCATGATGGTGATGATCATGCAAGCTATGATGAGCAAGATGGTGGTGGTGAAGGTTATTGGACTAGTGGTCAAGTTCAAGAGATTAAATGGGACACCATGTTTCAGAATTTGAAGCCTACTTGATCCTTCATCATAAAGCACTTTTTTGTGTGTCTACTATTTTCTTGTTTTGAATAAATTATTAGTGGGATTAATGGTGTGACAGATGCTATTTTTCTATGTTCTTCCACCATATATGATGAACTCATAGCACTAGTTTTCTTGCTTTCGGTAAAAGTCTTTGTATTTACTTTAGCAAAGTGTAACATGACATTCCCTTTCAGGGTCTTCTTGTAATGATAAAAGGGTCATGCTTTATAGAATAAAATTTGTATCTTGATCAATTTTTTACATTTTTAGGCCTTAAAACCTTTAACTTATGGCCAACACAAGCTTTCTTCCTTTGGGGAACAAGTCTCTAAATTTACTTTAGCAAAGTTTAGCAAGACATACCCTTTTGAAGGTCTTTTGTAATGAGAAAAGATTCTTACTTTATGCTGTAAAAATTACATCTTGATCAAGATTTTAGTTGTTAATATAAGATTCAAACTCAAAATCTTTATATTTGATGAAGACTTTAATGATATGTACTGCCACCATAACTAAAATATAAAGGTGAGGTGCATCTGGGCCAAGTCAACCCATACTTTTGAATGTTTGGTTACAATTCCACTAGGCCAAGCACACTTATTAGTCATGGGTCCTTTTACTGTCAGCAATGGAAGTTTTGTCTACTACTCATCAAATGCTAATTAGAACTTTTGTCAAACACCACAAAAATTCTACTGTATTATATTTGGTAAAATCAGTATGCACAACAGCATATCAGATTAATAGATTAGATCAGTCCCTCACAGGGTACACAACAGCAAACATATACTACAAAGTAAATACCATGGCAAGTTTAATAATAAGGCTCGCGCCATATGTCTGCACTACAAAAATAGCAGAGTTGTTGGATTATACATCAGCATTACATATTAAACTGAAGTTAGGTTACCCTGCGACTTTCAAAATGATCACGCGCAAGCATAAACAATTGTCTTGATCAAGTCACATGTAACCCTCATCTTCAATGGCCTGCGCTTGTTGGCAAACGAAATGAACCACCAGCGTAAAGCATTTGGTATACGGGTTTGATTCTGATGGTTAGAATAAGGCTCAAGATTGAACTTAAGCCACACACACCAGCGAGAACAAAGAAGGTGAGCCTAAAACAGTTTGGGCCCATGCAAGTGGACCCGCCTTGCTTAGCTTCCTCTGTGTCGTATACATAACCTGCAAGCGTCCCAGAGAATAGAAGAGCACCAATTGGGTTTCCAAGCCCCATGAAGTTGAATATTAAACCAAAATTTTTTAGCCCAAAAAGCTCAGAGCATGTTGGGATCATAACGCCAAACTGAACACCATAGCAGATTCCAAGCAATGGCGTTGCAATATAAAGTGTCCCATTAAAAGCTGATGCATATAATAGGTATATAAGCACCATGATTACTTGAGTTATGGTCGTCAAAAATGTGCGTGGGGTCGTGTTTAACCTGAAAAAAGCAAGATTACAGGTCATTTCTTATAGTCCTTGAACATTATATAATCTTTATCATTAATGCCCAAATGGGTCATGCAGAAAAACATCCAAAAAGGAACGGGTCTACCACAGCCCATTTTGACCCATGATTAACAAATTAGTTCTTTATCAACGAATATAAGATGAAACGAAAAAATGTTTTTGCTGGTCAACCAGATCCAGCCTGGTCTTTTGCAACCTGTACTGACAAATCACATATTTTGATCCGAATCCATTTTGACCCGTCACCCAACCCCGTTTATCTTGGCACCTCTACTTACAATGATGATAAAGAAGAGGTGTCACAAAGCTACACATACGGAAAATGAGTTTACCTTACAAAGTACTCTGAAACAACGCCTCCTCCAAGGCGGCCCAGAAAATTACCAAAACTAAATAAACTCAACAATGTAGTCGTATCATCAATCCCAAGTGAAACACCAATCTGGGCAAGATTGTTGAGAACAGTAACTCCCGTCCCAACACCAAGAAAATTAACAAACCACATAAGCCAAAAATCAGCCTTGACAATCGCTTCACGAAACGTAAAATCCTCACCTCTCCTAGGCTTTCTTTTCTTCTTAAATCTCACCGCCCCTTCACCAACAGCAAGAAGAACATCTACTTCTGAAGCCTCTTCACCATCATTGATATTACTAAGATTCAATCCAGAAGAAACTGGTGTTAGCAACGGTTCAGTCGCTGTTAGACTTTCAGAAGAATTTGCTACCCGGTTAAGCTTCTTGACAGAAGGAAATAAAGTCATTTTGATCGGAATTGCAAGTGGGGCCATTAAAAGAACCACCATAATTGCTATAAAGGTGTAGGATAAAGCTTGACTTAGATTCACAACATCTTTTAATATCGTAGTTGCTAGCAGAAAGACTGCAAGAAGGACACTCGCTAACTGAGTGAAAAGAAAATGGGCGTTTTCTGATGGGTCGGCTTCGTAAGCTGGGGTACAAGGTCGAACGTAATACATCAAAGCCAAACATATAACCGGAATGCCAAGTGTAAAGGAGAGTAATAACGCAGAAGCTGATCCTTTAAGAACCATTGTGTATACTTCAGTAACAACTGCAGCACTGAGGCCAACATAACCTTTGAGAATACCAGCAACCGTTCCCCTACTGACTGGAAAATTCCTCATGTTAGTCACAAGCACCGCGGTCCCTAACCACGCACTGCTGTTTGTGGCAACAACAAGCGCGAGCCACAACTGCATATAGTATCAAGTATCAGAAACAGAAGAAGACAAAAATCTAGTATTGCACTTAATAAAGATTGAAAAAGCACCTATTTTAAACTGTATCAACGAACTTAGTACCAAACTACCAATCATTCCTCAATATACGCAATACGTTAAAAACTTAATTAATACAGTAATTGGTGAAAGGCAACTGATCCTTTTCTAGTAGTTGAATCAACTAAGCCTATAAATGGTTACTACTATACATTCTTGGAATTCAGTGAGAAGTTAAATTTATGAAAAACGTGAGAAGGAAGTGATTCACAGCTTTCGTGAGTCTGCTCAATGATTTAAAGTAGTGAATAAACTTAACAAAAGTTTTCTCACGTTTCTCACAACTATTTAGCTGGTGTTTGGGATTGCTTATTTACTCTTAAGATAAAAACTCAAAACTGCATATCTTCTTTAAACACACGGAAGTACGGAAAAAGCAGATACACACTGAGGTAAGCAATCCCAAACACCCTCTAATTGGAAAAGAAATCAAGATGCATAAAGAATCATTCTCGAAAGACAAATCAGTCAAGACAATCAATTTGGATCGGGTTATTGATGACACTTAAGATACAGAAACACAACTAGCCAATTCAAGAAGCTGCTGAATAAAACTAACCCTAAAAATAGTCAGCATAATAAATAAATACTCAGACTTTCAACCAATTAAGAATCGCAAAGAATCATACTCTAAACATGCATAACTCCACATGGGTATGAAAAAAATTGAATCTTAAAAAAAAAAAACTACTTCCAACCCAACAAGGCATGTTATGAATGGTCTCACTACCGTGATAAATATTCAAGTTATCAGCAAAATCAAGATTCATAAAGAATCCTACTCACATCACAAAAAAACTAACATGGGTGTGATATAAATTGAATCTTTTAAAGAAAAAAACCTACCAGATGAAAACAAAATACCAAAATATTCAAACTAACAACAAAATCAAATTCACAAACAATCACACTCCAAACACAAATCTTTGAAACAAAAAAAGAACTATACTTGCAACCCAATAAGGCATATATGAACTATTTCAGTAACATCAAACCAAATCACATAAATCAATTGATTACAACAACACCCGATTCCACCGAAGCGGGGTATTGGGGAGGTAGGACCCCAACCGAGGGTAGTGAGACTCTTCCAGAAAAACCTCGGGTGTATATGTATATACAGATCAAATTGATTAATATTTAAAAAAAATCCACAAATCAAAGTTTCATAAAAAAATCCAACATAGGTACAGAAAAAATCCAATCTTTTTAAAGAAGAAAGAAAAAAAAAAAAAAAAAAAAAACTACTTACAATCAAATAAGAGATATAAAGATCATACAAAGTTATCACACAAAATCATGATTTATACAAAAACCAACATGGGTACTAAAAAAATCTAATATTTTTTAAGAAAAAACTACTTACATCCCAATAAGGCTACTAAGAACAGTCTCACTAACAGCAGAAAATCAAGATTATTAACAATCATCCTCAAAACACAAGAAAAACAACATGGGTACTAAAAAAATCAAACTTTTAACTAAAAAAAATAAAAATAATAATAAATAAATAAAATACTTACAACCCAATAAGGCTACTATGAACAGTCTCACTAACAACAGAAAATCAAGATTCATCAACAATCACACTCAAAACACAAAAACACCAACATGGGTACTTAAAAAAATCAAACTTTCAACTAAAAAAAAAAAAAAAGATAAATTAAAATACTTACAACCCAATAAGGCATATCAGGAACAGTCTGACTAACAGCAAGCCAAATAACACCATAACCAAAGAAAGAAGCAAGAACACCAATAAAAAGGACAACCCAAGGAGGATACTTATTACTAGCAATGCCTGGTAAGATGCCAACATTCTCCCCTAAATCATTAGCAACACCAAGTATAGTCAACTGTTGCTGAGACAAACCCACTACATGTTTCAAAGTGGGTGAATACAGTGGGAATGAGTATGCGTTTCCTGATGCGATCTGAACCCATACTGCCGCTGCTAAGCCTACCCATGGTGGCCTGCTGCCGGCTTTTAAGGCTGCCGGCATGGTTTTAAAAAACACACACTGGTTTTTCACACAGTTGGGGTTGGTGGGATTTATGGGACTCTTTTTATGAAGTTGCTTTTTGAAGATTCATGGATGTGTTTGTGTTTGTGTTTGTGTTTTGTGTTTGGTTTGTACTTTTAGGACAAAAGCATGCTGTTTTTTAGTTTAAAGAATTTTTTTTTTATTTTTTTATTTTTTTTAAGTAAGATATTTAAGAGTTTAAGGGTTGAATTGACAATGTTAAGGTTTATTTATTTATTTATTTTCTATAATAAAAAACTAGTTATAATATTTGTTCATGCACAGAGTTTTGACAAAAAAAAAAATATTTGTTGTGAACAAGAATTGAGGGAATGAATATATTCTTCAATTTATTCTAATGTATGAGATACAAACGGGTATATATAAGATAACATTATTGCAGGTAAAACCCTACAATAGACGGTCCACGGGCTTCTTATGGGTTAGCCATATGGGCATCCACATAATATTATTCATAACACTCCCTCTTGACGTCCATATTATTAATACGCTTTAAGAATGTCGCCTCATTAAAAACCTCAGTGAAAACCCAGTGACAAAAAACCACGCACTACAAAAAGAGTGCAGCGCGTATTGTCTCCCTCTGATGACTATATCACTTAAGCTCTTTGAGTCGTCGCATTCTAATGTTGTAACTTAGTTTCCTAAATGTTGATGTAGGAAGTGCCTTGGTAAATTGATCCGTCAAATTGTCGCTTGAACGAACTTGTTAATATCACCATTCTTCTGTAAGTCATGAGTGAAGAAGAATTTTGGTAAAATATGTTTTGTCCTATCGCCCTTGATATAACCTTCTTTAAGTTGAATAATAAATGTTGCGTTATCTTCATGCAAAACTGTTAGTGCCTACTTTTCCGAAGAATTTCCATATGATCTACGATGTGTTGTATCATACTTAGCCAAACACATTCTAATGCTTCACGTATCGCTAGAATTTCTGCATGGTTGGATGAAATCGATGAGATCGTCTGCTTAACTGAACGCCATGAATTTGCGGTTCCTCCACTTGTAAATGCATATCCAGTTTAAGATCGGCTATTGTGAGAGTCATACATTATGTAAGATATGTAATCTTCTAATATAACTCAAATACATGTAATCAGTATCCTATAAGATATGGACATCCATATTATAATTATCCATAACACTCCCCCTTGGATGTCCATTTGAGGATTATGCCTCGTTAAAACCTTACTAGACAAAACCCAATGGGAAAAAAATCTAGTGAAGGAAAAAAAATACATAATTCCTTTATACGCTCGGGGATGTTGCCTCATTAAAAACCTTGCCGGAAAACCCTATGGGGACAAAACCGTGGTCAAGGGAAAAAGAGTGCAACGCGTATCTTCTCTCCCCCTGATGATCAGTGAATGCACCTTAATGTGTCTTGATAGAATCACATGAATAAATACTCTCTACATGTTGTTCGCATATCCAATTTTAAGGATTAAGATACGTCATACATCTCATTT
The DNA here is from genome assembly GCA_910596185.1 of Chrysanthemum makinoi. NCBI lineage: Eukaryota > Viridiplantae > Streptophyta > Magnoliopsida > Asterales > Asteraceae > Chrysanthemum > Chrysanthemum makinoi. The sequence continues at coordinate 302,740,454 of OU343220.1, read as the reverse complement.
AAGTACATCCTTGTACTTCACATATATACATTTTAGTATGACACATGTAAATTGATATTGTGATTATCATCTTTAAAAGTAAATGGGTCTTTCTTCATCAATTGACCTCATAAACATGAGCGTCATTTATCCATATAAAGATATATAGCATCTTTCTTTAGCTTTCATTATGAAAAATGATTTCATCTTTAAGATGTTTAATTCATAAAACAAGACAAAACTTTGTATTTCATTTCAAGGTATTCAGCCGTCTTGAAAATATTCTCATGGAGTTCCATTCACATTTACCTCATCAAAACATATGTAACTTATATCATATTCAAATAAAAATCTCTTTAAAACTAACATGGGTAAATTTTGTTATTTCAATGGCTCATTTTTAACCCATACCATATTGCCTTTCACTTATATAGTGATATATTCATCTTGATCATGACCAAGTGTTATCCTTGAAAACTTTCTTATATAGTTTCAGTATGTTAAATCACGAGACATGCTTCATGCATTTTATATCCCTCATGGAATCTCAACTTCAAATGAGCTCTATTCATTTTCTTTTAGACGCATATCGATTAGTTATCATATCGCCAGACTTATAAATATTAAATAGATTATTGGATCCACCACATGAGATCATGTCTCTATATGCAAAGTCTTTGCGAAAATATTTGTGTGCCATCAATTATGCATTAAATATAATAGTTTCAATACTTTGATTTCGCTCTCTCATAATGACCAATGCATATCCAATAATTTTACACATTCATATGTACGGACTTCAAGTCCGAGTAATCATGTCTCATCACAAGAGATTTTAATCTTTCATTAGTTCTTTGCGTCTTTACTTCTTTTGGCCATTCATTTATACATCTCACACTTTCTGCTGGCATATGCTTCCATGATCCTCACCATGATTATAGCGCTATCTTATTTATTTTCATAATCATTACCATATGTATTATTGTATACAATATCACCATCGACGTCGATTCATTTATATTTTATTGATTCCACACTTTACTAGACATTGCAATATATCATTTATTGATATCTCATAGTTTTTCAAGTACCCGGGGTTTTTCAATTACCTTCATGTCTAGTGTCTCTATAGGGGAATTATTATAGGGTCTTTATTACCTCGATTAGACCATCTTAATTTTCTTGCTCCATTTTATCTATTCATTCGAGGACTTTTATTTGGAATCAATTAGTCTATCACGTTGCAGACGTGCCATAGACTCACCATCAATCATTGGTTTTAATGTTGGGACACACATTTTAATTGGAGCATTAGCAGCGTATGTATGATCTAGTCACTTTATTTAGGTCACAAAACTTGTCTGGCAACTGCTAGATCTGGAATGTAAATTGTCCCATGAACTTTAAGTTCATTTTCATTAGTGTGAGGATCAACATTTTTTTTTATCATAATTCATTCCATATTTCTCGCTGCCGTCATTCTCTCCCCTGAATGAATTATCAACTTCAACAACCCTTGAGTGCGTCGTGGTGGATTTACAATACATGTTCCACACATTTACATAAAACTTTATATGGGAAAACATATGGTTTGTGACCAAAACCATTCAAATAGGGAGAATTCATTATTAATTGTTGGCAAGATGCGAATTCATATTTTATCATTTAAAATTACATGCCTCATAAACTAACAGTTTTGTTCTCACAATTATTGGCTTTGCAATCAACTGAAGACGTTATATGAACGTTTCAACAAAAGCAATTCGCGTATGAACATGAGCTACTTTTAAGTTCGACACTTATTCCAATAATTACCACATATGGAACTATTCACCACCATTTCCAAAGATACAATTTGGAAAACCATGCTCGCATTTTATAAGACGAGCCATTTATCACGCTAACCTTAAGTTGCGTCTTTAATGATCATTTTGACGATGCATCGATTTTAAAACTCAAAATGATCCACATGGCGGATGTATAGGCTTACATACATCCCCATCATATTCTTTCCAAAACTTTATAGGACATAATCCTTACTTTAGTTTGGTGGTGATAGATGAACAATTAATTTCCATTGAGAACAATAAGAACATACAACTCAACCTTAAAGAACCCATGGTTCTTTTATACATTTCGCATCATCATTGACTCGGCATGGTCTAACCGGTCATGCCAATTAATACAAGAATCTTGGCTCATAAACTTATACTTTATGACCACACGTGCTTTAATTGCACTTTTCTTTTATAAAACCAAGAAGTCAAATCAAATCATGCAAACTATATATATCTCATATTGTAAGGATCAAATTAACAAGCAAATACTTAATAACGTTCGCACATATCTAAACCCATAAACAAATAGAAGGCAACATCTAATGTTATAGTTTATAATCTTCAAACCTTTAAATTAAAAGCATAAGGCAAATTAGAAGCAAGGGCTAAAATAGTGTATTAAAGTTTGACGTATATAGCTAGTATTCAAACTCTTAATCGAACACAATGAATAATTAAACTATACACATGTAACAAGAATAGCTATCAAGTTCAAACATGAACACCACATCAAAGTAGTTATATTTAACATTCATAGATCTTTTGCACCATATAATATAAGATCTCCTATATTGATGACATATTCTAGTAACACACAAGAGTTCATGCAAGAGATCTTAATACAATGTCGCATTTTTCCAATCAAATTGATATAAGCACTTTTGTGGCTTTCACATAGTTCAATTATAAATAATCATGAAATTATGTTAATTGATTCTCTTAAAGGAATCATTATAAAACTTGAGGTTTTATTTTCTTTTATAACATAACATGAAGTTATGCTATTGATTCTATTTATTTAATTAAATTAGAACTTGAGGTTCTAAGTTGTTTCCTTTAACATAACATGAGGTTATGATAGTCATCTTTAGAAAGAATCATATTAGAACTTGAGGTTTTAATTAAATTATGTTTCTTTTTCTTTAAGATAACATGAGTTATGTTATTTTGATTATTTATTTGTAGTCACAATAGAACATCTATAGTTCTTGTTAACTGTAAAAGAGTTTTGAGAGAATAATTTAATATCAATCTATATCATTATCATATAATAAAACATATTCATATACTAGTGAAGTTGCACAATTTGCAAAACACATGTACAACATTAACCAAGCAATGATATTTCATAAGCAAGTAATTAACTCACATGATAAATAAACAAAACATATATGACATACAAACTCACAATTTAATAAATAAGTGTCACGTATATAACAAAGTACCCTTTACTATTCGCTTATTGTGCCACTTTCAGTGACATAATATTTACCATAGCCCCTGTATTGTTTAACAATATCGGATAAGTAAAACTTCAAATACCCAAAACATAATAACACCAATATTTAATAAGTGAGTACTACAACTTTAGCCTTTAGGGACATTCCAGTAATTCTATAACGTTAAATTCACTATATGGGATTGTAAAGCATAATCTTTTTTTTTTTTTTTTTAGTCTAATCAAGGTTTTTATCAACTCAAAATTTTATATAGTAATTAGCTATACACATAAATTTCGTAATCAATAATACTTTGTTTACGGGACAATAGTTGGCCATATTACAAGTGGATCTAACCATCCTTTATGTAGTCAAATACATTATCAAGCTTTACCGTATTGATTAAACTATTGCTCTAACTTACATAAATTGCGCAAATTTATGCGCATGTGGTATCATTAAGTTTTACTCCAGAAACAATCGTACGAGCAGAACATTAATAAAATAAAATCAGTAACTAATTTAATAATAGTATAAAAATAAATAATGATCTCACTACCTTCGGTCAATAAGTTATAAGAAATCATTATTCGCATGCATGCCTATTAACTTCGACATTTAGTTGTGCTAAATGCCTCAAAGAAGCCAAATTAACAATGAGATTGATCTAGGCTAATAGCGCATGACAATTTTAAGTTAAAGATGCAAACATAAAATAAATAAATAAAAATCAAATCAACCATCCAACATATCTATACTATATAAAATGGAAAAATGGTCAAAGTGGAAAAAGTGAAAAATGTTGAAAGTTGCATGTTGAAAACATGGTCAATGGAGAGAGAAATAAATAATATAATTAATACTCTTATTAAAACACCCCATTACCTAAAAGTACAATAATTTATTCACATTGTACACCCAATTAAAAGCACATCTACCAAATTAAAAACAATCAATTGAAACCGAGCAACCGGGTTGACCCGTTGAAACCGATACCGGGTTGACCCAGACGCTTTCAAACCCCGGGTGACCCGGTTTAATTGACATTTTTGACCCAACCTATTGGTTTGATCTCGGTTTAAATCGACTGCTTTTTTTTATCTAACGCTCAACCAGTACTGAACCACCCAGTGCCAAAATCGGTTTCAAATTTGACAAAATTATATGAGAAATGATGAAGTATCAAGTGAACCCGCATAATTTTTTTTTTTTAAAATGAGAGACCAAGTAATTGTAGTTTTTGGTTTTATTTTGCTTTGACACATGGTAATTTATTTTAAAAATGTTGCTCAGCACCATTTAAGTACTAGATATATGAATAGTCGTTAAAAAGTTAATATATATTGTATAAATTTGTCATTCAGTGTGATCAATAATGTTATGTTAGTTTATTAAAATCACAAAAAATAAATAGTATTGTTATCTTTAGCGATAATTATTTGTACCTCAAACAAATAGCTTTGAACAACGCATAAATATCTATACAAATTGATAGTACAAAATAATCTTATATGGTGATATCCAATTTGCAAAGTTACAATTTTAAAAGCCACACACCAAATGATAAACGCTACACATGTAAAAAAATAGTTATCATCCTAAATTATTGACAAAACAAGAAAAAACGGTCACATACGTCGGCTATACCTATAAACTACAATATAATATTGCCAACCGCATAATAATCGTTGCTTTTTGTAACGCTTGAATCTATTATTACTAAAAATCTTAATAACTTAAAACAATCCTATTTGAAAATATACTCACACACTTAGATCAACTCCACATAATTTTTTAAAAACTATATATTTATGCTGCTATGCAACCACGCATCAGAATTGTAGTTATTCAAAACGATTCTATAATGCTACAAATATAGTTTGTTGAAAGAAACTTATGGGTCGTCGGAACTTTGCAGAAAACTAGACATCGCTGCCGCTAGGCGCGGGTACTCGTCTAGTATAAACAATGTACTGCAGAATATTTTAGATCAATTAGTAAATATTCATGACCTATAAACATCATCATATTCTAGTTAACCTTCACCGATCAAGCATATATGTGCATACAAGATTTAATGTCCGGTAATAATTATAAAAACCAATAAATCGAATAGAAGATGATAACCAAATTAGAAGCATAACAAATATTGCGTATAACCGACGTGGATAACATGCCATTAAATAGATACTATAAAAAAAAATTAAGAACTTACCTTTTGGAAATCTAAAAATACCTAATAGAGCGTGCTGATAACGTGTTGTGAACAAGAATTGAGGGAATGAATATATTCTTCAATTTATTCTAATGTATGAGATACAAACGGGTATATATAAGATAAACATTAGGGTAAAACCCTAATAGCTAATTGGGCCATGGGCTTCTTATGGGTTAATATGGGCATCCACATAATATTATTCATAACAATATTTTGTATGAATGCTAAATATTGTGTCTTTAAAGGTAATTACATATACTTATATATTTATGCACGAGTTTTTCATTATTCATTATATCTATTAGAATTTTGTATAATTAAATTTTGTAAAAACACTTTGATAGATAACTCAAGATTCAACTATATTTAACTGATATAGATGTTGATGCTCCTATTTAAATTTCACTATTGCTATTATGATGTACAGAAGATGCGAGTTTAGTTGCACATAATAAACGTTGATGAAGTTAAAATATATTCCTTAAAATTTTTAAAATTTTTTTCCCTACATATCCTTATATAAATAAATAAAAGTTTCATGCTTGTAGAATGTTATAATGCATATTACGTTTTTTTTCTTCATATTACATAGCATCGTACTTACAATTTGATAATTATATTCCCGTTTTCAATAATTTAGCCGTGATTTAATATTCTCAAATTCAAGCCACATTTGTCACAATTTTTAATATGAAATAAATGAGTCCTTTAGTAAACATATATAGTAAAAAAAATGATATTTTATTATCTTATGTATATTTATATGTTGGAGTTTTAGAACAACATATATATTGTATTTTTAAGTTATAAAGTATAGGGGGTATAAAGTATAAGGGAGTATTTGTTTAATTTCCAAAGTTATTAAAAAACATGAAAACTTATAATATTACACTTAACTCTATACAATTTTTAAAAATTTAACTACTAAAGTTTTATTAATTACCCTCTCTTTTATTAAGTTTTTGTTTTCACAAATTTGACACTTATGTTTTTATATGTTTTTCTTCTCAACCAAATTTCTACACCAAATTAATTAAAGGTTGACCAGAATTAATTTAATTTTGAATTTTATAACCGATCACATCACACGATTTTGCTTACGTGGCAAAATCAAGCTCTTTTATTTGCCCAATTTTTTTTCCAATAAAAATGAATTGATAAAATCACTCCAAAATGATGTAATTCTTTTATTATATAATATAAAAGATGTTAAGTTATTTATTTTTATGTTTTGCGAGTGTTTTGATTATTTATTTATTTACTTTTTGACCGCAACACTATCTCATAATATATAACACAAATTAATTTCACGTGTTTAAAACAATGATCGAATATACTATAACTTTTCAGTTAAAAAGCATCTCATATAACAAGGAGTATTAATAAGACACAAACTTTATGGTATTTATTGTTTTAATCGGTAATAAAATGTACTTCAAGTAATGAAGGAAAATATATGTTTTGTGATACATTTTTAAATGATAAGTAAATCAAATAGTTGTTTGATATTCATGGTGGGTGTGTTTGCCAAAATTAGTTGGAGTTGTAGTCGAAACTCGAAAGTATGATACTTATAACAATTGGATTTTATGAGAGCTGAAGTTGTAACTAAAACTTTTATTTTAAAAATATACTTGATAAAATAACTGAACTATAACACCTCCAAAATATCGCAGTGGAAGATTGTGTCATTGGGGTACTACTTCATAATACACAGTACAAGTTATAGAAAACGACCTCTAAATGAGACGTTTTGAAAAGTTTACCATTCGATTAATGAAATCAGAGTTACAAACAATGAGGTCCCAAAGTATAATATATAAATGTTTACAAAATGTTTCGAATGGTAAATACGAATGCATAAAGTCTTCAAAATATGTCGTGCGACTCTATGCTTCAAACTCTAGCTATCGCCTTAAGACCTGAGATAAACATGCTAAAAAGTGTTAACACAATGGTTGGTGAAGTTCATTAGAGTTTGTTTTAAATAAGTTGAAAAGCCTTAAAAGAATGTTTACACAGCAAAGGCATTGTAAATCCATCAGCCTCCAAGTTCTGTCCATACAAAACTTGCAACCTGTGTGTTCACAACCCAATGCCAGAATATAGTTTGCACAATACACCGGATTATATTCACCTGTGGTCATGAATCGGGTACACAAGTATGGGGCATCTTCCCAAATAGTACTATATTAATCCCAAGGTCATGAATCGGGTACCAAGAGCGGGGGCATATACTCGACTTATAGTACTATCAATATCTCTCCGACAGCATAGAGTATTGCGTACGTTTGTTAATACAATTCATGTATTTAAGCGAGTTAAGTATTTCCAAGCATGTAAAACGAAATCAAGTATAACGTAATCAAGCATAATGCAACCAAGTATAATGCGATCAAGTATAATGCAATCACGTATAATGCAATCAAGTATAATGTTTTGAGTATTTGTAAAAGTAAAAGAAATAGTTGAGCATGTATCTCCCCCAAAGAGTTTGTAAAACAAGTATTAAAAGAGTAGGGGCTATGACTCACGGTAATTCTTAAAAGTTTAAAGTACTTATGAAAGTAAATGAAAATAGTTTGAGCATGTATCTCCCCAAAAAGTAATTCAAAACGTATAAAAGTAGGGGCTATGAAACTCACCTTAAAAATGATATCACAACGTATAACGGAGTCGATGGATAAGCCTGGAAGTCTCTACGTATAACCTAGAATATGATGTCAACTCTTAGGTTCGGAATAATGCCTAAGAAAACATGAACGAGCCTATATATGCCATTATATTGATCATGACGTAGTATTTGTATGTTTGTTTATAGAAATGGTTTTAGTTTGTATATCTCGTACTACCGTTCGGGCCATCATAATTTCGAGGTCATGCAAGAACGCTCGAGGAGCTAGGACACGTTAAATCGTAAATCCAGCAACTCGTCGATCCGTTTACCCAAATGAACCCCTCACATGAAGTTCCCTAGTATTGTAGTGCTCAATACATAAAACATGTGTTTTAATTATTTGATTATATGCTATATTAAGAGTTTATAAATACAATAAATAAACTAACCAAGTTTATAAGTATTTAAATAAGTTTGAGTTATATATATACTTACCTTAAAATAGAATGCTTGAGTATTATGGAAAAATAAAATATTAACGGAGCTTCGACGTAGAATTTGCAATCTTCGAAAACCCACGACTATTAGAAGATTATAACAACGCCTTCTTGAGAACCCGAAGAAGAAAAGAAGATTATAACGACGTCTTTTTGGAGACTTGAAGATATTTGAAGATTATAACGACTTTTCCTTGAAAACTTCCTAGTGAAATGAAGCATCAAACGCTAGTTTTCCTTCAAGAACACATGAATGTTCTTACAAGATTTATAAGAAATGCCTTAGGTTTAGGACTTTAGATGATAAGAAGGGGTGGTGCATTTTTTTCTATGTTTTTAAGTTAGTATTTATAGGCTAGGATTTGGAGTTAACTACATATCGGTTAAAACTAACCATGGTTAAGTTCTATACTTGTAATGATCTAAGGAATGATCAAATATCATCCCTACATGTGTCTTACACGTTTCATATGAGGTGGTGGTGATAATATTGGAATTTTCTTGATATTATCTTGTTTTTACGGAGTGTTGTTCGGTTCTTCCTGACCGCAATCGTTAACGGTAAGTATTTAATTCATGAAACGTAAAATCGGGTGTCGTAAAAATATAAAACTTATAGGAATGATGAAACTCATCATTATACTCCATCTAAAAATATAAAATGGGTGATAAGTCTTATTGGGTGCAAAAACGCTGCTAAAACTGGAAACACGGGTCAAAAACGCGTAATTCGCAGTTTATCAGAAAATAACGAAATTTCAGGGAAACGACCGTGAATTTATTTATAGTAGACTAAAATTAGTATAAAAGTGATATGAGATGTAAAAATGTGGTTTTCGTCATACGTGGGATAACTTAACAGTTATTTGCGAAGTTTAAAAGTTACGCGATTTAAGAAAAAGGTAAAACGTACAAGGTTAATTTCTTTATGGTCAAAGGAGGAGGGAAATATGTTTGACTTTTCCAAAAATGTAAACGTTTCTAAAAATCTTAGGAAATACAGTGCAGGAATCGTTAAGTCTAGATGTAAGTAGAATTGTTTAAAACGTAAGTTTAGTTTCTCAGACATGCTCATTTATTTGGTAACATAAAAATAAATCTTAAAAATTCTCAAATTCATCATGAGTGATCCAAAAATTAATCTAATGCGGGGAAAATTGTCAGAGGCGGTTTTCGTTATGCGTGTGATGTTTAAAAGGTGGACCTTCCAAAACGAAACTTTAAAACGATGTTTTCTTAATAACTTTTGCGAAAATGATCTAACGATTGTCGAACTCTCAGGTCATTACTGAAATAATTTATCCTACGAGAATGTGAAATAAAAATTTCGAGAGTGAATAGTAAAAAGTGAATAGTAACGGTGAATAGTAAAATGAATAGTGACCCGAAAATTCGAATTGTTACATGAACTAAAAGCATAGTTATAAAATTACAAATGAAGACAGTAAAAATTTGGAATATAAATGCGTAAATGTATTTTTGTAAACTAGATGAAAACCTAGGCAAAGCGACGTGGTATAATGGCAATATTTATACTAACAAACTTGTGGTTATGCTATGACCATTGATGCAACACTTATGGGATTAATTTGTAGTTATTACGAGAAACTTTTGTATGAGTTATAAACGGAAAATGAGAAACGTATGAGAATTAAACAATATTTAAACTATTAATTTAGTGATGGATTTGTTACCATATTTAGTCTTTTTCAAGTTTAAAAAGGCCACTTTGAGTATAATACATTACTTTTTTTTTTCTCTTTAATTTTAATTGTGCTTTATATATAGTATACATGAACACTTTTAAAAGCGCAATTTCTATTAAAGTCGCTTTTAGTTAGGGTTGGCAATTTTTTACAAGACACGATAAACGACACGAACCATAAACGAAGTTAAACACGTTTGTGTTAAGGGTTGTGTTTGGATTGAGTAAGTATTAAACAGGTCAACATATGATAAGCCTCTAAAATATAATATATAATTTGGTTTTACATTGGATTTGGATTAAATATATTTTGTTATGTACTTAACACGAGTGAATTTACGATTATAACTCAGATATCATTAAAATTGTCATATAGTTATTTGTATGTTATTTTTATCATTTTTAAATTGTTATATGATTATATCATTCTCGTATTTAAATTAGTTGAATTGGCAAACTATCAAACTTATTCACTGTTTGACCTATTTACTTAAACATGTTAAATTAGTAACAAACGGTTTACACGTGTTACGCTTGGGTTAAGGTTGAGTTTTTTTTTGTCACAATTAATAAACGAGTCGTGTTTGAGTAAATGTTATACTAACCCGTCAATTGACAAACTAAAATAAGTTAACCATAACACGACTCGATTGACGTCTCTATTTTTTTAATGAGATGCTTTTGTAAGCTTTGAACAAAAAAAGTTCTCAAAAGCTAGCGTGTCCAAAAAATAATAAATAAAATAAAAAAGTTTTGAAAGATAGCTTATTGTAAAAACAACAAATTTTTAAAAGCTCTCATAAATTACACCTGTATGGCTATATGTGACTTTAAACCTAACGATACTGATTAGCAAAATAATTTCAACCACTCATAGTTTCAACTCTATACTATTGACAATTACATACACATTTAAGGCTCCAAGCCTCCAACCTTGAAACTATCTTGTAAACACTAATCTAAAAAAAATAATAATAAATAAATAAATAAATCATCCCTCACTAATGTTTACTTTTTATTTTTAATATAATATGTAGTATAAATTTATATTGCCACATATTTGAAACCTCACTTAATTTCTATGTTTCATCTAACATCATTTAAAATAGGGCAAATAGCATAAAAAGGTACTCATCTTATGTCCAATTTCAATTAAAGGTACTAATCTTTTTTTTTCAGGATTTAAGGTACGTTTTTTTTTTTGCGCCGATTAGGGTTTTTTTAACTTCCGTTATATCTATTTCGTTAGTAAATTACATGTTTGGTCCTTGAGTTTGTATAGGCATTACATGTTCTGTCATTCAATCTATTTTTGCACATTTTCAAAAATATTTTCAAAAATAATTTTTTTAAATAAATTTTCGAAATATTTTTTTTCCAAATTTTTTTCAAAAAAACTTTTTCGAAATATTTTTTTTTCAAATTTTTTTTAAAAAAATTTTTTCGAATATTTTTTTCAAATTTTTTTTCGTGCAAAAACGGACGAAAATATTTTGAATTTTTTTTTTGAAATATTTCGAAAAATTTTTTTTGAAAAAAATTTGGAAAAAAAATATTTCGAAAATTTGTTTTTTGAAAAAATTTTTATTATTGAAAAATATTTTTTGAAAATGTGCAAAAATGGACTGAAGGACCGAACATGTAATGCCTATACAAACTCAAGGACCAAACATGTAATTTACTAACTAAATAGTTAACGGAAGTTAGAAAAACCTAAATCGGCCCCTAAAAAAGTCGGGTACTTTAAATTGAGAAAAAAAAAGAATAGTACCTTTAATTGAAATTGGACATAAGATGAGTACCTTTTTATGCGATTTGCCCTTTAAAATATATCATGTAATTTTATGTCACATTTGTCTTGTCATACATAACTATCACCATAAAACCAATGTAACCATCTCCACTGTAATATAATGGTAAACTATCTTGATGGGTAGGAGATTGTTTGAAAATAACAACGAAAATACTGTTTTTTTTAATGAGCAAAGAGAGGTCGTAACCACAAATAGATTATATATCAATCCTTACAATTGACGAAATTTTAACATAAAAAGTTACACCCTAAACAAAGTTTACGTGAGAATTAAAAGCTATTTTAACAACATAAGCCGCTAAATACATTCGTGTCTATCCCATGAAAAGAGAGAGCTAATTGAGATGCTCATAACTTCATGTCATCAATATTTAAGCCTTGTACATTAGAAAGTAGAATTGGATACTCTACTTTCAATTAACCTAAAAAACATTATTTTTTATTTATCCGTTTATTTATGTAAGATACGTTTAATTACAAAAGCAATAATACATAATTACACCGACATGGGTAGGTTTAAAAAAATGATTTTTATTGAGAAAGTTTATTCTACTATTTGCACATAAAATTTAGACCACTTGGACTTTGGCAGGGCACGTTTTTCTAATCGATTACGGTGCCTTAAAAACTTAAAAAGTACTACGTATGTTAAAGTTCAAACTTCAAAGTCTTAAAAGTATTTTAAAAGATCCATATCGTTTAATTTTGGTTTGATTATATAATGTTAGAACTATACTATAAAAAAAATACTCCGTAGTTATAAATAGTTAGCATTTGTTCATTTAATCTTTAAAAAATTTGTAATATATGTTGAAATTTTCTCAGTCTTGTTAATGATCACTCGTAATTTTAGAGATCATGTAATATTAGGAACTAGGATAAAAGAATTTTTTAGGATCTCAAAATGTTAGAGCATTCCTAATGCTTTAAGTTTTCAATGACTTGAAGCATTTAATGCATTAAATGCATATTATACTTATAAACTAAAGCTTTTGAGAAATACTTGGTGTATGCGAAGTCTTTGTGTAAAGCTTTTCAAAAAGCTATTAATGCAATGCTAAAAACACTACTAAAAGATTTTTTAAAATAGAAAAAAGCTTTTGACCATTTAAAACATTGCAAATGATCTTAGTAATTCTTAGTTCAAAAAAAAAAAAAAAAAAAAAAAAAAAAAATCTTAGTAATTCGGCTCACTTTCTAGTATCATCCTTCACTTTTAAAAAATTTGCATATATTCTAATTCCATCAATAATGTAATAAAATCTGCTAGATGATTCACGATATGAATCTTTTTTCTCTTCCTATACCTTTGTGCAACATGTTGTAATAAGCACGTTGTTTATGTACTAAAAAAGGGCTAATATGATTTTTTTTATTTTTATTTTTAATCTCGAATGAATAAAATAATAATATTAAGTTGAATAACACGAAACCAGGAATATAAATATGAAATCGATCGTACAAGATGCCATGATAAGGGTAAATTACTCATTCAGTGCCTACGGGTATCACATCACTATAAGAGCCTAAGGTGTGGTCACTTAGGTTAAAGTTTAACCTCCTGCCACGTCAGCATCACATCAGCTTTAATATTTCACTTTAACTCACAAAAAAAACACCCCTTATCATAACACTAGTTGCTTAACCCCACCGATGGGCGGGCTACTTTCATAAGATTCAATGTTTCAGTTGTGTTTTATGTGAAAACCGTGTATTATGTGTTGTGGAAATTTAACCGGACGTAAATAAATAATTAATATATGATATAAATTACATGATGGTTATTCATATACGATATAAAACTTATTTGTACAAAACATTCTTTGTTTAGTTTGTATATTCGTCGTATTTGTCACAATAAAGAACCTTCAATCTTTTTTTCATCTCAAAAGAATAATTGGTGCTTCGATTTGCTCGACTTTCCATCCCACCCTTTGTATTCATACAATTTCAGAAACATAAACACACCTCGACTTTCAAATGACGATTCAAGAGGAATGCTATCGTAGGTATCTGCAAAAATGTGTTAGTCCAACATTAATATAAATAGTCCAAACAAAATGGGCCGAGACTATGAAATTATAACCTCCAAGGGATTTCCACAATAACATTAACTTTTATTTAGATTAATCCCATTTACCTTACAAACCAGAGCTGTGCGTTCTCCTTCTATTTTCATCAATTGCTGCTTTGATTCCTCTTTGAATTCTGAAAGGTTTTTGTCCCACTTCTATCCACAACTGCCCTTTCAGCCTAAGAACAAACAAACCTCGAGTAAAATTTAGAAATCTAACATTTTATTTATCAGAAGATATTGAATGCCTAACCTTCTCCTTCTCAAATTTGATGCATTCATGTTTCTCCGCTTCATACCTCCTTCGAATATCATTAATCGCCTAATGTAATCCATAGTTAGTTAGTCTCACCATCAGGAAGGTTCACATAGATACATGACAATGGATCTCACCTGATCATTCCTCTTGAGATATTTCCTTCAAGTGTGTTGAAAGTTCTAAATGTTTACTTTCTAACAGCTGAGTATATTGTTTTTTAGCTTTTGCCACATTACTTTCCCGCTCTAGCCAAAGAACTTTTGAGCTTATTAATCATTTAATATCACATAATTGTCATGTGTATTACAATAAACTATAGGATAGCAACTATAAACATGGATAGAAAAGAAAACCTTTGATTTTTGATCTTCAAGATGTTTCTCGCTTTCCTTAAATCCCAAAACAACATGCTCCTTTTCTTGAAGTGAGCTATGAAACAACTTGCTACTTTCTGTAATAGAGAAATGATATATTAATGTAATTTAGTACTATTATGCATAAATTGTAAACAAAACTATATTACATTTCAAGTTTTAAATGAAGCATCAAGTACAGCAAAAAAAATACTTATTATTAGCATTCTCTCATCTTATTTCGCAGCCCAACGAACATATATGAATCTTATTTGACTAAGGCCTCACACTCGTCATTAAATGTGTATTTGATAGTTCCCATGACTGCATCCATGAGGATGATATACTGTACCTGCATAATGAAAATCCACTATCAATATCTTATATAGTCATTACTCATTAGTCAATCCACATTTGTAAATTCGACAACATCTTAGTTTTATTTACTCGTGTCCCATGCTGGTAGTAAACAACAGTAGGAACACATATCCTATTATATTCAGTGGTGGAAAATGTAATATCCCTATACTTCTAAAGTTCCAATAGATAGTCATGGAGTGTTCTATTGACCAAATTAGTTGCGAGAAAAAAAAAAGCATATTATAAATAGAGAAAGGCTATTACGATGCCAATAAAATTAATTACTCAAAAATACCTTTAAGATAACAGTTGTTGAGTGTTTTCTGGCTATTATAGCATGTTGCTTATCAGAAAACTAACAAAAGAAGGAATAGGTGATTGGTAAGTAAACCTGCCAATTAGATAGAATCAAACTAAAGGTCAAAGGCACTAATCAAATCTGGTACATAAAAGCATAAAAACACACACATAGGAGTTCTAATTTTGAGAATTCAATAACCTAAATTTATGTCATTAGGACTATACGAGTACCTTGCAGCAATTGACCGAATCACAGAGCTATGAATTGCATACAGACCAACCAAATTTAGTTTTCCAATCACAAAAAAATGTATGTGCACTGAGAGCTCAATTATTGTTACACTGCTAATCGCTTTCGCGCTGCAGCACCTACCTAGAAATGAAAAATATAATTAACTGAAACATTTTTTGTTTAAACAACTTGAAACTATCAATAAGTTGAGCTTAGCACGCACCTCTAATTGAGTGAATACTCCAAATAGTTTATCTACCGAATTGGTAGTTCCTGCATATGAGAGAAGATTGTAAAGAAAAGTCCAAAACAGAATGAACAACAGGTATATAGAGACCAACAAAAGGTCTGCCCATTGCCACTTGTTTGCACCTCACACCCTAAAAAATGCTTTGATAAAATATCATTAACTTGGAAGTTCATGTAAGATGTGACGTTGCACCAGATTTTGATAAACTAAGCCCAAACCATATGCCATATATGCCTACGAAAATGCTTAAAAAATTGTTTGTGGCTCAATATGATTTGAACCATTTACTCTTTTGTTGTAAAAGTATGTAACAACAACCATGTTATGTTTATGAAACAATTGTGAAACAGGTTTAAAAGGGTGCTACGTGAATAAACTTACTGCAACAAAAAAGTGGCAGTCCTCGCCCAGCAGCGGTGAAATAGTGCATCATTAAGCTGTACATCATAAACGCCAATCTATAAATATAAATAACAATGAATAAAAAACATTATAGATTCTTACAGATTTGTTGTCAAGCATATTCGGAGGTGTCTTCTTCAACAATGCTTCCATTTTCATGTCTATCATGCTCTGCAAAAGTCACCACAAGATTTTGGGTCAAATAAAGATTCTAATCTGCCCTGCACAAACATGATCAAACACTTAAATACCACATTTTATAGAAGGACAAATTTGAATAATCAACTAATATATTCATCCTATCATTTTATCAAGCCCTTAATATGCTAATCAAACCATCACAAACCGTTAGTTGTCATATATTCGTAAAATAATTAAGATTTCCATAAAATGAGTGATATACATACAACCACATCATCTAAAAGGTCCACTTCATAAAAAAATAAAAATAAAAAAAAAATAAAAAAGACAACCTAGTTAATAAATACCTGTTACTTGTTAATGATTGGTGAATTGTGATTGTGATGTCTAATCAAATGTGAGTGTCGGATTTTATAGATGCAAATTAGGTTAAAAAAAACTGAAATCCCCTCTTTTGCGTGCTTCATCATAGTTGTAAATCGGTAGTGATTGTTAGACTAATTTGATATAGTTTCATTGAATAGAAGATGAGAATAGAGAAAGTTTGAAAATCAAAATCAAAGATTGATGAAGAAAATATTGTGCAAACCTGTGTTTCCCTTATTTGTAGCAAAAGAAACGCCCAATTGATTTGTGTGAGATTGAGGTTGATTTGATTTGCAAAGGTTGGAAATAAACCGCCACTTTTTGGATTTGTGTATATTTTGTTTAGTAGTATTGTTTTTTCAAAGTTTATCAGAAACAACCAATTGGCTTAAATGTAGTATGTTTAATAGCATTCTCATTGATAACGCCTAAATTGAACATGTTTTTAGTAGCGTTATTGTTGGTTTTGTGAATGATAATCGGCTATATTTACTCATAACTGTTGCAAAAGTGCAAAAGATGCGTATTGTGTATGTATATGTAGCCAGGTATCACGAATGATGAAGAAATGAAGTTTTTATGCACATTTGGAAGATTCTGAAGAAGTAAGTCGAGCAAGGAAGCTTTTGGACTCAATGATTGGGAAGCATAATGATTTCTAAGTATCTACAGCAAGGGAAGATCAAGTTTTGCCTTAGAAATCATCAGCGAAAGAAAAGAATGAAGCGTATGAGCAAAAAGTCAAATCAGCATTACCCAGCCGTTCGGTCATAACCCGTAACCGGATCCGGCTGGGCATTTGGTCAAAACGCAACCGATCCGGTTGCCATCGTAACCGATCCGGTTGCAGGCACTGCAGTTACACAAAGTTGCATTTATTGTTGCCTCAACTCCCCATAATCATATGAGGCCGATCATTTCTTGCAATTAACTTGTGGAGAACGTTTTTTTTGTCAGTTGAGCAAGCATTGGAGGCTATATAATGAACCTAGTCCTAGTTTACTAGGTGTGACACAACCCAAAGTTTATTAGTTTACTTCAAAACTAATACCAATCATTTTTATCAAGCCCAAAAGTCTAGTACCTGCTGTAAAATGTCCAGAAGCAATGAGGGAACAATTCTCATCCATAGTTTTGGTAGTTTGGAGTTATACGGTGAATCTAGGTGATTGGAGGCACGTGGTTGCTACAATTCACGAATTCTAATTCTTGTAATCACAAAAGTTTAGGTATTCTATGAACTTTGTTATGGATTTCTATTCTCTTGAATTATTTGAGTTACTTTGTTATGATTTGTGTTTAGTTATTATTACTATCATGGAGTAGTTTTGGGATATACTTGTGTGTGGGATGTAGTTAATCATATTAGTGTTCTCAAAATGTGATGCATGTATATATGATCTTGTTTAAATGAGTTTGTTGGAAAAATACTAGTCTTGGTATGATTTGTTGATAAAACATGTTTTAAGAAAAAGGACCGAAAGGATTTCTCTTGTGTTTTATTCCAAAAAGTTGAGTGACAAACTAGTATGGGGATATGGTGATTGACAACCACCATGTTTGCTTATTAAAACAAGACTAGGAACATTTTCATCACGAAAGGGTCGAAAGATTCGTAAGAACAAGTTTAATAAGAACATGTTGCAAACAAATGGATTTTATAAAGAATAATCATTAGGATAAAGACCGAAAGGATTACCTAAATGTTTTTGTTCTTAGAATGATTTTTACAAACATACACCATGGTTGGAGATCATTTGCTTATGATTTGTGCATCACATCAAGAGTATACACCAAACCTTCATGAACACTATTTGTGATTGATTATAGACTACACACAAGTATACATATTTCTTATTATTGAATTTCGCTATAACATCATTATTTGAGGAAGCCTTGACAAGCTTTCTTGTTGGAATCTTTTCATCAAAAACAATTTCAATCAAAAAAATCCCTTGGGACGATCTCGACTTACCAAACTTTGCTATAACGGACGAGTATACTTGCTCGTATGTGTTAGTAGGTTAGACGGTTAAATCGTGTTTATAAATTTTTAAAACTTGCACCACACCCAGCACATCAAGTTTTTGGCGCCGCTGCCGGGGATTTTTCTTTGATTTTCTTTAAAATTGGTAGTATTGGAATTGAATTTGTTGAAAAAAAAAGAGAGTTTTGGTAAAAAGCTAGCCGATTCGGTTGGTGAGCCAACCGAATCCGGTTAGACTTTCTGTGTAAAATTTTCATTTTTCGATTTCATGGTTTTAGCTTACTTAGTTATTTGTGTTATAGTTCCTAGAGTAATTGTTTGTCATTTTAGATTTTATTTGCAGATTATGTCTTATAGTTTAATGATTTCTTATATTTATTTATATTTTCTTTACATTTGATGTTTATTAGTTATTAAGTTTTAGATTAATTTCAATTTTTCTAAGTAATTTTTCAGTTTTGATGGTTTAATTATCTTAATGATAGATTTTAATTGGTGGTTAACTTATGTTTTTAGTTTAATGGTTTTATTATTAGTATTTAATTATTGGGTTATGAAGAGTTTTTATTAATTAGAGTTTAGTACATATTTATGATTCCTTAATTGCATTTAAATTTTGCTTTTTTTAAAATATATATATATATATATATATATATATTTGGTGTCGATCAAACCGATCGGTTGCAACCCGCAACCGGATCCGGTTCGATTCTTTGGCTTAGTTATTTCAACCAACCGATTCGGTTGGTGAGCCAACCGAATCCGGTTGGAGTTTCTGTGTTGATTTTTATCATTTTTAGATTTTGAGTTTTAACTTGTGTTTTTAGTTTTGTTGAGTGTCTTAACTTGTTTAATATATGTTTCTATAGTTTGTTCTTGTTTTTACTAACTCTAACGCTAATAGTTCGGATTTTGTTTTGTTTTAGTTTGTCTAGTTAGTATGGATAGTTTGAGTGGAATCTCGGAATACCTTCGTAATTTGGACGAAATGTTCAAAGATACCGGAAGTTCGCTGGAAAAGATTGGAGGTATATTGGAAGAGAGTAAGAAAGATTTGGGGATTGATAAGGTCAATATGGAGGAAACGGGTGAAAACAAAGTTCAAATTCCCAAGAAGGAAAGGGTCGTAGTGTTCACACAAGCACCTTTGACAGTGTATGATTCGCCATTCATGAGGTTTGGTACACCTTGCAGCGTAGAAGGAGTAAGTGCTTGGGACGCGCAACTTAATATGGCTTATGGAGAGAATTACATTTTGGAGAAGGTTCTTGACGAAATTGGTCATGTACGTTTGGACTATGAAGCATATGGAAGAAGGATGGTCAAAAATCTTAAAGTCAATATTCATGGTCACATTTTTTAAACAGATTTTGTTGTGTTAGAAGAAGGGAATTCGGATGAACCCAATGTGTGTTTTGGTAGAGATTTTCTTGTAACTACCAAGTGTAAGCTTGATTTTGCATTGGGAGAAATGAGGATTAATATAACTGATTTGGAAGAAGGAAAAGATGTGAATGAGATGCTAGTAGAAGTATGTGCCAACATGGAGGAGAAAGATGTGGAGGTAGTTAAAATGGGGAAAGCAAACCGGAAGAAAACTTCATCAAACAAACTAACCCCAACAACAACCACCACCAAAAATGATTACACACCATCGTCACCTCCCACTACAAACACTTTCAAACCCTTAACCGACAAACAAAAAGAGGCTATTTTAGAAAACCTAGAACAAAAGTTTCTTGAGCTAAATGAAAAGAAACCGGTGATAGAGGTACTCCAAGATTATGTGCTCTACCGTAAGAAATTGGATGCGGTAATGCTAGCGAGGGCTAGATTGGAAGATAAGAATCTCACGGAGGAGGAGCAAGATCGAATTTTATTTAGAGGCATGCCAAGGAAGGAAAAGGATCCGGGAAATTTTGTGTTACCAATAAAAGTGAATGGGACTACACCAGTTTATGCTTTAGCCGATACGGGGTCAAGTGTTAATGTGATGCCCTATCCATTGTTTATGACTTTAGGTCTAAGTAATCCGCAACCTAATCATTCGAAGCTTACTATGGCGGATAATTCTCAAGCCAAAGCAATGGGAGAGGTAAAGAATGTGAGAGTGCAAATTGGCTATCAACCGTATTTGGCCGATTTTCTTGTCCTAGATATTCCGGTGGACAAAAGTTTACCACTACTATTGGGGAGACCATTTCTACGGACTTGTGGTGCGATTATAGACATGGGAAGAGGCACTATGACTATTGATGATGGTATTTCAAAGCAAACATACTATCCGAAACCAAGAGGCCCAACTTTGGAATTTATGGAGGATTTGGAGTTCATGGAAGCAAATGATGATTTGACGTGTTTTGAAATAGGACGTGATAACCAAGGAAACCCAATGTTTTGACCATTAGCTCCGCCTTATTTTGATATAGAGGACGAAATGGAACGTGCATTGGCGGTAGAAGCATTCTATAACCCGTTCAAAAACATACTAGTCTACAAGAAGTTGACCGACTTTTTAGGTTCTTTACCGGTGCAACTTAAGAATTTGGTGTGGAAACCCGAAGGGTCGGGTATTTACAAGAGACAAGCTGGAGATGGAGATTGGAATGTTAAGTTCGATATACTTTGTCCGGACGGAAGAAGATTCATGAGGAAGTTCAAAACTTTTGAAACCTACCGTGAGTTAACCGGAAAATTTCAAAGCGAGGACATCCTAAGACAAGAGTATTTCGAGGAATTCTAAGGAGAAGACAAGGGACCGTAATAAACAAGCAATTATTTGCTTGAGTGCATGAACTATTTATTTCTTTTTGATTTGATGCATTTAGGATTTTTATTTCTTATTTCAGTTTTACTTTCATTTTTATTTCTATGATTAAGGTTATTTGGTTAATGCATTATGACTATGAGTTTTAGTTGAGTTTTGGTTTAGTCCATGAGAATGATGATTTGAGTTTTAAGATTGGATGATTGTTGAAATTTCCAAATGGTGAATAAATGTTGTGTGAATCTTTAACAGGATTTTTGAGTAAAATTTTTTGTTGCTTGGAGGGTAAATGCCTGAGTAACATAGAAAAATGCAAAAATTTGGCAAAATGCAAGCCGAAACGGTTGTGTCCATGACTGAACCGGTTGCATACAAGTATATATACCAAAAATTCACTTTTCCAGAAAAACACACACACACATACTAATTCCCAGCTGGGTTTTGAAAAATTCGTCCAAGAGAAGCTAATTGAAGATTGTTTAAGTTGTAGGAAGACATCATGGCACCCAAACAAGTAAGCATCTACATTCAATTAACTCAATTAAGGTTTGATTAGAACATTTGATTCGAATTGCATATTAGGTCACCAAATTGGGGGTTTTTGTTATAATTCGAATTAAGTTGTAATATTTTTGGATTGAGTGGGTAATTGATATAGGAATGCATTGCAAAAAGAATTGTATTGATTGATTCACCATGGAATGAGTATTAGATGATTGAATTTTCGGATTTGATTAGGTTGTGCAAGTGAATCAAGTTAAGATGCAATTGGTGATTTCTAATGGTAGATGATGTGTTTTTGTGAGTAATAGATGCCACATTATTGATTAGAACTTATGATTGAAGGATATAGGTTTATCAAGTTGAGTTCTAAGTTGATGAATGTGTGATGACTTGAGGTTTGGAAAGCGAATTTAGAGTAATTCAAGGATGTAGAAATCATTGAGGATGATAGAATGCGATCTAGGAGTGGATTGGACTTAGAAATTCGAGTGAATAAGGGTTTAAAGGCAAAAGCCTTATGCAGATAGCATAACTGATCCGGTTGCGCAGTGCAACCGAGCAGTTGGATTTGTTCAATAGAGTAACCGATTCGGCTGCTCTGCAACCGAATCCGGATACGGTTTCTGTGTTGGAAATTTTTGAAATTTTGAAGTGGATCTTAGAGGGTTCCATGAACCTTCTTGTTTGCTCTAACACTCTTATATGGTCTTATATTTATGATTTCTACAGAGAATTGTTGTAGGTAGCTCAAGTGAGGAGGCGATTCCAATGAACCCGCTTGTTACGAAGTTTTGTCAAAGGAACGAAAAGAAGAAAGTCAAGTATAGCTTGAAGACGGAAGCAAATGCCAACTTAAAGTTCAAAGATCTCACCGATGGGGAGAAACATGCTTTCCGGGAAAGGTTATCAAAATTTCAAAGTAGGACATGTTTGGTTCCGAGGGTGATTGATTGGGATTTATTTGCGGAATGTGATTATGAAGATGAGTTGAGAGGAATGATGCGGACATCTTATGTGTATTCGGGGGATGGTGATTCGTTCAATGATTTATCATGGGAAAGAGAATTTAGCGTCAATGAAGAGGTCTATCGAGAATGGTGTATGGAGTTCTTTTCAACCATGTATTTTGAAAGAAAGGTGAATATTCGGAACTTGATGAAAGAAGTTTGTGTTTGGTTTAGGCTTTGTGGAAGGGATCATGCTTACACTTTGCCGGCTTTTGGCGTGGCTCTTGGTTTGTATGAGCCACATGAGGTTAATCATCGATTATTTGAAGCTCACTTTTCGAGGCTTAGGAGATTTGAAAAAGATTATCCTAGTATTCTCGCCTATTTAAATCAAGTGGGAGATCCTTCTTGCGCTAGGAGGAATTCCTCGACCATCAGGAATCCATTAATGAGGATACTTCACAAGTTGATAGTGACCGGGCCGTTTAATAGGATTGGAAGTAGGGACAAATGTCAGAAACCGGACTTATGGATTATGATGTTATTGGAAGAAACTAAGGACGGTAATGCAGTTTGGCAGATAGCCGAGTATTTGTCTAGGAGGGCCCCGGGAATCAAGAGCAATAGCAGCATTTGTGGAGGACATTTTGTGACGAAGTTAGCTAAGAATCTTGGGTATTATGTTGATGAGGAATTGGCTAAGTGTGGAGAGCCAAAGTATGGTGAGATGTGGACTGCACAAGGTTTTGGGAATGCTTTGAATAGGAGATTGAAAACCTTGGGGTTATGGATTGAGCCACAACAACAACAACAACAACCACCACGACAGCAGGGGAATATACCAATGGAGAACGTGCAAACGGGTACGTCCAGTAGTTTTGATTCAGGTTGGGGAGAGTGGAACCAGCATTTAGATGAGATTCAATGTAGGGATGTGTGGAGAGACTCAATGATGTTGAGAAACAACTACATCAATGATTATTCAATGCCTATCTTTCAACACATGGCTCGTGAAGCCAATTATGAGTTACCACCCTACAATCCACCCAATGTTCCACCATATCCTTTCCCATATACTTCTTATCCTGGACCTTATCCATATCCATATCGTGGGTACGCACCATTTCCTGATCCAGTACCCCCATATGGTCGATTACCTGAAGTTGGTGGAGCAAGCTACGATGTTGGAGGATCGTCATCAGGAGTTGGAGGAAAGAAGAAGAAGAGGAGAGTTCGTTCGGAGCTTGATTGGCGCCCAAACGGTCAACCCAAATTAACCAGGTGAATGGTCAACAAGAGTCAATCACTTGAGAACGCAATGCAATTATCCAGGAGAGTTTAGTGTTTCCCCGGGTCGTTAAGTCCCAACGAGGTGTGAAAACTGTAATACAACGAATCTGTGATCGGGTTAATATTGAACAGGAAAAGGTGATGATTGATTACACTAAGGAAATTAAATCTAATAAAGACTTTGAAGTCATTTTAATTCTATATTTAAAATCGATTAACGTTTTAAAACCTAAAACGTACGTTTAAATAAAATTACGTGAGCGTACGAAATAAAACGTGAAAATAAAGAAGTAAAATACCTACGGATATGGAAAATACAATCCTAAGAAACAATTAAACGATGCTAAATTACATCCTAGGGTGTTAAAATGCCAAAACGCGAAAAACCGGGAACTCACCGAGCCCCGAAAGTGAAAAAGATGAAATTTAAGTCCTATGAGTGCAAAACTAATTTTCCTACATTCTAAATGACTAAAAATAATTTTAGGAAAAAGCCGGGTATTTTTTCGATTTGTTATTTTATTTATTATGAATTAAATACTAAATTTACAAAAACTAATTATTAAAAATAACTAATGAATTTAAAAAAAAAAATACCAAAAAAAATCCAGACAACTACTTTGTTAAACACTAAATAAGAGAAAATTAAAAACCAAATGCTAGCCTAAACCTATAATAGTTGATATTGGGAAAGATCTTTTAAGCTTGTTTACTAAAAATGTATTTAAAAGAATAACAGTGAAAAGAAATAACAAAAAACAAAGCTAGAGCAGATGGTATGGAGGGGTGTGTGCTGTGTACGTGCAGGGAGACCAGGGAGGTCGTGGGTTCAATTCCCACTTCGTCCCTTTTCACTTATTATTATTTTTTTAGCTTTTCTTTTGGAGACTTACTATCAGACTAAAAAAAACATATTTCATAAAAAACTTTACTTGAAAAAGATTAAAATGAAGCTGTAAAAGTTGGTAGCAGACCCCAAATGTGAGTGAGAGTCTGTTTGGATGAGTGGCTACCAAGTATAAAAAAATAGACTATAATAGGCTTCTAATAAGCTAAATTAACATGCAAAACTTAAACCACTAAACCTAAAAGCTACTAAGTATCATAAATAAGCAAAACTGGGAAGCTAAAAGCGCTAAATCTAACCCCTAAGCAACTACTACTATGCTGATTTGCTGTAACAGTTTCAACCAAACAGCCCCTACGGGGGACTTTTGAAGCAAAATTAAACTAATCTACACTAGGAAATAGCTATTGAGCTTATGGATATTTGAAGGCAAGCTGGGGGGCAAGCTTTTGCCCCCACAAAATCCTAATTAGAAGCTAAACTAAACACGCTAGGGGGCTGTCCAAACGGGCTTGTGGGACAGTTGTGGGACTGATGACAGATTTCAAATGGGACAGTAAAAAAAATATAATTGCAGACCTGAATAAGCATTACAGTGGCAATAAAGACAATACAAGTTAAGCTTAAACTAAGGGCTACCTATGGAACCAAACATCATACTACTAATCCTACTAAATAAGCAAATTCCAAACAGTCCTTATTCTATGGTTAAACTTCTAGATTCTAGCTACATTAAACTACATGACTAATAATCAATATCAAGTTGATCTAAAAAAAAAACAACCAATAACACTTAATGATGAAGAAGACCTGATGAAGAATGTTACTGCAGTAATACACAGAGCATGATCTCACCAACCTTCCAACTTCAAGGCATAAGCAGAACATGAAAATGAATTTTCCAATTTTTTTTTTCTTTTGGACAAGGTTAAACACGCTTATGAAATTGTGATTTTTAATTTTTACAAATTTTTGCAACCACCAGAATTTGCTTAATTCACTTGTGAAAACTTGAGAAAAATCCTTTAGACACTGTTTGACAGATTTGAAGTTTAACCTTAAAATCACTAAAATGACTTAATCAACTTGAAACTATTGCTGAGATTACATGAAAACACAATTTCTAAGTTACTTGGGTCATTCCTAACTTGAAAATTTCACCAATACTCCAAAAACTATTTAAAACCAAACACTCGTTTTAAAGACTTATCTCAAAACAAAAAAAATAAACATGTAAAACTTAGACTTATACTGGTTAAAACATCATTACAAAACAAATTTAGAACAACTTTTGATTCTCAAACTGAGTTTGACTTCCGTTGACTATTTTAAAACTTTTTGCAAAACTGAATTTGAAACAAAACCAAAAGCAGAATTATAGTCACATAAGCTTATAAAAGCTTATATGAGCTTAATTTGAACAGGAAAAGTAGCTAGTGAACAATAACTAACAATATTGAAAGCTTGCAATGAAATTGAAACAAGAATTTAAAAACTGAAATTAAACTTTCATTAATAAAACTGAGAATTCAACTTACAACTGAAATAAATGACTAATTAGCTAATGACAGAAATAAAATTGGCCTAAGTTTTCTAATACATACAAACTGGACCCCCTGGTTCTTCTGTCTTCATTTCCATAAATAGATGTCAAAAAGTGTCTCTGAACCTTCCTAGCCTTTGGATTGGTCAAAATGATCCTAGCCCTTGAAATGCAATTTGGCGCCAACTTTTGTTGCAACTGGCTCTGATAACGTGTGGGGTTTTCAGGGCATTTAATGCCCTTGGTTTGTTGTGGAGGTGGAGGGGACAAGGGATGGTGAAGGTGAGCTAGAGGTGAGGGAGTTGGTGCTGGAGGTGGGTTGTGGGTTTGTCAGGAAAGGGGATGGGATGGTTAATTTTTTTATGGTTTGTGTCTGGTTATGAGGTTGGGCGGACGAAAGGAAAAAGAAGAAATGGTAAAACATTTGACCGGGTAAGGGTGGGTTGACCGGGTATAAGGAGTTAGGAAACTTGGGCTTGGTTATTGGACCGTGGGTTTTAGTTGGGCCAAGGTGTGGATTTGGTATTAATAATAAGGACCAAAATTGCAATTCCACAAAAACCAAAGGACCGAAACTGTAATTATCCAATATTCATCATAGGGACCAATTATGACAAGCTTTATTAACCAAGGACCATAAATAATATTTTCCATTTTTGAAAATCCCGGGGACTTGTTTTGCCATTTTTGAAAGTTTTTTGGGACTGAAATAGCCAATTATGCAAACTTTGTTCGTTTTTAGCTGTTTTTACTCATTTTGCATTTAAAACATATAAAACGCAATTTTGAGATATTTTCAGTATTTTGAATCATTTCTGAGTGTTTTTAAATGTTTTACAGTTCAGATTTGACCAAAAATGATGAGTATTTACACACTCATCAGAGCTTATAGACGAAAACTACGTAACTGAAAGTGATGATGATGAGTATGATGATGAAGAAGGAGACGAGATGAGCGAGGATGATGAGTGATTGTGGATCATTCGTGAATGATGGTTTCAAAGGCAATGGTTATGATGTGTTAAACAATGTTATTTCTATTTCTTTTTAAACTATTTCTTTAGGATTATTATTATGTTTTGCTTGGTTTTATTTTGTTTTTAGTAGCATTTGTTTTGTTTTGCTTTGTTTTGTGCATTGTGTTTTACAGTTTTGTTTGCAGGATGGATGTGTCGGAAGCTTATTGATGGTCAAATATTTGGAGTTGGATAACTTACATGCTTTCTTATGACCCAATATGCGTATTGCATACTCTATCTTGTGGTATCTTTTAACTATTTCTTTTTCCCATTTTCTTTACTTTGAAGTTCATTTTATTACATTGAGGACAATGCAAAACTTAAGTATGGGGGAGGGAAGAAAATAGGAAAAATGATACGCATTTTAAATTTTTAGATAACTTTTGGATGCAAGTGATTAGAAGGAATTCGCCCTTGATGGTCTAGTTATTTTCACGCATTATTGATAAATACTAAAAAATAACTTGGGAATTTCAATGGTAAAATGAGGTTTTTAAAAATTTTTGGATTTGAACCAAATTACGGAAGTAATTCATTTTGGATTCGATAGCATTTTCTAGCATGCATAATAGCCTTTTTCCACTTATTTGTGAGGTTTCTTTTTGTATAGAACACATCTTTTGTTTTATATTTGCTATGAGTGTGCCGGTGATTATGTCGATTCTAGAACTTGTACTAGTTATGCATTACGGTTAAAATCACTTTCGAGTGATATAAATATGTTCAAATGATAAGAGGCATCTTAGGATTTTACCCAAATGGCCTTCCATTTTACATCTAATGATATATTAGACCACATCGGTTAGTTAACCACCTTTATATGGAACCATTTGTTAGTGCTCATCTTTAGCGCTAGATACCCTTAGTACACCCTTTTGAGCCATCCTTTTCATTTGTTACATCCAGAAAAATACAAAAAGATTTTACACTTTAAACTTTAGCCAACCCTTGTCATGTCTAATGGTTTGTTGCTAGTTGTTTGGAATGTTGGATTGTTTTTGATGATTATGAAGAAGCTACACTTTATTTGTAGTATGTACCATTATCCATCATAGATGAAGGAGACGTCTTTCTCGATTTTTTTTTGTGTATGCTGACACTAAGTGTGGGGGAACTTTGTTATGAAAAAAAAAAAAAAATATATATATATATATATATATATATATATATATATATATATATATATATATATATATATATATATATATATATATATATATATATATGGTTATAGCCAATGAGCTATATGAGGATATTGATTAGCCAATGAGCTAAATTGAGTTATACATATTTGCGGAGATCGATATTTGAATAGGTGAAATAATCATTTACGAGATTGTGGTTTGTATGATGGCTAGCAACATGGAGGTTTAGACTTGACTTTATTTTCTTTTAACACCAATTTCATAAACCATCCCATGCCTTATCCATACCTTTACGAACCCTTAGCCTTAACGATATAACCCGAATAAAAGCCCTCTTTGATGAATTTATTTTCTTTGTTTTGATACTTGTACAAGCTTATGGTAAAAAGCATTGATCATGACTAGGCATTGAGTGATTTACATATACCCATCAATATATGAGTGTTGAGTGAATTCTTATAATCATTCATGAGGTGTTCTAGTTATGTTATCTAAAGTGTTTGGTTCATTTTTAAAGTTTTTCACATATTAAAAGCAAAACAATGATTATCTCTTTTGGGATGATTGTTACATTTTCGGAACCATGATGTCAAATCCATTGAAATCAATCTTTGCAAATGTTAGACCTACTCGAGGGCGAGTAGAACTTAAGTGTGGGGGAATTTGATAACGCCTAAATTGAACATGTTTTTAGTAGCGTTATTGTTGGTTTTGTGCATGATAATCGGCTATATTTACTCATAACTGTTGCAAAAGTGCAAAAGATGCGTATTGTGTATGTATATATGTAGCCAGGTATCACGAATGATGAAGAAATGAAGTTTTTATGCACATTTGGAAGATTCTGAAGAAGTAAGTCGAGCAAGGAAGCTTTTGGACTCAATGATTGGGAAGCATAATGATTTCTAAGTATCTACAGCAAGGGAAGATCAAGTTTTGCCTTGGAAATCATCAGCGAAAGAAAAGAATGAAGCGTATGAGCAAAAAGTCAACAAAAAGTCAAATCAGCATTACCCAGCCGTTCGGTCATAACCCGTAACCTGATCCGGCTGGGCATTTGGTCAAAACGCAACCGATCCGGTTGCCATCGTAACCGATCCGGTTGCAGGCACTGCAGTTACACAAAGTTGCATTTATTGTTGCCTTAACTCCCCATAATCATATGAGGCCGATCATTTCTTGCAATTAACTTGTGGAGAACGTTTTTTTTGTCAGTTGAGCAAGCATTGGAGGCTATATAATGAACCTAGTCCTAGTTTACTAGGTGTGACACAACCCAAAGTTTATTAGTTTACTTCAAAACTAATACCAATCATTTTTATCAAGCCCAAAAGTCTAGTACCTGCTGTAAAACGTCCAGAAGCAATGAGGGAACAATTCTCATCCATAGTTTTGGTAGTTTGGAGTTATACGGTGAATCTAGGTGATTGGAGGCACGTGGTTGCTACAATCCACGAATTCTAATTCTTGTAATCACAAAAGTTTAGGTATTCTATGAACTTTGTTATGGATTTCTATTCTCTTGAATTATTTGAGTTACTTTGTTATGATTTGTGTTTAGTTATTATTACTATCATGGAGTAGTTTTGGGATATACTTGTGTGTGGGATGTAGTTAATCATATTAGTGTTCTCAAAATGTGATGCATGTATATATGATCTTGTTTAAATGAGTTTGTTGAAAAAATACTAGTCTTGGTATGATTTGTTGATAAAACATGTTTTAAGAAAAAGGACCGAAAGGATTTCTCTTGTGTTTTATTCCAAAAAGTTGAGTGACAAACTAGTATGGGGATATGGTGATTGACAACCACCATGTTTGCTTATTAAAACAAGACTAGGAACATTTTCATCACGAAAGGGTCGAAAGATTCGTAAGAACAAGTTTAATAAGAACATGTTGCAAACAAATGGATTTTCTAAAGAATAATCATTAGGATAAGGACCGAAAGGATTACCTAAATGTTTTTGTTCTTAGAATGATTTTTACAAACATACACCATGGTTGGAGATCATTTGCTTATGATTTGTGCATCACATCAAGAGTATACACCAAACCTTCATGAACACTATTTGTGATTGATTATAGACTACACACAAGTATACATATTTCTTATTATTGAATTTCGTTATAACATCATTATTTGAGGAAGCCTTGACAAGCTTTCTTGTTGGAATCTTTTCATCAAAAACAATTTCAATAAAAAAAAATCCCTTGGGACGATCTCGACTTACCAAACTTTGCTATAACCGACGAGTATACTTGCTCGTATGTGTTAGTAGGTTAGACGGTTAAATCGTGTTTATAAATTTTTAAAACTTGCACCACACCCAGCACATCACTCATCAACCCATGTTCGAACCTTGCCGAGAACCTTTTTTTATGTAAGTGTTTATCGAATGCCATGTCATCGATGAGTCATCATTGACGTGGCAATAATGATGTGTCATGGTCTACTCTATTATATAGTGTGGAGATTCTTAAGGTTAAACCTAACTCACATATTTTCAAATTTAACCCCTAAACTAAAACAAACACTTCATTTATTAAAAAACATATCATTAATTTGAAAACATATTACAATACGAAATTAAAAAAAAAAAAAAAAGTTACAACGAAATAAAAAAAGACGCTGCAAATTAAACGTTATAACATAAAGAAAATGACGAAAATACAATATAGTGACGAGGTTGCAAGTTATATTTTTTGATGATTCGGTCTTTTTCGTCATTGATCCAAGCCACGACATTTGGATCTTTGTCATCAGTGTCAATCATCAAAAATTTCATCTCTTCCAACCTTGTTATTGTTTCATCTTTGACTTGTTGGGCCCGATACGCCGCTTGGGCGGTTTCACGTTTGATACGATACTCGTTTGTCATAGTTTCGGTGAATTGACTTGACGAGCTCGTTCCTCCGGTGCTCGCTCCCCAAGTACTTGTCGTGCTTTCGGATCTTGCTTTCTCGGAAGCACGTTTTTTTCTCATGGGGCGTGGTTGTTCATCATGACCAAACAAAGCCTCGTTTGTTTGGCTTGAGACATTGCCGGTTAAATCAACCGGATCCGTCGAGTCCCATTTCTTATGCTGACGCAAAATCTCTCAAGCATCATCAAGAGAAAACGGCGCGGATTTGTGCTCGTCACGATAGATTTGCTTCACCAGTTTCATGACATCCATCTCACTTTCCCCACTTCTCTGTTCCCGTTGCGCAAATTTAAAATACGCGTTGAACTTTGTGCAATCACGGTTCAACGTTTTCCATTTGCTTGTTATCATATCCTTGGTGCGTCATTGAAAATTGTGTTTATTGAAATCATTTCTGACCCCATGCCAAAACGTATCACGATCTTGTGCACATTCGATCATCGGATCGTCCGTAATAGTTACATAACACCTGGCAAGTAATTCTTCCTCTTTTGGTTGCCAACGTACAGCAACGCAGTGTTCGTCATCATCATCGATTGGTTCGGGTTCTTTGGATTTTTTGGTTTTTCGTTTACCACGACTTTTGGGCTTCGGAGGAGAAGTGGGTGTTTCTGGAATATCTTGTGTTTCAGTTTGTGATTGTTGTGAGAATTGTAGATTTTGAAAGTTGGTGTTTAATGTGTTTTGTTGATTTTGTTGCCAAAAAAGATATTATTGACTTAGGTGGATAGTCTTGGTATTATCTTGAGTTTAGAGCATGATTTGCAACCGTTAAATGCCAACCGTAAGTTGTTAAGCCATAAAACGTAAAATCGGGTATCGTAAAAATACGAAACTTGTAGGAATGATGAAACTCATCATTATACTCTATATTAAAATATAAAATGGGTGATAAGTCTCATTGGGTGCAAAAACGCTGCTTAAAGCTGGAAACACGGGTCAAAAACGCGTAATTCGCAATTTATCAAAAAAGAACGAGATTTCAGGGAAATGACCGTGAATTTAATTAGAGTAGACTAAAATTAGTCTATAAGTGATATGAGATGTCAAAATGTGGTTTTCGTTATACGTGGGATAACTTAACAGTTATACGTGAAGTTTAAAAGTTACGCGATTTAAGCAAAAATGTAGAACGTACAAGGTTAATTTCTTTATGGTCAAAGGAGGAGGGAAATATGTTTGACTTTTCCAAAAAATGTAAAAGTGTCAAAACATCTTAGAAAACACAGTGTAGGAATGGTTAAGTCTGGGTCTAAGTAGAATTGTTTAAAACGTAAGTTTAGTCTCGTACGGCTCAGGGTTTATTTGGTAACATTTAAATGAAATCTTAAAAATTCTCATATTGATTATGAGTGATCTAAAAATTAATTTGATGTGAGGAAAATTGTCAGAGTTGATTTTCGTTATGCGCGTGATGTTTAAATGGTGTTCCGACCAAAACGAAACTTTAAAACGATGTTTTCTTAATAACTTTTGCGAAAATGATCTAACGATTGTCAAACTCTCAGGATATTACTAAAATAATTTAACTTACGAGAATGTGAAATAAAAATTTTACGGGATGAATAGTGAAAGTGAATAGTAACTTTTCAAAAATATGAAAAGTAACCTGAAAAATGCGCGTTGTTACACAAGAGACTGAAATAGCCTCATCCATGTGCATTTTGTGTTGTGTAAACCTTCCAAGTATAACAAGAAGTTAATTGTATTGTTCCATAACTGGTCTTGAATCAGTCATTTTGTAATTTGTGAAATTACTTACAAGGAACTTGTTACTTGATGTATCCTCAACCACATATTTGGCATCCAAGGAATCCCATAGTTCTTTGGAAGATTCGAAATTCTGATAAATATTAAAGAGAGAATCTGACATACCATTGAGGACTAAACCTCTGCAAATGTAATCATCATTCTCCTATTTGATCCTCGTCCTGATCTGCTCAACAGTAGCATCATCTCCATCATTAGGAATAGGAGTAGTCAGAACATAGACCATACTCATGCTTGAAAGAAGAAAATGCATCTTCTTTTGCCATCTTCTGAAGTCCACCCCTTCAAACTTGTCAAGCTTGGCAAAGTTTGAAGCCATATAGCAGCAACAACCATTGATTATCACAAATAGTTTACTTTGATTGTTGGTGGTAATTCGCCCAAAACAGGGTTAAGATAATCAATAGCAAATCAAATACCAATACAGGTTACCGGATATCACTTGGAATCGTGTTATCACTTTCCAAAGTAAACTATTCGACCCTAATGCCTGGGTATCACGAATATCTACTTGGGATAAGAGCAAATGTGTGTTATTGAGTTATGCACAAATCAATAACCCTTTGCTTACAAGTTTTTATAGTTTTCTGTGTATTTTTCCGTGTATCTCATGCATAATCAGATTTCCTATTTATAGGAAATTACTTTTAACTAGTTAAATGGAATTATGAGGATTAATCGCCTCATAATTATCCCCATTATAGTTAATAGTGGTTACATGACCAATTAAACGTGATCATTATGCAGTTGTAACTGCCACTTGAGTAGGTCAATGCCTGTTACAAGTTGATTCCAGTAGAAACTTGCCTACCAGTACTAACTTAGCACTACAAGTACTAACTTAGCACTACAAGTATTAACTTAGCACTACAAGTACCAACTTAGCACTACCAGTACTAACTTCTTAATTTCTCCACTATAGAGTCAGGATGTTCAGGGACCTTATGGGTGTACACTCCGTACCTCCTGAACCATTACCATGTGTGAACTAATCCCACAAGTGCACTGAATTTTCCAACAAAAATTATATCAATATTGGACTCGTTTTGTTTGTAATGCAGAAGCCTTTCTGACCGTATATTTTTTCTTAATAAAATAACCAGATATTTGTCAGATATTGAATAAATAAACTTTGTTATATATAAAAAAAAGAATTATATATAAACTTTTAAAAAAAGTTGGACGTATTTGGCCCTTGTAGTTTTAAAAATTTTTAGAAGAATTTTGAAAGTAGTTGATATGTTAAAGGTCTATTTTGAATTTTTATTTATTTAAAAACTATATTATATATATATATATATATATATATATATATATATATAGGGTGAGGTTATAATGAAAAGGAGGTTAAAATGAAAATGGTAGGAAGGAATCCTAGCCATTGGATCAAATTGGGTGAGATCAAAACTGGCGGTGGCATACTTGTAAATAAGCAGAACTTCAGTGGCAAATATATAACATTACACATATACACACATAAGGCTTCTTTCCTGAGAATCATATCACGATCTTATTTCTCTCTCTACTCCCTTACAGTTTCTCTCTCTACAATTTCACACACATCTACATCATATATCTCTCTAATCGAATCACTACTTCTTCATCTCATCATAATCAAATCGTTAATTTTTTATACCATATCATAAAACTTCGAATCACAATCGAATTGTTACAACTCAAATCCACTGCATCGTAAACGGCGTCGTATGTTTATTTATGAACACTAATCTTGTTACTGCATCTTTTTGTTATTTTTAGTTTGCTAAAATCTTGTTTTTTATATTAATTTAAGTTTGTTTTTCTAAATGATGAAGTAGACTCTCAAATCTGTTGAAGAGTGTGTGTATATGTATGTTTTCTTCTAGATCTAGAACAAAATGTGGGAAAAATAAATTTAAAACGTGTTTAAGAAAGTTGCATACAAGGTGTTTGATAAAATGTCTCAACTAGACTTTATAACTGTGATGCACTAAATTTACATTCTGATGCAGTTGGTTTGAATTTTGATGGAGTTGTATTTCATATTATGATGTAGTAGGTTTTTTTTAATTGTGATGCAGTAGGTTATTTGTGTTTGTATGTTTTATATGTTTAAACTTGTTTATATGTTTGGTTGTATGCCTAATGCACTGGAATCTAAACTGAGATGCAGGCTAGTTAATCGCATGTAAGGATGAAGTAGGC
This sequence comes from Chrysanthemum makinoi, assembly GCA_910596185.1. NCBI lineage: Eukaryota > Viridiplantae > Streptophyta > Magnoliopsida > Asterales > Asteraceae > Chrysanthemum > Chrysanthemum makinoi. The sequence goes on along the minus strand of OU343220.1, from coordinate 302,704,681 downwards.
AGCTGGGCGTAGTTGTTTTATGCCCTGATGCGGAGATCTAAACCGAGATGCGATAGCTTTAGTTAAGCGTGCTGTAAGGATGAAGTAGGCTAATGCGTAAGTTGTTTTATGTGTGTAAATGTTTGTCATGCTTGGTTATATGTGCAATGCATTGGAAAATGAACTGAGGATGCAGTAGGGTGTTTAGTCGCCATAAAGGATGTATAAGTTAAGTGTAGGTTGTTTTATGTGTGTAAACTTGTTTGTATGCTTGGTTGTATATATGATGCCTTTGGAATCTGAACTGAACTAGGATGCTTAGGTGTTTAGTTGTCGTACATAAGGATGAAGTAGGCTAAGCGTAAGTTGTTTTATGTGTGTAAATGTGTTTGTATGCTTGGTTGTATGTGTGATGCACTAAAAAGTGAACTGAGATGCAATAGGAGTTTAGTGGTCGCGTGTAAGGATGTAATAAGCTAACTGTAGGTTGTTTTATGTGTGTAGACTTGTTTGTATGCTTGATGTTATATATGCACTGGAAAATGAACCCGAGATGCAGTAGGTGTTCAGTTGTCGCGTGTGAGGATGTAATAAGCTAAATGTAGGTTGTTTTATGTATGTAAACTTGTTTGTATGCTTGGTTGTATGTTTGATGCACTAGAATATGAAGTGAGATGCAATAGGTGTTTAGTTGTCTCGTGTAAGGATGAAATAGGCTAAGCATAGGTTGTTTTATGTACGTAAATGTGTTTGTATGTTTGGGTGTATTTGTAATGCACTGGAAAATGAACTGAGATGCAGTAGGTGTTCATTTGTCATGTGTAAGGATGAAATAATCTAAGTGTAGGTTTTTTTATGTGTGTAAACTTTTTTATATGCTTGGTTGTATGCCTGATGCACTGGAATCTGAACTAGGATGCAGTAGGTGTTTAGTTGTCACATGTAAGGATGAAGTAGGCTAAGCGTAAGTTGTATATGTGTGTAAATGTGTTTGTAAGCTTGGTTGTATGTGGGATGCACTAGAAAATAAAATGAACATGCAGAGGTGGGCTTGTCGCATGTAAGGATAAAATAAGCTAAGTGTATGTTATTTTATGTGTGTAAACTTGTTTGTATGCTTGGTTATATATTTGATGCACTATAATATGAACTAAGATGCAATAGGTGTTTAGTTGTCGCGTATAAGGTTGAAATAGGCTAGGAGTTGAATTGGTTTATGTATGTAAATGTGTTCAGGATGCTCAGTATGTGTGTGATGCCTGAAAATGAACTGAGATGCAGTAGGTGTTCAGTTGTCACGTGTAAGGATAAAATAATCTAAGTTGTGGAAAACTAGAAGGGGGGTTGAATAGTTTTGCCAATTAAAACTTCATTTTAATTTATTTAGATTGACTTATGACAATCTATTTGGATGTGTGTGTTGGGTGTTGATAAACAAGCATATAAAGGTAAGTAATGAAAAGATAAGAGTAAGAAGCACAAAACCACAACACGAGTATTTATAGTGGTTCGGCTACAAGGACACCTTCCATGCCCTACTCCACTCCCCGAGTCACCTACTCGAGAGTTCGTAATCACTACACCAATCTCCTTATGGCGGAGAAGCCTTCACAACGTCGCCTACCCTTTTACCGGTGCTAGGCTCACCACCGGGTTCTTTCACTCCAAGGTGAACCACACCTACACAACGTCGCCTACCTTTTATAAGGTACTAGGCTAAGTACCTAGTTCTTTCACTCCAAGGTGAACTACACATTCACAACGTCGCCTACCCTTTATTAGGTACTAGGCTAAGCACCTAGTTCCATTGCCATGGAGGAACTACTACCACACTACACCAACGACTAATCCCAAAGGAGATCTACCCCTTTACAACATCATCAAGGATATCAATATCCTTGGATCTAATACTAGTCTATCTTGTACATCGAAACACACCATATCGAATGTACATCTAAGGCACCTTTCACTAATGCCTTTGACTAGATCTACAAGACACCTTTCACTAATGTCTTGTGTCTTCACTTCTAAGCATCTTTCACTAATGCTTCTTTGTCTTGACTTCTAAGCACCTTTAACTAATGCTTCTTTGTCTTGACTTCTAAGCACCTTTCACTAATGCTTCTTGTCTTGACTTCTAAGCACCTACCACAAGTGTTTTACGCTTATAAGATATATACCCTTCACTAATATCTTCGTCTTAACACTTGAGACATCTTTCACTAATGTCTTCAACACTACACTTCTTTGAGAAACGAAAGGAATCATCAACAAGAAGACTTCAGTTGCCTTGATGATGAGGAAACATGGCAACTCATGGACTTGAGCTTGCTTGACTTCAAAGGTGGTGATCTTGCCTTTAAGAGGAACCTAAAAGATCACACAAAAACAAAACTACAAACATAGATCTCTTGGATCTAAGGTTAGTGAGATTTAACTCAGGGGGGAAAGTGTGTTAGAAAGAGATGATCAATAATGAAGAAATGACTCACTATTTATAGAGGAAAAATCCTACTGTTCCCCGAATCCCACGGATCCCTTCCACTTGGGATCCGGCTAGCACAAAGCTAGGGATCCGTGGAACGCTCCTCTTTACCCATGGGTATTTTGGTTATGGGTCATGGGTCATGGGTTGAACCATGGTACTTTGGCTAGATTCAATGTATCTTTAAGTGCAATGCACTTAGTCACTTGGGTATGGGTTGATCCATGGGTTATGGGCATTATTCGTATGTGATATAAGCATGATGTCATGCAATGGGTTATGGGTCAAGTTCCATGGGTTATGGGCTTTGGGTTGTACCCAACTATATTCAATGTATTTGCCCAATGGGTTGTGATACTTAAGTTTCTACCCATTTATATTGCCCGATATACTACATACTAGTTATGTGTATATTTTATCCAAATATGTAAACACTAGTTGTTGTACATATGTATTATTAAATCATAAAATCACTTATACTTGTTTTAGTGTTTTATGTGAAAATGTGAATATGTTAGAAACTATTAGTTCAAACCATTTACGTATTTTAATTGTTTCGTTAATATGATTTTACGTTTGTTATCGACAAAACATTAGAAGATCGTAAAAATATAAATAAACGTTTTTACGGCTTATTTGTATTAACAATCTCCCCTTTTGTTGATGACAAAACATAAAATTATTTTAAGGAAAAGCTAAAATTCGTAAAAGTTTGAATTTGTAGTTTTACTTTCTTCTCCCTCTTTTTGTCGAAACAAAAAGTGTTTGAAGGAAAGCAACACATTGTTTTAAGAAAAACATGTGAAAGAATTAAAAAGTAAAAAGAAATAAAGAGCAAATAATGGGAAAGGATCTCGTCTTTACTCCCCCTTGACGAGTCCATCCCTATGTAAGGGCGTCAAGTAAGTGATACTAATCTAGTTTTTTTGCAAATAAGTTTGCAAAAGATATCGTCTAAGAGACGAATGTGCTCCCCTTGATGATTGCAATTTTGCAAAGGGATGTCACGAAATGTAAACCTAGTATTGCAAGTAATTTGCAATGTATTGCTTTGACATAAAGCTCCCCTAGCTTTAGGATGTCAAAGTCTTCATATGTAAATTGAATAACTACAAAACAAAGGTTAGAAATCAAGTATAATTCAATTTCCGCAAATGTGATTCAAGTTAGTAGAAAAAAGCTTTCGTCTTACGGATCCCGCGGTTCCCTCCTAGTAGGGATCCGTCTAGGCAATTATGAGGGATCCGTATTAGCTGTTCAATTCGACCAGGTGATATAACAAGCAATGTTATCACACAAATCATATGCTCAACAAAATAACAAGTAGCATGTAATTCCATTTAATAAAACTAGAGTTATGATATACATGACTCTAAAACCTAAGAAAATAAGAAAATACATGACTAGGAATTTCTAAACAAACTATCGCTTGATGCTAGGACACCACTAAAATCTTCTAGCTCAAGTTTTGTTTAGGTTTAATCTCGTCGAAATGTTTGAGGAGATGATAGAACATGAAACGTTGGTCTTCTCGTACTTCATGTATCAAACTTTAAACATGTTGACAATGATAGCAATCTTTGTCATGGCTAGGTAGTGGTGGTGGAAGAAAGAAATGGCTTGATGAAGGATCAAGTGAAGTGGCTTGTGGAGCTTCAAACGATGGAGGAATTGGTGGAGGTGCATTTGAGAATGACTCAACCAAAAATGATGGTGGTGGTAGAGAAGTGTCAACTTCCATATGGTCGGGTGGTTGACTTTGATGATTTCTCATAATCCAAATGGGATTATATGAAACGGCCGAAAAGGAAGCCGGAGCAAGTGTTGACTCAACACCTTGATTTTGAACTATTATTCCTCCTAATGAGGAGAATGTTGTGAGGCGGATGAGAGATGGCCTAGGAGGCAAGTCCTCTAAATTGTAGAGGTGTGGTGAAGATAGTGGGGATGTAAATGAAATAGCTCTAGGAACCAATGGTGATGGTTTAGTGGAGATGATATTGTTTGGCCTAGGAGGTATGGTGGTTTTGTAGGTAGTTTTGTGGGTACTATCCTTTTAAGAATTGGTTTGATTGGATGATGAAGAATTCTATCATTTGTTGGTTTGATGGGGGATGATTCGGTTGAAGAAATTTCGTGTATAACACGAGCTCTTTTCATGGGTGGTTCTTTGGTGGATAAGTTACTACTTGGGGTTTTCCTCATGATGAGATGATTTCAAGAGGTTGCAAGAGCTGAAAGTTAGGATGAGAGTGATGACTATGGAGGTCCTAACAAGGTGGTTTATAAACTAAGATTTTGCAAGTGCATTTAAGCCTTAAGCCACTAGGATTCATTGGAATGTGATGATTGACATGCACAAGAGTCAACTTCAGAGGTTTTACTGATCTAGGAACTCATTTAAGATGAGATGGAGTGTTTGAGTTAGGAAGATGAGTTGAAATGATTGTTTTGCAAGATTTGACATAAACTGTCATCCGGATCCCACGGTTCCTTCCTCAGAGGGATCCGTCTAGGCTAATCCTAGGGATCCGGCTTTCAGCAGATTATGAAAGATGGATATGATGTTTCTAAGATCTAAGACCTATATCATCTTGAGTGTTTCAGTCCTCCTAAGTGTTTTAAATGAAGGGGTGCTTGAGTACTTGAAGGTAATGAATGATGTAGCTAATGATTGTATTTTATGGAAGGATTTGGAACTTTCAAGAGTACCAATGGATGAGCAAGGATGACACTAAAGATTTAGAGTGTCAATTGAAGCTAAATGATCCTAGAGATCAGGTTGTGTTTTAGGATAGTGTTTTGGAAAATATCCTAGAAGCTTTGAGATGGGAAAACTAGATTTTGATCAACTTTGATCAATTTTGAGGTGAGGATGATTTATGATCAATTTTTCCATAATCGAAAGATTTCTAAGGCTAGATGTGAGATATCAAGTAAAAAGAAATGAAGTGTGAGTTTAAGAGCGGAAGAGTAATGGATTAAGGACGAAACGGTAGATCTATAATCATCTTAGAGTGTGATCTAGGTGAGTTATGTATGAGTAGGAAAGATCAACCTATATTGATAAGGACTTAATTTTGCCTTAAGACACTATGTTAAGCTTAGTGTGTGAGGTGTTCTAAGGATATGTTTGAAATATAATGCTTGCAATTGCATTTTCTGTTTTGCCGGATCCTACGGTTCCCTAAGAGTAGGGATCCGTCTAGTACAATCTTTGGGATCCGCCCATCTGCTCTGCAGGACCTTTACTAAAGGTATGCAATGATCTTGACAATGCATTATATCTCAAGGACAATCTAAAAAGAGTTCTAATACTAAGATATCAAGTGTAAGAAGTTTTATTTCATGAAGGAAATTAGATTACATTGATAAAGCACGAGTACAAGAGATTTGATCCTATTTTAGAATACTATTAGTTTCCTTGAGTGTTTTCGCTAGGAGGATCATTATGTGATTTATGAGTGTTGGTGGAATCAAGAGTGAAGAAAGTCTTCATGAGAGATATGTTTAGCGGTTCCATCATCTTGTTCACAAATACGTACAACGGACTTTGAAATTGAGGATGGAAGTGCATAACATTATGATAGGGGCGTGTCAAGAACATTCCATAAGGGATGAGTTTATTCTTGGAGCCTTGAAGATTTGCAATTATTATACGCCTTGAAAGAAGTAGGCGAGATAATATGGTTGTTGTGTTAGCAAACAGTACAACATGTGAGCACAACAAGCGGGAAGAATTTCTCGATTTCCCCTAAGACTCCAAACATTTTCACGTAGGATGAGTGCAAGAGGCTTGTACTCTTCTCGGATATCCCTTGTAAAGATAATGTTTGGATCGGAGTAATATGGTCGAGGTTTGCATATTATGCGATTTAAATCTTTAGGAGGGTATGTGTGAAAAACATGGACTATTTTCTTCACGAAAGTTGAAGAGAGAATCAAGAGACCAATCTTCGGTGAAGGCATATTGTCCATGATTTGGAATCCGGAGGATGTGAGCAAAATGCCCAAGGGTTAGAGTAAACTTTTGGTTTTGATATAAAACCAAAGAGATATAGAGCGATCCTCGTTACGAACGAGTTCGACTTGACGGAAGAATTCCATTATGAACCTTGGACATATCTTCTCGTTGATTTCAAGAAGGCATTCTAGTCTATGGCTCGAAGGAGGTATTGATACCTTCTTCGAAATGTAGAGAGGTGTCTACAATACGTCCTTCGTGGAAGTGACGGTTTTCGAGATTATTGAACCCACGGACATGATTGCGGTGTGTTGGGTTGAGAGAGATGTTCGGAGTGTAGACGCTAGTGAGTGAAAAATCAAACTCATATTCATGCGTCATAGTTGAACATATAAAAATGATAAGTTAATAAAAGGAGATGTTTGTGGTCAACCTATGATAATCTAATGTTTTTACTAGATTTTTATTAACAATGGTATTTAACACTTTAACATTCTCAAGGTTTTGACTTTCTAGAGGATTATTACATTTAGAAAGATATTGGTTTTAATCTTGCATGAAGAAGCTGTTTTCGAGGGGCCGGATCCCGGTTCTTTTACAAAAGGGATTCGGCTAGTATATCATCCGGGATCCGTGGATCGTAGTAACAAAAGCAGTTTGATAAAACATAGGTTTTCAGGTTTTTATATCACGAAATATGTTTTATCCTACATTTTCTTTTAGCATGCATACATGACTTCTAATGTATCACGAAAACATATAAATCAAAATAAGTGACAAACACATTATGATAAAAATAACCTAGATAAACTAGATTATTAATAATATTGCATTTCGATACTAAGGATGATACAAAGGATTGGGTATATGATCCCAATGTAGATTAACAACACAAAGTAAATGTCTCCATATGTGAACTTCATCATAGGGAACACAAGTGCGATGAGTGTTAGGGCGATGAGCACGAGTGTGATGTAAACCATGTTGATGACGGATCTTCTTGGTTTTGGTTGAGATGAAATGAGGAGGAAGATGAAGTTTTTGAATAAGAGAAAATTTTGAAATGGGAGGATTTGAAAAAGTGAGGGTTTGGTCGACGATGGGGTTATTTATAGGGAAGGAGGAATTTTTGAAATTAGTGTTTTGTTTTATTATTGGATTTGAAAGGGACAAAACATAAGTTTTATATACCATGACTTTAGATGAGAAGTAAAACACGTATGTGAGAAAAGGGCTTCCTAGTGAAGCTTCATGTAAAACATGTATGAGCACAAAAGATAATCATATAAATACCTAAATAGGTATACTTAATTATCAAGCAAAATAAAAAGAAAATTATACCTCTAGCGCACTTAGGAATGTCTTTACAAATGACACAACAAATGTCACTTAGACGATTCCCGTTCCTTTGCGATTAAGATACCTTCTTAAGGAAGGTATTCTTGTTACCAAGCGACTCCTAAAGCTTGGTAGGTGTGAGCTTTAACTAATCAACATGACGAAGAGGATTAATGCAATTAAATGAAAAAGTAAATAAGAAAAAATGTTGTTATCAAATCAACATCCAAACATATAGTTTTAAAAGACATGGTGTTTGTTTTTATAAAAAAAAAACTTTTTTGTAGTTTTCAATTAACCATGGATCGTATCAAATTTTTAAAGTACAATATACTTCAAGAAACTTGGTAACGAAGCTTTGATACCAATTGTGGAAAACTAGAAGGGGGGGTTGAATAGGTTTGCCAATTAAAACTTCCTTTTAATCTATTTAGATTGACTTATGACAATCTATTTGGATGTGTGTGTTGGATGTTGATAAACAAGCATATAAAGGTAAGTAATGAAAAGATAAGAGTAAGAAGCACAAAACCACAACACGAGTATTTATAGTGGTTCGGCTACAAGGACACCTTCCTTGCCCTACTCCACTCGAGTCACCTACTCGAGAGTTAGTAATCACTACACCAATCTCCTTATGGCGGAGAAGCCTTCACAACGTCGCCTACCCTTTTTCCGGTGCTAGGCTAACCACCGGGTTCTTTCACTTCAAGGTGAACCACACCTACACAACGTCGCCTACCCTTTATAAGGTACCAGGCTAAGTACCTAGTTCTTTCACTCCAAGGTGAACTACACCTTCACAACGTCGCCTACCCTTTATTAGGTACTAGGCTAAGCACATAGTTCTATTGCCATGGAGGAACTACTACCACACTACACCAACGACTAATCCCAAAGGAGATCTACCCCTTTACAACATCATCAAGGATATCAATATCCTTGGATCTAATACTAGTCTATCTTGTACATCGAAACACACCATATCAAATGTACATCTAAGGCACCTTTCACTAATGCCTTTGACTAGATCTACAAGACACCTTTCACTAATGTCTTGTGTCTTCACTTCTAAGCATCTTTCACTAATGCTTCTTTGTCTTGACTTCTAAGCACCTTTCACTAATGCTTCTTTGTCTTGACTTCTAAGCACCTTTCACTAATGCTTCTTTGTCTTGACTTCTAAGCACCTACCACAAGTGCTTACGCTATAGAAGATATATACGCTTCACTAATATCTTCGTCTTAACACTTGAGACATCTTTCACTAATGTCTTCAACACTACACTTCTTTGAGAAACGAAAGGAATCATCAACAAGAAGACTTCAGTAGCCTTGATGATGAGGAAGCATGGCAACTCATGGACTTGAGCTTGCTTGACTTCAAAGGTGGTGATCTTGCCTTTAAGAGGAACCTAAAAGATCACACAAAAACAAAACTACAAACATAGATCTCTTGGATCTAAGGTTAGTGAGATTTAACTCAGGGGGGAAAGTGTGTTAGAAAGAGATGATCAATAATGAAGAAATGGCTAACTATTTATAGAGGAAAAATCCTACTATTCCCCGGATCACACGGATCCCTTCCACTTGGGATCCGGCTAGCACAAAGCTAGGGATCCGTGGAACGCTCCTCTTTACCCATGGGTATTTTGGTTATGGGTCATGGGTTGAACCATGGATCTTTGGCCAGATTCAATGTATCTTTAAGTGCAATGCACTTAGTCACTTGGGTATGGGTTGATCCATGGGTTATGGGCATTATTCATATGTGATATAAACATGATGTAATGCAATGGGTTATGGGTCAAGATACATGGGTTATGGGCTTTTGGTTGTACCCAACTATATTAAATGTATTTGCCCAATGGGTTGTGATACTTAAGTTTCTACCCATTTATATTGCCTGATATACTACATACTAGTTATGTGTATATTTTATCCAAATATGCAAACACTAGTTGTTGTACATATGTATTATTAAATCATAAAATCACTTATAGTTGTTTTAGTGTTTTATGTGAATATGTTAGAAACTATTAGTTCAAACCATTTACGTATTTTATTTATTTCGTTAATATGATTTTACGTTTGTTATCGACAAAACATTAGAAGATCGTAAAATATAAATAAACGTTTTTACGGCTTATTTGTATTAACATAAGTTGTAGGTTGGTTTATGCGTGTAAACTTTTCTGTAAGCTTGGTTGTATGTCTGATGCACTGGAATCCGAACTAGGATGCAGTAGGTGTTTAGTTGTCACATGTAAGGATGAAGTAGGCTAAGAGTAAGTTGTTATATGTGTGTAAATGTTTTTGTATGCTTGGTTGTATGTAAGATGCACCGGAAAATTAACTGAGATGAAGTAGTTGTTCGGTTTTCGCGTATAAGTATGAAATAAGCAAAGTGTAGGTTGTTTTATATGTGTAAACTTGTTTGTATGCTTGTTATATGTTTGATGCACTAGAATCGAGGCTGAGATTGATAGGTGTTTAGTTAATGTCGTGTAAGGATGAAATAGGCTAAGCGTAGGTTGTTTTATGTTTGTAAATGTGTTTGTATGCTTGGGTGTATGTGATGCGGAAAATGGCTGAGATGCATTAGGTGTTAGGTTGTCGCATGTAAAGATGAAATAATCTAAGTGTAGGTTGTTTTATGTGTGTAAACTTTTTTGTATGCGTGGTTGTATGTCTGATGCACTGGAATCTTAACTGAGATGTGGTAGTTGCTTAGTTGTCGCATGTAAGGATGAAGTGGCTTAGCGTAAGTTGTTTTATGTGTGTAAATGTGTTTGTATGCTTGGTTGTATGTATGATGCACTAGAAAATGAACTGGGATGTAGTAGGTGTTCAGTTGTCATGTGTAAGGATGAAATAGGCAAAGCGTGGGTTGTTTTATGTGTGTAAATGTGTGTTATGTGCTTGGTTGTATATATGATGCACTATATTTTGAACTGAGACGCAGTAAGTATTCAATTATCACATGTAAGGATGAATAGGCTAAGCGTAGGTTGTTTTATGCGTGTAAGTGTGTTTGTATGCTTGGTTGTATATGTGATGCACTGTAATTTAAACTGAAATGCAGTAGGTGTTCACATGTTTTAGAATGATGAAGTGATGCAATAGGTTATTTTATGTGGCATATAAAGTTAGATTAGGCCACGCGTAGGGTGTATTACTTCTCGAAAAGTGTTTGTATATATGTTTGTATGGATGTTGCATTTGGTGTCATGAAGTGATGTAGTACGTACATGTTTGTGGCATATAAGGTTAGATTAGGTTAGATGCGGTCTGTTTTATTTGTTAATAAGTGCATATTGTGTTTTACTTGTCAAAAAGTGGTTGCGTGTGTACTTGTATGCATGATGTAGTTGCTGTAAAGTAGTGTTGCATTAACTGTTCATTTGTGGCACATAAGGTTCGATTAGGTCACACGTAGGGTGTTTTACTTGTTGAAAAGTGCTTGTGTGTGTATTTGTGTACTTGATGCAGTTGCTGTAAAGCAGTGATGCAATAGATTTTCATTTGTGACACATAAGGTTCAATTAGGCCACGCGTAGGGTGTTTTACTTGTTGAAAAGTGTTTGTGTAGATGTTTGTATGCATGACACGGCTGGTGTAATGCAGTGATGCAATAGTGTGAACAATGCACTAGATTTAAACCGTGATGTTGTAAACGAAGGTTGCATTTTGTGCGAGAATGTGTTTGTTTGTTTGGTTGTATGTGTAATGCACTTGAATTTGAACTATGATACAATAGGTGTTTAGTTGTCGCGTATACTGATAAATTAGGCTAAAGGTATGTTGCATTATGTACGTAAATGTGTTTTTATGCTTGGTTGTATATGCGATGTGCTTGAATCAGCTGTGATGCGATTAGGGTGTTCAGGTTGTCTCATTATAATGATGAAATAGGCTAAGCATATTATGTGCAAAAATGATTTTATATGTTTGGTTGTTTTTCTGATTCACTTGTATTTGAATTGAGATGAAATATATGTTTGGTTGTCGCGTATAAGCATGGGTTAGGTTAAGCGTAGGCTGAGTTACGTCTTGAAAATGTGTTTGTATGTTTGGTTGTTTGTGCGATGCAATTGAATTTGAAATGATATGCACATTAGATGATATAGTTGTACGACATGGTAATTTTCAAATGGCTCTGGTAAGTATAACTTAAATACATACAATTATTTTTTTACTACATCATAGTGTTATAATTAGTGCATCATCGAGTTTTTTACTGCATCATAGTGTTATAACTAGTGCATCAAAAAAGTACATTAATGTAACAATATTTTATAATTTTCCGAGATTGATTCATTTATTGACTACTTGGAAAGAAAGAAAAATCACCGAAATGCATTGAGTTTTTAATGTCCGAACCTAAACACGTGAAGATGCCTTGGAGGACAACCTACCAACAATGACGTATTTGTGATGAGGCATATGGAAACATACGTTGGTCATGATGATTTTTTTTGGAAGAGTTGAAGAAATAAGGCCTAGGTCTAAAAGCACAACTAAAGGTGTTGAGTCAAGTACTGCAAAGATGATACTTATAAGTATTGATGAGAAAAAGGCAAAAATATTGAAAGAAGCAGAAGCATACATGAAGAAGAAACCAAAGAGTTCTAAACTTGTAACATATAATGATGTTAGAGTGGATCAAGATTTATTGACAAATTTTATTGAAAGCATATTCAAAACCACTGAATGATTATTGAACAATTTTAGTTTAAAATAATTTGGATGTTGAAAATATCTTGTATTTTGATTAGTGTACGTTTAATATTAAGTACTTTACTTCTTAATGATCAGTGTTTGTTTATTACTAAGTACTTTTGATTAGTGCATCACATATAAAATAAATTATAAATTATGATGCACTAAATTATAAACTGTGATCCACTTAATTGTTAACTGTGATGCACTAGATTATTAATTATGGCCGACTAAAAATACTAGTGCACCACACTGTATACAAGTAGTACATCATAGTGTATATAATTGGTGCATTATAATGTTTATATCTAGTGCATCACAATGTAAAAATTTGGTGCATCTCAGTGTATATATTCACTTAAATATAAAGAAAGTTTTGAATTACAACAACTAAATAAAAAATATCAACAATATGATGTTTTAAATTTTGATGTACTAACAAATAGTTATGATACAATAACACAAATAATTTCTTGCATCACAATGTTAATTTACTACATCACAATGTTATACATATTGTTACTACTCAATGTTATCATATTGCTAAATCAAAATAGAATTATATTGCATCACAATCTTGTTCTCGCATCGGGAATGTTATCATATTACTTTATCTTCTTTGAATTACAATATAATTTTCTTTGCATCACTATGTTAATTTCTTGCATCAAAATGTTAACTTACTACATCACAATGTTATACATATTGTTGCTTCTCAATGTTATCATAATGTTGCATCAAAATAATACTTTCTTGCATCGATTATTATTATTTTCGCGCATCACAATGAATACTATATCACAATGTAAATGCTACTGACATGGAAATATATTTTATTGCATCATAATAAACTAAACAAATAACATAAGGCAATAAATATTATTCATAAAATAGAAAGATCTTGAGTACATTTACGAAACAAGAGATACTATTGTATTGATGTTTGGTAATAAAAATATAGATCTTTGAACCGAAAACATGTCTTGGAAGATGAAAATTTCTATGAATTATGAAAACTCGTCAAAAGAATATTCATAAAAAGCTCATTTGCGGGAAATTCTCTCAGCCAAACTCTTTTCGGTAGATGTTGTTGCTTTGGTTTCTTGGATGCTGACAATTTTTGTGAATTATGGCCTTTGGATCCATCTTCCAAAACTTAACATCAGGAGGTGTGACCATATCGGTATTTTCTAACATACTCATCATCTTGAAATTGTGTTAAGTCTTTTTGATCCATTTTCCAAAAGCTGAACATCGAGGGAAAGGTATGCCTATGGGCATTTTCCAATATACTCATCATAAATTTACGAAAAAGAAAAAGATAATTAGGACGATTAATCAAATAAAACTCATTAAATATACTACTAAAAATCATATGTATCTTCACCTCCATTTAGATTATCAGCATAACATATAGATTTTGCAAATAGTTGAATAAATAATATAGAGCGCTATAGATGCAACAAAGAAAAACGGTACATGCCAAACATCCGCTCATCAACTAATACTATAACAACCATCTAATATCCATTTTAATACTTCATATTCACAATTCCTACGATAACAAAAACTGGTTAACTTTACCCGAACAATAAGCAACAACAAACATAAACAATAAATTAACATATAATCTACACTACTTGATATCTATTGGCCTTATGTCCTTTTAGAAATATAAAAAAACTCATAAACAAAATAAAATTAGGCAAGCTAAATACAATAATAGTAAACAAAAAACCTAGTGCATCAATGATGTAAAACAACTGCATCAAGCATCAAAAACACATATTGCATATCACAGCTCTAAAATCAACTTAGGTCAATTGAATACACAAAAACCAAACAAACACATACTGAATCAATGTTATAAAGAAACTGTCACATCCCCAAATTACTGTTTTCTTGTGGAATGGAATTCACGGGGATATTTGTCATATTTCCAATCACCAGTTATATTGAACGAACTAAAGTGTCGTTTGAAAAGAACATCGTTTGATATATTAAAAACATTCATAGTTACAAAGATAGGTCCCAAATGACATTAGACATGTGCGGAAATAAGTTTGGTACAAGTCAAACGATGTTTTAAAAATGTATAAATCCATGTGAGGCAGCGTCGTCACAGCGACCCTATGATAAGTCCTCATGCATGTCATGAAGTGTATGCCTTAGTTACCTGAAAATACATTGCTAAAAGTGTCAACACAAAGGTTGAGTGAGTTCATAGAGTTCATGTAAAAGCGTTTTATCACGACTACCACAAGTATAGGCCATGTATGACAAATATGTCACATACAATGTTACAATTGCTATAAGCACATGACACGATCTTTGGATTGATCATGATGTTAAGCTGAGAGTGTTTTGCCAAAAACAATAATGATAAAATGAAATGCATCCGTTTGACCGTTGGGACCACCAACCCGGATGGAGAGTCACCTCAATAGATCTATCCATCACCCTGCTTCTTCGAAATGCGGTTCATGATTCATGAAATGGGGACATTCAATTGGCAATGAAGTAACTTAAGCAATGTAATGAATTTGATATACTTGGTATCGTAATAAAATGATGTGCAATGTATTCTCCCCGTTAGGTTTGAAATAAAGTATAAACTTGAATAAATCGGGGCTATGAAAACTCACTTTATTTGCAATGATCATGATGATATAATGTATCTTTTGAAATGGCATAACCTCGGCCGTGACCTATTATAAATGATATGTTCTAATGTAAATCATGAAACAATATGGGTGCATGCAAACTTATATGAAATCCATACCACTTGTACATTTGAAAATAATGTTTATCGTCGAAATATATATTTATGACATCTCGTCATATTATAAAATACTTTACAAGTATTTATGTTGAAACAACCTCCTACGATAGTCGTTTAGTGATTTATCAAGAATTTGTAGTTTTTCGTCGCAAAATAATATACTTTGATAATTTGTGAAAGTGACTAAATGACCTCGAAAAACTAGTCGTAAAATGGTGAGTATTGAGTGTTAGGAAACAAACTCAACAGTTTTGGAAAGTTTGTAGCATTATCTAAAAGTCTTACCTTTTGAATTTTTATATAAAATAGTTACGGCAACTTGTTTAAAATGTGAATAACTTAGTCGTTATAAGTCCGTTTTCTACGTTTTATATGTCCTTAGATTCGTGTTAAAGTATACTAATATATTTTTGATAAGTCGACACATTTAACAACGCTTAAGACTCATTTTTTACTCGTAAAAAGTCGAGACAGCATGCTGAATTTTTCAGAAAAATAGTTTTCGTCGTTAAACTTGAAAATAGCATAACTTCTTCGTTATAACTCCGTTTTAACCCGTTCAAGCGGCTACGTTTTCGTTTTAAAGTATATTTTCTGAATATCTAGCCCAAAATATTTTGTAAACTGTCGAAATTTCCAGATTTATCAAAAATGATCAGACCCTTTTATATAGTTGTCGAAATGGATTTTTCTCGCGTAAAACTTATTCTAACCACTTCAAATCAACACCAAATCTATTCTAAACCTACCATACACCTTCTTAGGGTGTCATGGGTTCCTAAACATCATCAACCATGATATGTTACAAGGGGTTAATTATAGGATGATTATATTTCATAACAAGTAATAAAAACCATAAAAGTGGTATAGATTCACATGTAACTTGCATGTTTTCTTGCAAAAATGATGAAATAACATAAATATGAATATGAAAGAGTTATAAAAGATCATGAAATGCTTACTTGAATGATTATGAATTTTTGAGCAAAGTATGCTTAATAATCTTGAGGTTTTTATTTCAAAACCCTAACTAGATTATTCCTAGGACTTGATTAATACTTGAATCATGAAAAATTATGGATTTCCCTTGTTTTCATGCCATGGCCGGTTATGGTGTAGAAGTAGAGAGGTTTCATTTTTTTTTCACCTTGAATGTGTATGTAACTATGTGTTATTTAGATATTATTTAGTAGTATAAAAGTATTATACAAATATCTTCAAGTAGAAAAGACCAAATTGGTCATCTTTGATGACTAGGGGGGGCATGTGGCCGGATATGGGTTAAATTGGGCAACGATTGGGTAGTTTTGATAGCATTATCTAAAAGTCTTACCTTTTGAATTTTTATCATAGAGGTCTCGATCATGGAGAAAAACATAGGTGAAGTAGGGTACTTGTATCCAAAATATTGTTTAAGGGTGGTTTTCGGCAAAGTTTAAGTGACGTATTTTACAGTTACAACTCCGTTTGACAAACGGTTGGACATTTTGGAAAATTGGCTAGGTGAACTTACTTTTACTAGAAGACATGCGTTTTATAAAAGTACTCCATCGATGTTAAAAACGACCCTCAACATGGTCATTCGCGACCGATATGTTTGTCTATTAGAAAATATATTAGTTATGCTTATATAAAATAGTTACGGCAACTTGTTTAAAATGTGTTTGGTTTAGTCATAGTTTTTTAATATGTCCGTGTTAAAGTATACTAATATATTTTTGATAAGTCGACAAATTTAACAACGCTTAAGACTCATTTTTGACTCGTAAAAAGTCGAGACAGCATGCTGAATTTTCCAGAAAAATAGTTTTCGTCGTTTAACTTGAAAATAGCATAACTTCTTCGTTATAACTCCGTTTTAACCCGTTCAAGCGGCCACGTTTTCGTTTTAAAGTATATTTTCTGAATATCTAGCCCAAAATATTTTGTAAACTGTCGAAATTTCCATATTTATCAAAACTGATCAGACCCTTTTATATAGTTGTCGAAATGGATTTTTCTCGCGTAAAACTTATTCTAACCACTTCAAATCAACACCAAATCTATTCTAAACCTACCATACACCTTCTTAGGGTGTCATGGGTTCCTAAACATCATCAATCATGATATGTTACAAGGGGTTAATTATAGGATGATTATATTTCATAACAAGTAATAAAAACCATAAAAGTGGTATAGATTCACATGTAACTTGCATGTTTTCTTGCAAAAATGATGAAATAACATAAATATGAATATGAAAGAGATATAAAAGATCATGAAATGCTTACTTGAATGATTATGAATTTTTAAGCAAAGTATGCTTAATAATCTTGAGGTTTTTATTTCAAAACCCTAACTAGATTATTCCTAGGACTTGATTAATACTTGAATCATGAAAAATTATGGATTTCCCTTGTTTTCATGCCATGGCCGGTTATGGTGTAGAAGTAGAGAGGTTTCATTTTTTTTTTCACCTTGAATGTGTATGTAACTATGTGTTATTTAGATATTATTTAGTAGTATAAAAGTATTATACAAATATCTTCAAGTAGAAAAGACCAAATTGGTCATCTTTGATGACTAGGGGGGGCATGTGGCCGGTTATGGGTTAAATTGGGCAAGGATTGGGTAGTTTTGATAGCATTATCTAAAAGTCTTACCTTTTGAATTTTTATCATAGAGGTCTCGATCATGGAGAAAAACATAGGTGAAATAGGGTACTTGTATCCAAAATATTGTTTAAGGGTGGTTTTCAAATAAAGTTTAAGTGACGTATTTTACTAGATTACAACTCCGTTTGTGACGGTTGGACATTTTAGAAAATAGTCTAGGTGAACTTACTTTTACTAGAAGACATCGTTTTATAAAAAGTACTCCATCGATGTTAAAGCGACCCTCAACATGGTCATTCGCGAAGATATGTTTGTCTATTAGAAAATATATTAGTTATGCTTATATAAAATAGTTACGGCAACTTGTTTAAAATGTGAATAACTTAGTCGTTATAAGTCCGTTTTCTACGTTTTATATGTCCTTAGCTTCGTGTTAAAGTATGCTAATATATTTTTGAAAAGTCGACACATTTAACAACGCTTAAGACTCATTTTTGACTCGTAAAAAGTCGAGACAGCATGCTGAATTTTCCAGAAAAATAGTTTTCGTCGTTAAACTTGAAAATAGCATAACTTCTTCGTTATAACTCAGTTTTAACCGTTCAAGCATGCGTTTTCGTTTTAAAGTATATTTTCTGAATATCTAGCCCAAAATATTTTGTAAACTGTCGAAATTTCCAGATTTATCAAAAATGATCAGACCCTTTTATATAGTTGTCGAAATGGATTTTTCTCGCGTAAAACTTATTCTAACCACTTCAAATCAACACCAAATCTATTCTAAACCTACCATACACCTTCTTAGGGTGTCATGGGTTCCTAAACATCATCAACCATGATATGTTACAAGGGGTTAATTATAGGATGATTATATTTCATAACAAGTAATAAAAACCATAAAAGTGGTATAGATTCACATGTAACTTGCATGTTTTCTTGCAAAAATGATGAAATAACATAAATATGAATATGAAAGAGTTATAAAAGATCATGAAATGCTTACTTGAATGATTATGAATTTTGAGCAAAGTATGCTTAATAATCTTGAGGTTTTTATTTCAAAACCCTAACTAGATTATTCCTAGGACTTGATTAATACTTGAATCATGAAAAATTATGGATTTCCCTTGTTTTCATGCCATGGCATTATGGTGTAGAAGTAGAGAGGTTTCATTTTTTTTCACCTTGTGTGTATGTAATATGTTATTTAGATATTATTTAGTAGTATAAAAGTATTATACAAATATCTTCAAGTAGAAAAGACCAAATTGGTCATCTTTGATGACTAGGGGGGGCATGTGGCCGGTTATGGGTTAAATTGGGCAAGGATTGGGTAGTTTTGATAGCATTATCTAAAAGTCTTACCTTTTGAATTTTTATCATAGAGGTCTCGATCATGGAGAAAAACATAGGTGAAGTAGGGTACTTGTATCCAAAATATTGTTTAAGGGTGGTTTTCGGCAAAGTTTAAGTGACCGTATTTTCGTTAACTCCGTTTGTGAGCGGTTGGACATTTTGGAAAATTGGCTAAGGTGAACTTACTTTTACTAGAAGACATCGTTTATAAAAATTACTCCATCGATGTTAAAAGCGACCCTCAACATGGTCATTACGACCGATATGTTTGTCTATTAGAAAATATATTAGTTATGCTTATATAAAATAGTTACGGCAACTTGTTTAAAATGTGAATAACTTAGTGATTTATAAGTCCGGTTTTCTAAAACATATGTCCTTAGCTTCGTGTTAAAGTATACTAATATATTTTTGATAAGTCGACAAATTTAACAACGCTTAAGACTCATTTTTGACTCGTAAAAAGTCGAGACAGCATGCTGAATTTTCCAGAAAAATAGTTTTCGTCGTTTAACTTGAAAATAGCATAACTTCTTCGTTATAACTCCGTTTTAACCCGTTCAAAAGCTGACCCGCGTTTTAGTTTTAAAGGATATTTTCTGAATATCTAGCCCAAAATATTTTGTAAACTGTCGAAATTTCCATATTTATCAAAACTGATCAGACCCTTTTATATAGTTAATGAAATGGATTTTCTCGTAAAACTTATTCCCACTTCAAATCAACACCAAATCTATTCTAAACCTACCATACACTTTCTTAGGGTGTCATGGGTTCCTAAACATCATCAACCATGATATGTTACAAGGGGTTAATTATAGGATGATTATATTTCATAACAAGTAATAAAACCATAAAAAGTGGTATAGATTCAAATGTAACTTGCATGTTTTCTTGCAAAAATGATGAAATAACATAAATATGAATATGAAAAGTTATAAAAGATCATGAAATGCTTACTTGAATGATTATGAATTTTTGAGCAAAGTATGCTTAATAATCTTGAGGTTTTTATTTCAAAACCTAACTAGATTATTCCTAGGACTTGATTAATACTTGAATCATGAAAAATTATGGATTTCCCTTGTTTTCATGCCATGGCCGGTTATGGTGTAGAAGTAGAGAGGTTTCATTTTTTTTTCACCTTGAATGTGTATGTAACTATGTGTTATTTAGATATTATTTAGTAGTATAAAAGTATTATACAAATATCTTCAAGTAGAAAAGACCAAATTGGTCATCTTTGATGACTAGGGGGGGCATGTGGCCGGTTATGGGTTAAATTGGGCAAGGATTGGGTAGTTTTGATAGTTAAGTGTATTATTTGTTAAATGTAGTGTATAATTGATAAGTAAAATAATTATTTACTGTAGCGTTAGCTAAAAATAGATTTTAACGGGACAAAATAAAATGTATTGAAGTCATAAAAATTATAAAAATACATTTCTCACAAGTATTGAGTGAATAAATATTTATCGTGTTGAATTCTGGCGTAAATTAAATATATATATATATATATAACAATTTATATACAAAATAAATTGAAAACATCGGATAAACTAATAATATAATTTTTATAGTCTTAAAATGAGTATAAAATTATATTAGGAAAATTTTGGAAGTGGGGATCAATGTTTCAAAATAAATGTTTACTTGTGATAAGCGTTTATTTAATAGGAAAATAAGCATTTAATTGAAAAATGCAAATCCATGCATGAGCCGATATGATGATGATGTTATTGATGATATGTAGACATCTAGTCTATATGAAATGTCCTTGATATTCAATGAATCGTGACTTAACCCTCGAGTTGCAGCGTATTTGATACTTCATAACATAGTTCACGAAAAATGATGAATAGTGCTTATGAATAGTGATTTCTCAGGAATGAATAGTGTTTAGGTGAATAGTGAAATTTTGAAATACCCTTTCAAAATATCAAATCGACTTCAAAAACGATGAATAGTAAAATGATGAATAGTAACCGGTGAATAGTAAATTCCCGAGATGAATAGTGAAATTTTCAAATTTTGTAAAATGACCTGAAATTACGAGTTGTCACAACAACTAAATAACATAAGAGTACTAAATTATTTAAAATGAACAAAAAGATATTGAGTATATTTCAGAAACACTTCCGTTAAAAGTAGCTACATCAAAACATAAAAAGTAGCTGCATCAAAGGTTGTTTTGTTACCTTTTAGACATTTCCAGATTATAATGGAACCAACTACCCATAACAAAACTATAGAAAACCTATTTGATCTAGATTCATCACACATAGCGACTTTTTGCATCGGCATTTTAGAAACAGTACATCATGCCTACAACTACGCATATAAGCCATTTCTCTTGATAAAAAATGAAGCGTTAGCTAATAGATTCTCGTTGGTAAAAACACCTACTATATCAAAGTTTCATAATAACTACATCATACACACAATTACACGAGAACAAACATTTTCTACTCATAACATAAATACAAAATAAGCCTTTTCTAGTACATCAGTATTTTATAACAACCGCATTACTCATACAACTACACATACAACCCTTTTCTCTTTGAAAAATGACCAAAACAAATAAAGACTAAAATCGATGAATCCGCGATTGTAAACTTAGTGCATTAGAGTTATAAAATCTGAGACATGTTATCATACATGCACCTTTACAAAACACGTTTTGAATTTTAGGATCTAAACACTTATATATAACATATTTAGATCAATAACAAGACAAAAATGTTATTCAATATCGGTGAATCCTTGTTTTAGCAACAAGTTAATCACAAGGTGTATGAATAACTAGTACATCAAAGTATGAAACAAAGCGCATCAATGCGGAAACTACTTGCATCACGGTTATAGAATATCATGTAGACATTTTATCTAACACATGGTGTCGCGGGTTCCATATACCGCGTTTTCATGTAGTTTTCTCTCAAATTCATTCTAGATGTATGAAAAAACTTGATATACTCTAAATCTAACTCCTAAACTTTGTGTAAGTGATCAAACAAATAACAAAGTAAGTCTAAATTTCATCAACAATTCATTTATCAAAACAAGATATTGTGATGCATCATCACAAGCAAATATAGAGAATATCTACTCAAAAACATTAGACATACTAAAATAAAAACATCAAAGATATAAAAAAAACAATAAAACTAAAATAAAAAGCAATATCTCTTGAATTAGATTCTTACTATGAATAACAGTGGATGAACAAAAATCATTACTGTTTGATAATTCTATAAACATCTTCAGCTGATGTAGAATTAACTTCACGAAATCAAAATGTTGAATTGGGTTTAGTTTTAGATAATGAAGAACGGTGGTTATCGATTGAGGATTAAGCGTCGATGGTGGCGATTAACGGTGGTGATGACGGTGGAAACGATGGTGATGGCGATGGCGATGGAGATCACGGTGGTGATAGCCGATTAAGAAACATGGTTTGAGGGAGGAAGAGAGGATATAAGTATGAGATGAGAAGGAAAAGCGTGAAAGAATAAGAAAAAAACTTATATACTTTTAATTTTTTATTTTGAGGTAAAAATGACCGCTTTTGAGAGTAAAAAGGAAGGGGTGGAGATGGGACACATATCAATTGTGGTGAACTACCATTCTTTTCATTAAGCATCTTTTAAATAATACTTGAGTATATATATATATATATATATATATATATATATATATATATATATATATATATATATATATATATATATAACATTTTCAATGGACCATTCCCCAAGTTGTTATTTTAATATTTCTTAAAAAATGAACAAATACATGCGACAATAAAGAAAATTAAAGCAGAAATTTCAATCATGAACTTACATTGTCTTGACTTTTTATAAAACAAATTTTATTTATCAATTATCTATGAATATATCTTGATTTTTGAATAAAAAATCTTGGCAAAAAGGTCTTTTGATAACGGAGCAACAATATGTATCTTTCATACATGTATTTTGAAATTTCGTTTTTTTTACCTTTCTTTATTATCGCATGTATTTGTTCATTTTTTTAAGAAACATTAAAATAACACTTTAGGGAATGGTCCATTGAGAAATGTTATATATATATATATATATATATATATATATATATATATATATATATAGAATCTAGATCAAATAAGATCAAACTTAAAGTTGTTAAAATGAGATCAACTAAAATTTGACAATTGTATTTCTCCTACAACCAAAAAAATAATTTTTTATTAGCTACAACTAAAATTGTTAAATTTCGATAGATTTCTATTTAAAATTTCTGAAACCTAAGTGATACACTTTGATTAGAAGCGTAATGTGTATCGAGGTTTTGTATATTATGTCGAGGTTTTGAAATATTTATTAGTGTAATGTGTATCAAGTGTATCACTAATCCAAATTCATGTATCATTTGGTTATTAGTTGCTAAAATGTTAATTTATATTAAAATATTATTTTTTTGTGTATTATTGATAAAATTGTTATTTATAAATGTTTTAGTGGCTTTTTAGACTTGATCTTATTTTTAGAACTTTAAGCTTGATCTCACATAACCCTCCTATATATATATATATATATATATATATATATATATATATATATATATATATATATATATATATATATATATATATATATATATAATAAGGAAAGAAATATGAATTGAAAAAGAATAATGTTAGTCTTTGTCAATGACCATATTTTGGTACGCAGAAAAAAGCAAAGAGAGCAACATTAAGAATATTAAATTGCTGAGTTACGTTTTGTGCGATATTTGGGTACCTGCCAAGGTTTTTGAAAAGGATATGAAATGAATGCATTTTATATATTTAATTTAGAGTTAACTACATTTTTGGTCCTTGTGGTTGTACCTGGATTTCACTTTTGGTCCATTTGTTCAAAAAGTTGCGATTTTAGTCCAAAATGCATAGTTTGGTTCCACTTTTGGTCCATTTTTCTAACGAAGTTAGTTCAGTTACTTAATTCATAACGGTCGTTTGCAACGTTAGTCCTTTATACCAAAGATCTTTTGCAACATTTGCAACGTTAGTCCTTTCAGTTAGTTAGTCTTTTAAAAAAAATTTAAAAAAAAAATTCGAAAAAAAATTTAGAAAAATAATTATAATTTTTTTCTAAAATAAAATTCGAAAAAATTTGAAATATATTAAAAAAGAAAACTTCTTTTTTCGAAAAAATTCTAAAAAGAAACTTTTTTAAAAATAACTTTTTTCGAAAAAATTTCGAAATATATTCTAAAAAAACTTTTTTTCCGAAAAAAAATTCTAAAATATATTCTAAAAACTTTTTTTTTCCGAAAAAATTTCAAAATATATTCTAATTTTTTTTTTAAATATATATACATTGAAAAAACGTTTTTTTTAAAATGTATATACATTGAAAAAATTTCGAAATATATTCTAAAAGAAAACTTTTTTTCCGAAAAAATTCTAAAAGAAACTTTTTTTTCGAAAAAATTTCAAATATATTCTAAAAATTTTTTTTCCGAAAAAATTCAAAAATATATTTTAAAAAAAAACTTTTTTTTTCTGAAAAAAATTTCGAAATATATTCTAAAAAAAAACTTTTTTTAAAAATGTATATACATTGAAAAAACGTTTTTTTAAAAATGTATATACATTGAAAAAAATTTCGAAATATATTCTAGAAAAAATGTATATACATTTAAAAAAACGTTTTTTCAATGTATATACATTTTTAAAAAAACGTTTTTTCAATGTATATACATTTTTAAAAAAAATTAGAATATATTTTGAAATTTTTTTTGGAAAAAAAAAAGTTTTTTTTTTAGAATATATTTTAGAATTTTTTTCGGAAAAAAAAGTTTTTTTTTAGAATATATTTCGAAATTTTTTTCTGAAAATTTTGAAAAAAAGTTTCTTTTTAGAATTTTTTTCGGAAAAAAAAAGTTTTATTTTTAGAATATATTTCGAAGTTTTTTTCGAATTTTATTTTAGAAAAAAATTATAATTTTTTTCTAAATTTTTTCTGAATTTTTTTTTTAGAATTTTTTTTAAAGGACTAACTAACTGAAAGGACTAACGCTGCAAATGTTGCAAAAGATCTTTGGTATAAAGGACTAACGTAAAACGCGGTTATAAATGACTAACGTTGCAAGACTTAACTAATTGAACTAACTTCGTTGAAAATGTGCCAAAAGTGGAACCAAACTATGCATTTTGGACTAAAATCGCAACTTTTTGAACAAATGGACCAAAAGTGGAATCTAGGTACAACCACAAGGACCAAAAATGTAGTTAACTCTTTAATTTATTATCTTTCTTTCGTTCCATCTTAGGCAGGAAGGCAAGGTAAGCCTTCATTCACCTTACACCTCAGCGTCACGTCATCTTTCTTTCTCCTCTCACTTCCACTCACTCTCACTCACTTTTTTGTGGACAAGGTCACCTTAGAGCATAGAGTGTCACGACGAGTTTCCTTCGCCAGTCCAACGTAGCATGCTCGCCACTTCTCGCCGGCCACCGCCACCACACCAACCACCCTCGCCGATCCCACTTTCGCCACTCCAACGACACACAACAAGACAAAAACTTTTTGAATAATAACGTTTGAATATTACCGTTTTGTGTTGCTTCTGAGCTTTGATCAGTCTCATTCTCGTTGTTGTTGTTGTCATCATCCATAACTGTGTGTGTGTGTGTTTTTAGTGTGTGAAAATGAAGGTGAAAAAGTGTGTGAAGATTTTGAGGAAGAAAAATCGTTTTGTTCAGTTGTTTTAGTGTGTGAAAATAAAGGTGAAAAAGTGTGTGAAGATTTTGAGGAAGAAAGCCTCTTCATCATCCTTAGCTTCTGAGCTTTTTTCACTAGTTTTGTTTACTTCTCTCATTTTTATATATATATTTTTTTAATATGGAAAAGAAATAAAATGAAGGTGGGTGGGGCCCAAATGAAAAGGTTTGAGATAGTTGTGATTGGAGGGTATTTTTAAGTGAGTGTGTTGGAGTAATGTGAAAGTGATGTGACATAAGTGAGGCTCAAATGAAGAGGAGTGGTGTGCCATGACACTCCATGCTCTTACCATCACTTTTCATTAAAATACCAACTTTATTAAAATATACCTCACTAAATACCCCACATACACTCACAAACTAAATACATAATTAAGTGGGGCCGGACTTTTTACAAAATCAACAAGGTGAGTCGTTTACCTTAACTCCTCTTGATTTGCGTGAGTCACATGTGAGTCGACATGGTGTGCAAGGAAGTCACGAGTGACTAGAGGTAAGGTGAGTGGGTCACTTCTCCCTTGCCTTCCAGTCTTATATCAAGTTTTGCATGAATTGCTCATCTTATATGTCTGTCTTATCTTAGAGTTCGAGTTGTAATAATATTTTATTAATTTATAGTTCCCCGTCTCAAAATATAAGTCCAATTTAACTTTTTAAATCGAACTTTGATTTAAAATATTTTTGTTCGCATTATATAATACTTGATGCAAAATATATAAATAAATTGCGATTTAAATGTATTTTAAACTAGTAAAAAAACCGCAACAAAATAACATTCATTTCTTTCAAACAATAAGGCTAGATGTAATGTTAGGAAAAAAAAAAAAAAAGATACTACTGCCACATTAGTATTATCTCTCCATGACAAATTCACGACCAACTTAGCATAATTAAAGGACTGAGGTCACCACAAAAAAAATTAACTCACAAAAACAATTAAGGGTGCGTTTGGTTTGCCGCTATGAAACACAATGGGTATGGGTGTTGGTATAGAGTGGAATGATAATGGAGGGTATGAAGAAACCACCCACACACGTAATATATGAGGAAACCTTTATATTTGGGTATCCTCATTCCATTGTGTTGGGTCCCATAACCAACCAAACAACATTAATGACTTTTAAAGTCATACACCCATACCTATACACTCCAATCAAATAGACCGTAAATAAACACTCCACACAAACAATTTGATCACATAAGCGACCAACTTTTCTTTTCTTCCTTGCTAGGACGCGTCCTCTTGGAGGTGTGATAGTTGAAACAGGTTGGAACGCGTCCCCAAAAGGGAGGTCGACCGATTAAGAGACCGGCGTTACAAATGGTCTAATATTTTTTTTGAGCAAACACGTGGTCTAATAGACTCGCACGTTTTCGTGTATTTTAGCATTGAGTGGGCACATCCCAATTACTGCATGTCTGCATAAGATAAAAACAAGGCTCTTTAACCCACTTATATGGAGTCATCGTAATAGGGTAATAAATACTTGAGGCCCAACTGTAACTAATAACTACTATTACCTTTTGGCAGCATTTTAAATGTTCCATTACTGACCTTAAATGGGGTTTGGTAATTGGTGTCAGGGACGGAACCAGTGGCATAGATTTTTATCTCGTAGTGTTAATTTTGTTAATGCACCCGGTCCCGAAAAGTTGTTTATGTAGTCTTGTTTGATTTCTCATAAGTGCACCTGGTGACTTTATCTTCTGGTTCCGTCCCTGCTTGGTGTATAAAAGTATACATCTCAAGGACCACGTTTTTAGGACCATCTTGAGAACTTGGAAGAACATCTTGAGATGATCAAGGAAAAGTACAAAAAATGGTTACGTGAATACGTGTCAGGCCGCTGGCCGCATACATTAAAAGTATAAAGGTCTCGATTTTCCAAATAACGTAAACATGTATTGGATGTACTATATGAACGGGGTCTACCCCTTAGACTGCCAAAGCGTGGGTCCCCTTTTGTCCTCCCTCTCTCTCTCACATGAGGCGGCTGTGGGTCCCCCACATGCGGCTGTACCATTTTATTTTTTTATTTATTATTTTTTTTTTAGAGATTGTGTATAGTTTAGTTTGTGTGTTATATTTGTGTATTGTTTATATTTAATTAAACAATAACAATAAAATATTTTATAAACTTTTTTTATAAACTTTTTATAAATTTTTTTTATAAACTTTTTTATAAACTTTTTTTATAAACTTTTTTTATAAACTTTTTATAAACTTTTTTTATAAACTTTTTTATAAATCTTTTTATAAATTTTATAAACTTTTTTTATAAATCTTTTTTGTAAATTTTTTATACAAAATTTATAAGAAATTTATAAAAAATTTATAAAAAAAGTTTATAAAAAAAGTTTATAAAAAGTTTATAAAAAGTAACGTAAAATAAATACCATATAAAAACACTACACAATTAAAAACAATATACATATAAAAACACTACACAAATAAATACACTATACATATACCTAAACACTACACAATTAAATTAAAAAAAAAAAAATTGACTGACCATGTGGGGGGACCATTAGTACAGCCGCCATGTGGGGAGAGAGGGGATTCAAAAGATCTAAAATATAGGGAGGGTTAATCTAAAAAACTAGGCCCCGTCTAAATAACCCAACCCTTTTTAGATTAACGCTCCCTTTATTTTATGGTACTTTTGTCCCCCCCTTTGTCCCCCTCTCTCTCCCACATGGCGGCTGTGGGTCCCCCTCACATGGTCTGTCACTAATTTTTATTTTTATTTTTTTATTATTTTATTATTATTATTATTTTTTTTTTAATTTAATTGTGTAGTGTTTAGGTATATGTGTATAATTTATTGTAGTGTTTTTATATGTATAGTGTTTTTAATTGTGTATAGAATAAGTTTTTATATGGTATTTATTTTAAGTTACTTTTTATAAACCTTTTTTATAAACTTTTTTTTATAAACTTTTTTTATAAATATTTTATAAACTTTTTTTATAAATTTTTTATAAATTTCTTATAAATTTTTTAATTTTTTTATAAATATTTTATAAACTTTTTTTTATAAATTTTTTATAAATTTCTTATAAATTTTTTATAAAAAATTTATAAAAAAGGTTTATAAAAAATTTATAAAAAAAGTTTATAAAAAATTTATAAAAAAAGTTTATAAAAAAAGTTTATAAAAAGTTTATAAAATATTTTATTGTTATTGCTTAATTAAATAGAAACAATACATAAATAAATACTCTACATATAAAAACACTATACAAATAAATTCACTATATACATATAAAAACACTAAACAAATTAAATATAACACACAAAATAAACTATACACAATCTAATCAAATAAAAAAAAAATAAAAAATGGTACAGCCGCATGCGGGGGACCCACAGCCGCCCCATGTTGTAGAGAGAGGGAGGACAAAGGGGGACCCACGCTTTGGCAGTCTAAGGTAGGGTGGCAATTCGGGTAGGGTTCGGGTTGGCGGGTTCGGGTTGTCAGGTTGGCGGGTCAGAAAATCCCAACCCAAACCTGACCCATTTAAATCATCGTGTCAATTATGTCCAACCCTAACCTGTTTAGACATAACCCGGACCTAACATATTTAACCCGTATATATACTTGGGTTGGCGGGTTAAAAAAGTTACACGGGTTGAATATGTTAAACGGGTTGAATCGGTTAGGCGGGTTTCGGGTTGACCACTTAACCCATTTTATATACAAAAGTTGGCACATTACACGAGTTAAACAGGTTGTTGGGTCGACCTGTTTAACACATTTAACGCGCATAATAAAATATAAATAATTTTGAGTTTATGAAAAAAATCTTAAACGGGTTGGCGGGTCGACCCACTTATTTTATTCTCAACCCGAACCTGACCTGTTTAATAAACGGGTTAGATAGGTCGACCCAAACCTGACCCAAAATCTATTTAGCACAACCCGAGCCTGTTAATTTTCGTGTCGGTTTCAGGTCGGGTTTCGTGTCGGGTCAGAAATTGTCACCCCTAGTCTAAGGGGTAGACCACGTTCATATAGTACATCCCATCTAAAAAACTATACACATGCGGCTGTACCATTTTATTTTTTTTTAGATCGTGTATAGTTTATTTTGTGTGTTATATTTAATTTGTGTAGTGTTTTTATATGTATATAGTGTATTTATTTGTCTAGTGTTTTTATATGTAGCGTATTTATTTGTGTATTGTTTCTATTTAATTAAACAATAACAATAAAATATTTTATAAACTTTTTATAAACTTTGTTTATAAACTTTTTTTTATAAACTTTTTATAAACTTTTTTTATAAACTTTTTTTAAACTTTTTTTTATAAACTTTTTTTATAAATTTTTTATAAATACCATATAAAAACACTATACATATAAAAACACTACACAAATAAATACACTATACATATACTTAAACAATACACAATTAAATTAAAAAAAAATAATAATAATAAAATAATAATAATAAAAAAATTGATACAGCCATGTGGGGGGACCCACAGCCGCCTTGTGGGAGAGAGAGGGGGACAAAGGGGGGACAAAAGTACCCTAAAATATAAGGAGGGTTAATCTAAAAAACTAGACCCCGTCTAAATAACCCAACCCCATGTATTGGGTGAACATCTTGTGATCAAGGACGGACCTTCATAGAGACCCGGGGGGGCCACGGCCCCCCCAAAATTTGCAGTACCTGGTGTAAATATTATAGGTTTTAGGGGTAATTTAATTGAGGATACAAACAAATCTCCGATTCGGCCCTCCCAAAATAAATTTGGCTCCCCTCAAAAAAATGTTCAAGTTCCGTCTATGCTTGTGATAATCAAGGAAATGTACGAAAAATGATTACGGAAATACATATTAGGCCGCGTACATAAAAAAGCTCTAGACTACTTCGAGTAACCTATTTACGTGTGTTCTATATTAACACATACAAGGAAGCTTAGAAAAGAGATACTTAACTACCTATTTGCATTGATTAATCATGCAAACCCTTGATTCGAGTGTCGTAAGCCCTTGTGGGTAGTTTGTTTTCTCGGGCCTCGTTTTCTTTAATCGTCTCGATTATGAAAGTTGGATGCCTTTATTTGTACTGTTCTTGCTTTTTTAGTATTAATATATTGATGCCTTTCTAAAATACAAAAACTATCAAAAAGATATTTCTTATCTTATTTCAAATATTGTACTGTTGGTTTTATGGACAATGAATTAATAGACGTGTGTTAGGATCGAACTCGAGACCACGGGATCTGCTACTCATTAGCATTTGTATATGTTCTTCATAGCAAGATCCTTAAAAATCTAACCCGTGATATTCTTCACATCTCCTGCACAATTCAAACATCACAATATAGATTACTCCGAACTCACAACCTTTTTGTATCTCAAATTAGAACAATCAATTTTTTCTAATTCAAATAATAACACACCCGTTAAGAAAGAATTTCAAACATGGGTCAACTAAGGTGATCTATTCTTTAGCTGGTCAAACAGGCATACAAAGTCAAATTCCAAACTCTTTATTACTCGATCCAACACATATTCCTATGCGACCTTAATATCGATGATAACCGGACTATGTGACCGTAGGATTCGTCTACTTTGTGCTCTACCAACTCAGTTTAATTTATTCTGCAATTGCAACTTGACAAAAGGATCAAAGAAAATAAGTGGCAGGTCATTCAAAACTTGTTACCTTTCAAAGACATTTCATCGAACACCTTGCATTCAGTCATCAAAACCCCTTAGATATCTTTTTTAAATGCCTACTCATCTCATACTATGTTGGGAACTCTTCTAACAACACCCTTTGGCTCAACTGGATTGTGTCCTCATCAAGCAAAACCACCTAAAATAGGAGACATGAATAGCAACATCAATTCAAAAAATCATTCACAAAATACTAAAAAAAAATCAGAAACTAAACTTATAAACAAAAAACATACTAAAATCATTAACATAATCCATATTCAAAGTAAAGCCCAAAAAAACTTGGTTATTTAAGTCGAAACTCACCTTAGTTAATCCTCAGAAGCTTTGGTGTTGTCCTCATCCAGTTTCACCAAACACCCACTATAATCAAAAAATAAAGATTATAGAATCATCAGGCAATTCACACAACGACAGAGTATATCATTTACTCTCTGGAACTCTCTATGTACTGACCAAAAAACCCAGTGGTGGATTTACATCAAGAACATCGTAACTATGGAATTTACATCAAAAACCTTAAAAAAAAAAAAAAAAAAAAAAGTTGAATAGATTCAATACTTACCAAATCACTGGCAAATGAAGAACAATTTAGTTGCTTTCCAAACGTAC
The DNA here is from genome assembly GCA_910596185.1 of Chrysanthemum makinoi. Lineage (NCBI taxonomy): Eukaryota > Viridiplantae > Streptophyta > Magnoliopsida > Asterales > Asteraceae > Chrysanthemum > Chrysanthemum makinoi. The sequence continues at coordinate 302,672,381 of OU343220.1, read as the reverse complement.
AAACAAATCGCTCAAATTCAGAGGTTTTGTGCATAAGATTCTGGTATAATACAAATAAATTTGAATAGTTAGATTGAAAATTAACTTATAATTGAATCGAAACAAAATTATGTAATATGGAACTAATAATTGGATACCCTAAATATTATAATAAATCAGTACTTACCAGCTCTTTCATATTGACATCATACACATCACCAAGACCCGTATGAATCAATCAAAATGTTTTCTTGATGGATTTGAATCGGTATGGCACTATAAATGGTATGGCACATAGTTGTGCTTTAAGGAATATTGAAACTGAAGAATATTTGGGGAGCGTAGACATTGAATGCTATTTAATCCTTTACAAAAATATATGGGGAGCGTACAAAAGATTTGAATGGGATGAAGAAAGGAATATGAAAGCGATTTGAATGGGGAGCGTAGACATTGAATGCTATTAATCCTTTGCAAAAATATATAGGTCTCTGTTTGACTTTGTTCGGATAACTCAGCAATGTGTTTTTAAGAAAGTGCAAGCACATCACTTTCTATCGCTGAAGTGAAAGCCCTAATTAATATATACATTAATTTAACCTAGACATTGATTATTAATAGGTTTTATCGAATAAGTTGCATGTGGCTAATTGTTTACACGTATAAATTGTTTATTATGTGCGCATTGTTTTTTAGTTGTTTATTTTTTATTTGTTTACTTTTTTGTTTATTATGTGCGACAGTTTTAAGCAAAGGGTAATTTTGAATAGAAAAATAATACGGACTAAACAATGGCGAAATTTGATTTGTTTTGGAAGAGTTAAGTTTTCAATAGTTTAATTGATTGGTGACTTTGGTACAAATGGTCTGAACGGCTCACCCACTAGAATGAACTATAAAGGGGTTAATAAAGAAGTGCGCACAGTCACACTGAAAGGATGTCTTAGGTTATGCTTTGCGCTTACCTGGTCCTCTGCCCCCTGTAAGTTCGAATGGAGCTACTTAGTAAGCCATAAAATGTGCAAACTCATCTTAAGGGCGAATTAGTTTTAATTCCATGCGCCACTTCGGTGGTAATTACCCGAAACACTAAGTGTTTACACTTATGCAAAAGTATGGTATAATGGATGATAATTAACACTAAATTCCTTGATTGGTGAACCCAATACCTCAATCAAAACTTTGATAATTTGATCTTTATGAATTGGTAATAAAAATTTTTTATTAAAATTATGCTACAAGATGAATGCATGACATCTTTGTACATCTTTGATTTGGCCACATAAAATCAAAACTACTACCCTTTTTTAAATTAAGTTATATGCCATCTAATTAAAAGGAACACTTGAAGTTGCAATTTATGTCATGAGAGTACTTGGCTAGATTGTGATGGAAAGGTAAATCTCTATGTAAAGTGAGACCTTACATGGACATATTTGCAGTTTTTTAAGTTAGACACTTAAGTTGAGTAGGAAGTGAGACTTGGACTCAATGGCATAAGATGGGATGAAACATGTTTATATTTGCAATAGCGTTGGAAAATATAAATCTCATAATAATCTAGGAATTGGAAATTTTTTGCCAATTATTGTTCGACAGATTACCCTATTATGTGCTTTCGTTACTAGCAGATCAACTGATGTAATGGAACTACGATAATTTGGATCCTAGTTGTCGAGAAAATTCTATGGTTATATGAATATTACCTTGGGTATTTTATTTTCTTGAAAAGTTTAATTATCGAAAATACTAAAACTGAATTTTGCTAATTTTTTAAATGTATTAATGCAACATTAAACCGTAAACGTAGGTTATTCCTGTATTGGTAAATTGATCTACACCTGTAAGGGTTTTTTGGTAGAGTCAACTTTACTAAAAGAATAAACCTAGTCCTCTTTTCATAAGAAAGAGTGATATTCAATCCTATTCCTTTTCATGAATGAAGAAAGGTATGATAGGACAATTAGAATTTTCTAAATTCTAAATACATAACTCGTAAGCAAATTTTAATAGTTAAGAAAATTGCATATTTTCTGAGTTATTAAACTAGAAGCTAGACTAATTACTGTATAATTGGTAAAAGACAAACTAGTATATTTTATCTAGTTGTTTTGTTTTGACCATTTAAAAGTACTACTTACAATTGTTGGTAAAGTAGAACTATTAAGAAAGAAATTGCATACCCAATTTTTCAAGTTAATAGCATTGATGCATAGTTCATCATCTACATAGTAGAATGCATTCTTTTAGTACATAAGTAATTGTTATGTATGGACTTTATCAAAAGTGTATGGAAGTAAATAGAACATTATTTTCTTTCACTGGTTAATGAAACACTTACAATGTTGTCAAATCCAGTGGGAGTATTGTTCTTATTACTGAATAAAGAATTAATGTAATGATCTCTTATTCAGTGGGAGTTACAAGCTTTGTCATATTGGTAGTAACTCAGATTATCTCTAGAATGTCTTAAGATAATTACTTTCCACTTGTAGACACTTATGTTTTCAAGGATAGTCATGTACGTTTCCTTATTAGACAATGAAGTGGTTCTACATCTACTAGTTATGCTAATATCAATGACACAATCATATTAGTCACATAAACAAACATATGTCATGTTGTTTATCTGCTACATGATGTTGTTCCATGCACAAGTGAGAGAAATCTATATTGTGTGCAAGGTACAACATATAAGTATATGATTTAAAGGATTCTCTTAACTGCAAGGTAAGAGACTAACGTTCTAATATAACTTGTACATATCTAATTCAAGAAACACTTGGTGTTGCAATTTACGTCATGTGAGAACTTGGCGAGATTGTAACAACAAAGTAAATCTCTATGTGAAGTCAGACCTTGCATGGACATATTTGCAGTTTCTAAATTAGACAAGTATTTAGAACATGTGTCAAAATGATATATAAGATTATTTCAAATTAAATATTTATGTATTATTAGAATGACATAAATGAAGTAATCTAATACTACTTCAATTTGTTTATTTATGTATTTTGGAATGACATAAATGAAAAATAATGTAGTCCTACATTATTGTGAAGTAAATAAATTAACTTGAAATTACTATTGAAACCAAGAGTTGTGTTCATAATTACTTTAGTTAAACATGTTTATGATTCATTGTAAAGACATAAATATAAAGTCTTTTAAGACTTATAATAAAGTAAAACGTTAACTTGTTATGTTTTTAATTAAGACATATACAAGAAGTCATTGAGTTGATCAATGATTTATAACGTATAATGGGATTATAACTGTTTATGTTTTCTTGATGAGACATGGATATGAAGTGACTTGGTTAAAGAGTACTTGTGTTATAAAACATGCAATTGGCTTGAAAAGTCTATTATACCATTAAGTTGACTTAGTTGGTAAATAGGTAAGCCAAAAGGAATATGTTTATCTTATATATTGTTAGATTGTCTTACAATATTAATTCTAATGAATACCACAAGTTGATGGTATGTTCAGATAGGAGAATCAAAGTATATTTGATTTGTTTGATTCAAGATAACCATAACTTCTTTCTTAAAAAGTAACAAGGTTAGAAATTGAGTATGGATTGAATATACTCAATATGACTCCAACCTAGAAGATTAATAAAAACACCATTTTATTATGGAATGTGATGAATCACATTAAGTTTTAAAATTGAAGATTCTGAATTTGTTAAACTATTTATTAATAGGTTATTAATAAAGTAAAGTCATGAATTATCAATGTGTATTTGTAATGTCCCAAAAAGAGAACAATATAGTTTTGCTCTAATTGCTAAGTATATATAGACAGTCTATATATTACAAAAGGCAAGTGGGAGTTTTTTTTATCTTGAAAGATAAAATTACAAGATACATAATCTTCTAAAACACACTAGTAAATATCATGATAAGGTTAGACATGTAAATGATAAACCTCATAATGATGGAATTTTCATTCATAGATCTGCAAGGATATCTCAGATATTTGACATATATGCTGAGAAATATGAGTTACAGGATTATAGTAAACCTGATAATCATTATGATGGATTACCAAATATTGAATTGGGTAAATTACTCATACTATGAATGTTAAAGATGCTGTCCATAAAGATAATCAATTTTGGAAATTTGGTTTATCTTAATAGTTAGACTAGAGAATGAAAATGAGTTTCTTCAAAGAGATGAAAAACCCTAGTGATTTGAATTTCTATGTAGAAATCATATGGACAATATTGTACACATATTTAATGCATGTTTTATGACAAGATTATTAATCATACTTAAGCAATTAATTATGATTGAATATTCTTTTCTAAACACATTAAATATATAAAGATGATAATGGTCATACTTGTTTTCATTAATATGAAATATGACAATGGAATATCAAAACTCTTTCATGAGAAATTACTTGAGCGAGGACGGTAAGTAATTGAAAGGTTTTTTGAGTTCATATAATCTTTGAAAGTGTACAAAGTGCAATAATTCATGAATGGATTAATGCATGCATCTATGAAATTATTCTTATGTTTAATTATTAAATCCTAATTTTGATTTATAATTGAAATAAGATAAATTTTAAGTATTCCTAAAAGCTAGTGGGAGTATTATGTTAAGGTTTTAAATCTTATATGTTGTATAACATGTAGGATAACATTCCTTGTAAGCTATATATTAAGTCTTAGATTGGAATGAAACTTCATTTGTAAAATTTAAGAATTAAAACATACAACCTTGGAATATATGTTTATTATTAATAAACATGTGCAGTAAAATAAATGATTATAATAAAACATGATATATCATTTGGGAAATGGATAAATATCTTTTGACAAGATAGAACGTGAATGAAGTCTAAGTTTGACCTGTAGATTCATCATGTACATCATGTTGTATATTAAAATTGTTGTATCATTCTTGAATAAGAAGTGATTTGACAACATTGATATCTAACTAAAAGTTATTAGATAACTTGTGTAATGAATATTCTAAAAGAATTACATCCTTAGCCTGGAACTGCTCCTAGATTTTATGGATGAACGATATGTCAATTGTTGTGCAAATTGTCATCAGCTTTAAACTTGAAAGTTTGGAAAGCATAAAACATTACACAATAAGATATTAAAGTTTACAGAATTTTAATGAGCATATTGTTGTTTGTATACAATGATGCTGGTTTAATTGAGATGACACTCAATACTAGTCATGGTAGGATTTCATCCTTGTTAATGGACATTTGAACTAGTTGTGCTACTTAGAGCGCAGTTGCATTATACATTAAAAGAATAAGAATACTTTAAACTTTAAAATGTTTGAAAGTTTAAATTGTCATAAATTGGTGATAGAGGATGTCACACACTTTATGAATTATTATGTGGATTGGTGAATGCACACATACAAGGACTTCATTAATTGAATTCTTGAAATAAGTATTCTCAAAATTACGATAGATCAAGTTGGTTGATTTATGCCTTGTCAACAAGTATGATTGTCATTACTTGAGGCATAATTCATTAACTGGAATTTTCATGCATTGATCTATTTGGTATTTGGATAAGGGATGTTAAACAATTGTTATAATAAATCAAATACTTGGTATGATTGATTTTATAATATATTGTATCCTATATTTGCATGTTTAATCCGTGAATAAATTTATTTATTCTAAATCGTCCGTTGTCAATTAATGATATGGGAGTATCATTAAACTAAGACAAATCTGAGAGATATGGTAGAATATACTTGAAAGTATATTGATGAGAATGCATACCAATTTAAGATGATATTCAATGAATTGAATATAGGACTTATCCCAACTACATAATTTACTTTGTGGATATTGTTATAAGTAAATTATGAATAGTTATCCTCAGACTTGAGATACCAGGATAAGTGTCATGAATGTAGTGCACTTCTGTGGAGCAACTTAACGCTTTATACGAACTGGTAGTCATAAGGGTTGTTTTCAGAAATGTTACAAAGTTTGTGGGTTATTCTCTTAGTCAAGATAGAATTTGTTCCTTCAAATTTATTTTGGAGTTTAATACTGCTGGCCCCTCGTAGGGTTGACAAGATGTTTGTGTGGCCACACCCAAAATCTCCCTAAATATGTTTAGAAGATTTGGTAATCTTGCTCAATCACTAATAACGAGAAATAGAATAGTTGAATAAAGAATGACTTAATTCCATATCTTTATTTAACATGGTATTAGAAACAAAAGGATAATAATAATGAGAAATCATTAAAAGGTTTTTCTAGGAGACCTTGCTCGAGTTGTACTAGAGGCATCGAAGTGTTGCTAGACGCTAACCGATGTGATCACTCTATTAAGATATATCCAAGTGGGAGCTGTTGGTTTTATGGACAATAAATTAATAGACGTGTGTTAGGATCGAACTCGAGACCACGGGATTGCACACTTTACGTATGAGAATTAAAGTTAATAATTAAATATAATAGTTATATTTATTTATTTATTAAATTAAATAATTATAACGGACGTTAAGTAATTAGTTGTAATGGACTAACGGTCGTTAAATGTAATTGGAAAGGACTAGAATGCAAATCAATATTTGGAAGGTTTCGGAATACCTTGTGGGATACTCCATCCGATCGGCCACAAGGAAACCCAACCCATCTTCAACTCAACTTGTTCTCCAAGTTTTGCTAAGTATATATATAAGGCTAGGGGTCTTGTGTTTTGCATCTCTTGTACTCATAAGCTAAAAAAACCTAAAAGTGTTTGTATGTGTTTTTGCTTGAAACCGATCGTACAACCCTTATGGGTGTCGATCATCATCTTTTCCAAAACATAATTATTTTGTTTAATTTAAACTAGCATTACTTTAATTTGTTACAATCACACTATTGATTGTATCTTGGATTGAATTACAAAACGGTAAGGGGTAATTCTTATAATCCTATAAACCCTAATTAGGGTTCATCCTAATTGCTAGTTTGTGGATTTGATTCTTGTTCGGCTAGAATCAAGAAAGGTACGCATACTTTATTCTTTAGTTAATTAATTATTCATTATATGTTCCTATACGTTGCCGCACTTGCTTTGATGTTTTGTGTTTTATTATTGAATGTCATGTTATATAATTCAACAGGTACATGAGAAGTTGTTCTAAACAAAAAATTCCTTGCTTTGTTTTGTTGCTATGCTTTCTTAAAACTTCTATTGTTTTGTCTCTTGGGCGCCTACAATTCAAACTATAATGTGTTGGCATTTAGCACCATCAACAATGGAAGTATGTGTATTTGTTGTATTCATATTACCAGACTTCATCTTTCGCTAACTTCCAATTCGATACTGAAAGCTTATATGAAAGTTTGTCTCTACATAAGTATATAAGATACTCGATAAGGATGGCATCTCTATAAGTAAATGGTTCGCCAAAACTTAACATTTTTCTCCATATTAAAACTAATTCTTATTCGTATATGTAATTTTGAAATATTTAAACTTAAATACGCAGAGCATTTAGAACTTCGGAGCCAATGGGGCATTGCCACAGTAATATCGCTCTTCACCGCAAATGTTCATTTGACCGGTTAAGAAAAACTTTGAGGAAATAATTTGGTTTCAGTCACAACTCCTGACCAAAAATCACAAGACATCCAAAAAAATGTAAGGTTTCCCCGCTATTTTAAACATTTTGATGAGAACTTAGGAAACTTTTTGAAAAGGTACTAGACTGTTAGCTTCAAAAGTTCCCAACGATGATGAGTTATGAGCCCAAGACGACTAGTCCCAAACGTCTTCATTTGGGGCTATAAATTTCGAGTCACTTGAAAACCAATAAGGCATGTTGTGACTTGTGAACACTTTGAGTTACATCACAAGACATACTTATTAGTCATAGGTCCATACTGTCGACAATGGAAGTTTTGTCAAACACCACAAAGTATTATATATTGAAACATCAGTATGCACTACAGCATATCAAATTACAATCCTTGAATCACTGGAACAACAAAGCTGAAAGTATTGCACCAAATAAATACCAAAGAATATTTAGAATAAGGCTCATGTCATATGTCAGCACTACCAAAATAACGGAGTTGTTTGATTATACATCAGCCTTACATATATTAAACTCAAGTTAGGTCCTGCAACTTTCAAAATGATCACGCGCAAACAAACATCTATCTTGATCAAGCCACACCAACCCCTCATCTTCAATGGCCCGAGCTCTGAGGCAAACGGAATGAACCACTAGCATAAAGCATTTGGTATACAGGCCTGATTCTTGTGGTTAATAATACGCTCAAGATTGAACCCACACAACACACACCAGCAAGAACAAAGAATGTGAGTCTGAAACAGTCCGCGCCCATGCAAGTGGACCCACCTTGCTTAGTTTCCTCTGTGTCGTACACATAACCCGCAAGCATACTAGAGAATAGAAGAGCGCCGATAGGGTTTCCAAGTCCCATGAAGTTGAATATTAAACCAAAGTTTTTTAATCCAAAAAGCTCAGAACATGTTGGAATCATAACACCAAACTGAACACCATAGCAGATTCCAAGCATTGCGGTTGCAACAAAAACTGTCCCATTAAAAGCTGATGCGTATAGGAGATATATCATCACCATGATTATTTGAGTTACGGTCATAAAAAATGTGCGTGGAATCGTGTATAACCTGAAAAAGAGCATGATTGCACGTCATTTCTTACGATCCGTGAACATTAATTTATAATAAACGTGTAACCTTTATCATTAATGTCAAAATGAGTCAAACAGAAAATTCTAAAATTGAACGGGTGACCCTCATCCCGTTTTGATCCAAAATTACCACATTAGTTATTTATCAACGAACTTAGAATGAAATGAGAAAATGATTTATCGGTCAACCCAATCCAGCACGGCCCGTTTCAACCTGTACTAAATAATGACATAATTTTGACATGTCACTCAACCCGTCCATCTTAATACCTCTGCTTACAGTGAGGATTATGAACTGGTTTCACTTTCGACTTTTTATAACTAACAAATGGGTCAGATTTGGGCTGTATTAGTATCAAGTAAAATAAAAAAAATACAGTATCTAATATGGGAACGGGTCAACTAGCTCAAGCTGCTTCGACCCATTAATCACACAGCCCGGCATATCTTGACCCATTTTGACCCATTAACCAACCTGCTATCTTGTCACCGTATTGATGATAAAAAGTTTACCTCACGAAGTACTCAGAAACTGCGCCGCCTCCAAGGCGGCCCAGAAAATTACCGAAACTGAATAAAGTCAACAGTGTAGTCGTATCAACAATCCCAAGTGAAATACCAATCTGGGTCAGATTGTTGAGAACAGTTATTCCCGTCCCAACACCAAGAAAATAAACAACCCACAGAAGCCAAAAATCAGCCTTGACAATCGCTTCACGGAATGAAAAATCCTCACCTCTTCTAGGCCTTCTTTTCTTCTTAAATTTCACTGCCCCTTCACCAACAGCAAGAAGAACATCCACTTCTGAGGGACTTTCACCATCATTGAGATTACTAAGATTCGTTTCAGAAGTAACTGGTGTTAGCAATGGACTAGTCATTGTCAGATTGTCAGAAGAACTTGCTACCCGGTTAAGCTTCTTGTCAGAAGGAAATAAAGTCATTTTGATCGGAATTGCAAGTGGCGCCATTAAAAGAACCACCATAATAATTAAAAAGGTGTAGGATAAAGCATCACTTAGATTCACAACATTTTTTAATATCGTAATTGTTACTAGAAAGACTGCAAGAGCGACACTTGCTAACTGAACGATTTGAAAATGAGCGTTTTCTGATGAGTCGGCTTCGTAAGCTGGAGTACAAGGTCGAACGAAGTACATCAAGGACAGACATATCACAGGAATTCCGAGTGCAAAGGCGAGTAATAAAGAAGAAGCTGATCCTTTAAGAACCATGGTGTATACTTCTGTTAGAACTGCAGCACTGAGGCCAACATAACCTTTGAGAATACCAGCGACTGTTCCCCTATTGAGTGGAAAGTTCCGCATGTTGGTAACAATAGCCGCGGTACCTAACCATGCAGTGCTGTTTGTGGCAACAACAAGCGCAAGCCACAACTGCTTGTAGTATCATGTATCAGAAATAGAAGAAAATGCCAATCAAGTATTGAATCCATCTAAGCCTATAATTAATAATTACTCCGTATTATAAATGCTTCGAAACCTCCTCAATAATTTAAAGTTGGTTAAACTGGAATTACTACAAAAGTTCTGATTCGGTTTATATTTCAAGTTTCTCACAAATACTTGGGTTGCTAATATAAAATGCTTATTTACTTAATCTCAATAACCCGAACTTTAAGAACTCTAGAAATGGAATTACAAAATAGATCCCTAACTCCCATTTTGTCTGTAAACAAAACCCGATCACATCAATAACTCATGAAAATTCCTTATATTCGAATGGTTATCTTGATCTTCTTTTTCTTATGTGAAAAATGCGTAACTGTACTTTATATTACCACATTTTTTTTTCTTATTCTAGTAAATGGTACATAAAAAGTTGTTCTTAACATAATTTTTCCTTATTATATTGCTTTCTCTGAACCTCTATTGTTTTGTTCTTAACTTCCAAATCTATACTGATTATGAACGTTATGATCAAGGCAACAGAAGAATATAGTTGGCACGCATACATATACTCAAAAACTAACATTGGCACGCATGAAAATAGCTAAGTTTTTAAGATATAAAAAAGAATACTTACAACCCAATAAGGCATATTATGGACAGTTTCGGTAACAGCAAGCCAAATGACACCATAACCAAAGAAAGAAGAAAGAACGCCAATCATAAGCACAACCCAAGGTGGATACTTATTACTAGCAATGCCTGGTAATATGCCAACATTTTCTCCAATATCGACTGCAACACCAAGAGTTGCAAGTTGTTGTTGTGACAAGCCCATCACGGATTTCAAAGTATTAGAATAAAGTGGGAACCCGTAGGCATTTCCTGCAGACATCTCGACCCAAACGGCAGCTGCAAGTCCCACCCATGGTGGTCGGGTTCCGGCTTTTAGAGCCGGCATAATAGTACACTGTTGGATTTAGTACAAACAAGCAGATTGTTATAAGGAGTGGTGATAAATTTTTAGTTAGAATATTTTAGTATTGGTTTCTTTTATACTAGCATTTGCATACAAATCTAGGAAGATTTGGAGTGCACGTTTTTTAAATCGATTACAGTAAGTTCAAAGTATTTATTTTAGTTATCTTAAGTTGTTCTAACAACGTTTGTATATAGGACTAATTCATTTTGCATTATTCAACACCCCCTTGACTTTCGAAAACAATTGTTTTCTTTTGAAAGGCCATTTTATCACAAGGTCGAAAAAAGGAGGCAAAAATCACGACATGTATACAAGAAGCCACTATCATGTACATCGGCGCCATAGTTGTGGCATACAACTTTGGACCTAACGGCCAGCCCAGTAACCTTTCGGAATGGTGGATCCCCGTTGGCAACAACCACGGTAGTAGTTGCGGAACTAATGGGCCGAAGAGGTACTAAGAGTCAAGAGTTGTACATTAATGATATTTTTATAAGAAGTCAATATATAGCGATGACTTTGTTTAAAAGTCAACTACTTTAATATCATGTAGAGTAATATATAGCAGCTATGATATAAAAAAGAGACATGTTGTCCTCTCAGCAAAAAATTCCTGAGAATATTATTATTCCTTGTACTTATAATTTTTAACATTATAATTAAGTAGCATTATCCGCTTACAGATTTCTTAGAAACCATATTATAGTATCTCTTTATCTAATAATATCCTTTTAGCAGTTTTTTGTATGCAAAAAATCTTTCTATACATTTAAAATCCATGTTTTGTTTATATTTGTATCAGAAAAGTTCAATATACAACACAAATTATTTAAAGATTACATATCTAATCATTCATTTCTATATTAAACTAAAAAAAAATCATTTAAAAAAAAACTTAAATATCTCACAAAATATTAATTCGAACGAATCATACCATTGCGACAAAAATTAAATCATCTTTCTATAGAGGACAATTCTATATATTTTCGACGATTTTTTAATTTTATAATTATTATTAATATTTTTTTTTCGGGTGTTGAAATTTACTCCCTAAAATATCATATATGATTTGTAAAAGGATTTGGTTATTGCCTCTAAAAAAAATGATAGTAATCCCCCCACCTACTATTTACATTTTTTTATAATTTAAACTGGAACACACAGAAAAAAAGAACATAAAATATAAAGTTTTATAAGTCAAAAGTAGTAAACACAAAAAACATGAAGCATGAAACCATAACTGTTTTGCTATGATAATAAAGTAAGTAAAACTGTCAAAAAAAGTACAAAAGATATAATATAAAGTTTGACAAGCCAAAAGTAGTAAAGAAAAAAAATACGGAACAAACAATCACAAAAATTTGTCTTGTCTTGTTAATAAAGTGGGTATAGCGGGTAAGAGGGGTAGCAATAGTACAACCCTTTGTAAAATTATAGTTGATTTGTTACTTTAAAAATCTTTATGAAAATCACATGCAGTTTGTGAAATCACACGTGATCTATTAGAACGTAAAAAAATAGAATAAAATAAAAAACTTAGAAAAAAGTTCGTCGAAAGTATCTCGAAGTGCCCGTAAAAATTTCGTCGTGATGGCATATTTTTTGTCGTTTGACGATTAACCGTTTGCAAGATATTTTATAATTAAGAAAAAGGTTGAAAATGTGTGTGTGTTTTTTTTAATGAAAAATGAGTAGCCAAGATTTATTCATTCGATTTTTAGAGAATTTGTGATCTATAGTGATCTCATTTCTAACTCCTAAGGCTGCTCGAGCTTTCACTAACTCTAAAGTTTGCTCGAGCTCAAGCTCAACTCATTTAAATCGAGTTCATTTCACGTAGTTTTTCGATTCGATCTCACGATATCGAATAGCTTAGGAGTTGTCTCGTCTCGTTCTCACCCCTAGATTTAAACACCAAAACGTTCCTAAAAGGGACCAATGTGATAACAATGTGTTATTGACCTTATTTCTTGTGGTTTGAAGTTGTATAGGATCAGTTTGTTTGACAAAAACCAATTATGATTATATTTTTTTGCTTTACTAAAACAATGGGCTTAGTGGAGCTAAAAAAGAAAGTTGTCCCAAAACAGTGATTAGTGAGATGAGGTAAAGTTACCAAACTACTGCTAAGCATAAGAAGTTGATAAGTTCTGATTACTCACTTTTAATTGAAAATCCAAACACCCTTTAGTTAGTAGAACTTACCATTTGGGATTAAAACAAAGAATAAATATAGATATAGATAGCAGTAATATTGTTGGTCAACTCGACCCACCCATCGTGTTTTTATGGGGCGCCTCAAAATACCCATTTTGACCCGTTACACTAATCACCCAACATCACAGAACTCATTTGCTCATACAAGCATTCTAGTTTCTCACGTGGATGGTTTCCGCCAATATACAAACCACGTACTAGTACATATTTTAGTTTACTTTTATTATAACTAATTTGACGAGGATTCGTGAACCACAAAAAAAGAAGTTGTAAAAACACTGATTATTGAAATGGAGGTATAGTTACCAAACTATCCTGAATTATAAGAACCTGATTAGTTTTGGTTATTCACTGTAAATGAGAATCCAAACACTGAAACACACGTGGAACTTGCTACAAGCCAAACAACAATTACATGTTGTAATCATGGATTGAACAAGTATTGCATAAAGAATATCTAAAAGCAAAACTATTTTTCATACAACAGCTTATAATACTAGTAGTAGTTTTGCATAGTTATATAGTGGGTCAACACAACCCAAACTAATGTGTTTTTTAGTGTGTCAAAATACCCGTTTTGAACCGTTACAAAAATAATCCATCTTGCCCATATACAACGTCACAGAAATTATTTCCTCATACAAACATGCTTAGCCATAAACGTTATAGACCTGGAAAAATTCATCACAAACCAAGTTCAATAACGTACCCAAAAATTCCCATATCATTTCCTAAGAAGTAAAAAAGGTGCCAAGGCTTATTCACAATATCACTAGAGGATATGTAAGGGTCATGTGAACTGGTTTAAATGGTGCTATCGCTGGTGGGGGACGTGTAATGTTGGTGCAGTAATATAGCCCCAATGAGAGGAGAATTTAACACGGTTGTAACTAAGCAAATGATGTGATTATTGATTATTCAAGCAAATGAGGCATGTGTATAAGGCATCATCCGTTTTCGAAGAACACGTCATAGATAATGATCAGAAGCAAACAGTAATTATCATCAACAATTCTGACTTAATAAATAACAGAAAAATAAGACATGAAATCGAAAGGATTCTTTTTATGGTACCCATACAAACTTGAAATAAATAGTCAAGATGATACCACGCCTACAATAAAACAGTTATAGAAATTATATGGTTATTTTTCCACGCCAAAACTATGAAAGAGGCCCCTACCTGATGAGACAACTTACCGCTTTGTAAATCCACAACCTTGCAATGTGGCCATCCTCTCTGTGATCAATTAACTTCAGGATATACGCAAGAATCCGAGTGATCAAGCAGAAGTAGCATCTCCTTGTAATAGCCAAGGAAGAATACAGAATGTTGTCCAGAAACCCCAAGATTACTGATCTGTTGTGAGGACGGATCATAAACTTCAAGTGCATAAGTCCAAACCTTGTTTCCAAACAACCCCTGCCGTGTACCACCAGTTTTAATTACAAGTTCACCATTCTTTGTAAATCCCTCTATATTCGTTATAGATAAACCAGGTTTGTTCATAGTGAATAGCTGTGTAAAAGAACAATCAGGCTCCATCTTCCATACTTTAGCAAAATGAAAATACAGAGTGTAAGCAGTCACAAAAAGAGACCCCTTTAGCTTACATAAGGTGAAACGTAAAGGTGCGGTTGACGAGTCTGGTATCTTATATGGCAAGTCTATGGCTCTGAATTCTTTAGTAATCAAATCAAATGACAGGATCATATATTGAGTGTGATAAATATCAGCCTCATAAGCAACCCGATAGATACAATTACCTATAACAACCTGTCCGGAGTCAAGTTTAAATTTATTACGAGGCTTGGTACACTGAATGACCGTCCATCTCTTAGAAGTCAAAGTAAAAATTTCAACTTTCCAAGGGTTTGAAATCTTGACAATGGTAGGTTCATTAGTGACGGAACAAACCGCAAAACCAAAAATATCACCAAAGTTAGACCCAAGAATACCAACAGATCTTCTAATTGAAGGGTTCCACAGAACAACCATTCGTTTGTTAAAAGGATACAAAAGCAACAAACCGCGAGAGTAACCAAGAATAGGGAAGGAAACATTTATTAAAAGATCAATTGCGACAGTATCATTAAGTTGTTCAATAAGGGCGGAAACTTTTGGAAAAAGGCCTTGTTGTCGGGTAAAAGTGTACCCTAAAACCAAAGTATGTGGCTGCTGCTTTGTTTTGCGGGCGCGGTAACAAACGATAAACTCAGAGGTGTCGATGAAAGACTTCCATGGTTTCGAAACGGACCTGAATCGAATCAATGACTTGACATCAGGAACCCTTTTGATGATTTCTGTTTGGACATCAAAAGGGATGTGGTATGACATTATATTTCTTTTCTAGGGTTTTAGTTTCACCACAATGTTGAAATCAAAGAATATCAATTTGGGATTTAGGGTTTTAGTTTCTGAGGTTTTACTTGTTACGTTTGGTCCTACAACTAAGCGTAATTGTACATTTGCCCCTTAACTACCCACAACCAGAATGTCGTAATAGGGCTGGCAACGAGACTGGTTCGGCTTGCGGTGACCATCGAATCTGACAACTAAAACTCGTACCAAACCCACCATGATTCCATTGGTCGTCTTAAAGATTTGTATCATACCTGAATAAAAGTGTTCAAGTCATAAAATATCAACGAACTTTCTTAAATGTCTCGTTTTGATACGCAAAACTTTAAAAAAAATGAGTACATGTAACAAACTTTTATTAAATGTTCGAATATGCACATTTTGATGTATTGTCATACCTCACGTGTCATCATTCATAAGGTGACATAACATCGAAATGTAAATATTGAAACATTTTATTAACGTTTGTTACATTCAATCATATTTATTAAAGTTTACATTAAAGAAAATTTGTTGCTAGCACTATATAGGACTATAAGTTACTCCACTAAAAATAATAATTGTTTGCGCATTTTAAAACCAAAGATATTTGTTTTGGCTTATATAGCTGGCTTATGACTTATTTGGGTTTGGGCTTATGTTTCATAAGCTCACTTTTTATGACTTATTTTAAAACTTTTCAACTTACATGACATATTTTATTGGCTACCAAACGAAAAAAAAAATAAAGGTTAGAGGGCAAATGTACAATTATGCTTAGTTATAGGACCAAACATAACAAGTAAAATCTGAGAAATTAATAAATCCCAAATTTCATATTATATTTCATACTAGCTTAAAGACCCGCGGATTCCCGGAGTTTTTAAAGAAATATGAAAATGAGATAATAAGAAAATAACGAATGTCAACATGTTTCATTAATATAAAAAAGAAATCATGATATAAAACATGAATTATTCAACAATCAATTGAGATTGTAACATTTAAAATAATAGACGTTCGCGCGTTGTCGTCTCCACATTTGATGGTCTTGAATAGCAAATGACGTCTATGAGCACTAATCAATATAATAGTCGATGTCCATTCAGTGTAAACCCAATAGTTCATAGAAACCCTTTAAACAACCACATATAGTTGTTCGTGTGTGAATACCGGCTTTTGTAAAGCTAAACAAAAGTTATGTCTATATATAAGTATTTAGCTCCATTAATCATTTAAAGCATAGGTAAATAGGTTCTTGCATGCAAAAATCATGGAAGTAAAAAACAAATAAAGAACAACTAATGCGTTATCTATACCCGATCAAAACCTATCTATATTTTAAATTGAACGATTTGCCAGATATTCTTCATCCATGTGATTCAATATATGGATAACATGATCTTCTTCATGCATGTGTAACTATCAATATCTGCAAAATATGCACGGATAATATACATGAACAATGGGTAAAATGATCGAAAGTACTCAAGATATAATATTGTATGAGATTACCTTATGTTGTTGTATAAGTGTTCGTCGTATGAAAATGACATAATAAGAAAACAATGAACGTAAACATGTTCTATCAATATATGAAGGAAACAATGAGATAATACGTGAATTATTCGATAATCAATTGAGTTTGTAACAATTAAAATAACTAGCAGGGTACCCGCGCAATGCGGCGGCGGATACCCTGTGACTATATTTAGCGGCGAGCAAATTTTATTCGGTTACATGTTTTTTCTAACAATAATTGTACACATGAATAATAATTTAAATTAAAATAAGTTTAAGCAATAACAATGTAATCTATTTCATATCGAAAATAAACATAAGGTTCAAAAGAAAGAAAGGAACATATGTAGCATCTTTGAAACATAAGTTAAAATAAACGTCATTACAAAAAGAAAACAGCAGAATAATGTTTTCTAGCCGAGTAGCTATGCCTAGCGGTTGCGGTATCTAACCGAGTACCTATATCTAGTGGCAGCGGTGTATAGTTTTGTCAAATTATAGATGCATCAATTTGTGCTAGTTTGATTTAAAGGTAACAATTATTTGTGTACAGCAAAACATATGATCGTTGAACCCATTTTCTTTGTTAGTGGTTCAATAACAATTTAACGGTTGACGTATTCTAGGTATGTGTTTTTATTGTTCCATTACAAAATCTATGTTGGCATCATTTCTTCAAGAAATTGGAGTGGTAATGGTTTTTTATTGTTACTAGACGAGTACCCGCGCCTAGCGGCAGCGGTTCCTAGCGGCAGATAATTAACAATATGCGATATTGTGGTAAGTGTTTCGTAACATGCGATAATTCAATTAAAGCAAAAATTATTAACATGTATCAAAGAACATATAAAAATTATTTATTGAAAATGAAAATAAAACATCACATCAATTATGAGATAACTAACAATGCACGTTACTCGTCGTGTAAAATTTTTTAGTACACGTCATATGAGGTGTTGAATCCTCTTTGACCGAACTCTTTGATTGACTTCAATTTGTAGTTATCATCCATCAAGGCATTGTATTTGACTCAATAAAAAAAACTTCAAACCTAAGAAACTTAACAAAAATATATACACTGGTTGTATAATGTTTTTTTGGCCAAATTATTTCATAAAACTTTGTATATATTTGAAATTAATGAGCCGGAAAAATCAACGATTAAAGCACCAATCAATCACCATCATTATAGCAATATTTTGCAAGAACAAAAAAAAAGAAAAAAAAAAAAAAAGAAAGAAAAAAAAAATGAACCCCATAACTATATAATAAATCGATACAAAGTTTTGTGATTGTAAACATTCAAGTTATTCACAACAATATCTTTGCAATTTCAACTATATATAAATGTCAAAACAATATTTTTAAAAATCATATTGTCATTGCACACATTTCAATATTTAATAACTGAGATCGCATATGAAACACACAGTATAAAGTAACATAACAATAAAAAATAAGTTGTAATATGGTTCCTTATAAAATAAAATATAATGATAAACTTTTAGAAATTATTAGTGTTAAGATTAAATAAATTAAAAAATATATATTTTGTTTTTTGGAAAATTACATTAGTAAAAGTTATCAAAATTTGTCATACATTTCTTTGAAATTTTTGGTGTGAATTGTTATGGCAGCTATTTCATTAAGGACAAATTCTTTGAATTTTTATGTAGAAATTTTAGTTTTAAAGAAATTTTAGAAATTTAACATTACTCACTTTTTAAGTTTCAAAAACATGGATACATGCTTTGTATGTATAATAATAATAAAAAAGTTGTATTGACTTTTCAACATTGAATATGCCAAATCAGTTTTCATTTAATATTAGTTTGAATTTTTATAGTTAATTATAGATACATTTATTTAAAGACGAGTGTCTGTGCATAGCAACGGGATTTTATAGCGACATATCGTTTAGTGATAAAAAATGTTTAAGGTTACAAACGAAAAATAATAAAAGTTTGAAGATTTGGGTATTAAACATAATGTTTTGAAACCCTGGTCGACCGGGTGGTTCAACTGGTTGAACCATTTTGGTCGAAAAACGGATCGATTTAAACCGGGTCAACCCGACGGGTTGGGTTGAACACGGGTGAAATTAAACCGGGTCAACCCGTCGGGTTGAAGTGTCCCGTGTCAACCCGGTTTTCGATGTGTATTAATAGTTTCCTTTTGAAATATATGTTTTCAACATTTATATTTTTAGTTTCAACATTTCACTTTTTGTGTTTTCCTTTATATATAGTATACGCGGGTACCCTGTGACGATTAACTGGAGAAACTGGTCTCGATGAGGCCTGATTTACCAGTTTGTATCGGTTTCAATGTGTCCTCTTTGGTTCATTTTCGGATGACTTTTATCGGTTAGTCGAACCAATGGCGAAACCGGTTCTCGGTTGAACCCGTTGGTCCGGTCCGGTCCTGTTTTCAAAACTATATGTACCATCAACTTGTTAGCTTGTATGAAACTTTGTGTCTTCTATTAATTTGTATAATGTATATAATAACAGGTACTTTTCATTTTATGGTGTTTTAAAAATAACATTAATTAGTGTGTGTAATTATTTTATATTCTGGATTTTGTTAAAGCTTGTTTAAATTGTATATGGTGAAAATTTTATTGTATTTTTTAGTATGGGGTGTTTTAATTGTTTGTATTTAATTTGATGAATATACTTTTAGTTGGTTGTACAATATGAATAAATCAATGTACTTTTAAGTAATGGGGTGTTTTAATAAGAGTATTAATTACATTATACATTTCTCTCACCTTTGACTTTCAACTTTCAACTTTCAATTTTCACTTTCACCTTTGACCATTTTTCTATTTTATATAGTAAAGATATGTATTATTAGCAATAAAAAAAACTTTCAATATAAACTGAATTCTTCTAAATTAAATCTTAATCTTGTCATTCAAAAAAAAAAACACCCCAAAATTATAGTTAAATCCAATACTACAATACTATTTTAAATGTACAAATTCCAACAAAAAATTTAAAAGATAAGCAAAAATTCGTCCCTTTAATATAACAATTCAAACCGAAAGTTTTATAACTAAAAAAAATCCGGATTATAATTTGTTGAGCCCAAAATTCGGATAGTGAAGGTCCAATAAGGTCTAATTACCCTAAGCCCGATAACATACCCTAATTTTTTGACATATATTATCCTCTTATAACTCACTTGCCCTAAAATCTTGTAAACCTAAATTACTCTACCTATAACACGCAGCCATTCTCTCAACATAAATCTTGCAGCCACAAACACAAACTAAAGTTCGTTTCTTTTTTCCACCCTGGTAATAATCGAACACTAAAAACGCCCTCAGTCTCTTTTGTTTCTCTGATATCACGTGGCTACTACAAACAACACTCACAAATAGCTCTTAGTTGGTTTCTTTCTTGCTAAAAAACTGAACACAAAGACTACTTTTATCTTCTCGTTTCGTCTAATTTTTGCTTGCCAAAACCGAACCTCAAAACAATATTTTCTGTTCTTGTTCTTCGAAGCAGACAAAGATTTCAAGTCTCGGCTAAGATCTTTTGTATAACCTCTTCCCTCTCGCGTTTTTCATATTTCGTGTTTTTATTTCACGAAACAAAGTTGCTCGGCTTCAAGATCTTTTAAAGATCTAAGGTAGGCGCGTTTTTCTTTTTATGCCCAATAAAGATCGATGATGGGTTTCTAAAAATCTTTAAAGGTCTTCTCTTTATTTAATAAAACCTGAGATCTTTTGAGTTTCTGAGTTTTTATTTTTTATTTTTAATAATGTGACGGTACATTCTGGTTTTTTGTGGAATGAATTAGAGTAGGTGGCGGATTGGTGGCAATTTCTGCAGTTGGCGACATGGTGGTGGTCGGTTATTGTTGTGACAGTTGGTGGCGGAATTTGTTGGTGCCGGTTGATGATGGTTTATAGTGAGGGTGGTTTAGAGTAGAGAAAAGAGAGTTACGGTTTTAAATTCTTTTGTGTTTGTGGGATGTAACCAGAGAGGGAAGAGGTTTATATATATACGATGTCTTTTATCTTTTATTTTAAATGTGATGGAGGGCTGTTACAAAACTGTGACTGCTGTTACAATGTTTTTAATATTGGTTCTGTTACAGGTTTTGCATTTAAAAGTGGGCTTTACATTGGTGAAGAGACTTTAAATTGTCAATTCAATGGCTGCTAGTTGTTACAATATTGGCTGAAGTTTTAAGCTAGTTTGTGCAAGTATTAATTTAGCTAGACACATATATTTCCATAATAAGTAAGTTAAAAAATCTGAATTTTAAGCCTTCTAATTTTAGAAGGCCTAAATACATTATAAGTTAGTATACATAAACATCTATGTGTTGTCGTCTCCAAATATGACAGTCAAGCACCTCAAACTCCCATTTCCCAAAAACATATTTTCAATCATTGCCTCACTCGGGTACTCACCCATCTCATTATAATACGTTCTTTTCAGATTTTTCTTACGATAAAAAACAATCTTATCTATCAACTCTTAACATGGGAAAGTAATAAAAACCTTAAAATATAAATAAACCAAAAAATTAATAATTTAAACTAACTGGTGGTTATATTGTAATATAGATTACCTTTGAACTCACTATATAAAACATACCAATCGTGCTCAAACATTATGGGTTTGTTATAATGTAATAGTATATGACCCGTGTAGTACGGGGGTTTCAGTTAAATACGAAATTTTGATGTAATGAGTTAGGAGGTGTTTGGGAATACATAACTTGAATGGTGCTAATAAAATTGTGTTTATTCCAACCAAAATAATGTGGTGTCTTTACATACCTTTACCTCCTCAGCCACAACAACAATTCGATTTAAGCCAAAAATCAGTTTATAAGCTAAAAACATTAACCTGTTGTGTTTTAAACTACTTTATACTTACATAATACATACTACATTATTCAGCCCGCACCTCTTCTTCACCTGCAACACTTTAACCCATCAACTCACGTTACGTATGCAGCAAGCCTAAAACATTTCAGCGCCTACTGTTAGCTATGACATAGTGTTCTCTTACATTTACTATCATAAATGTGTATATAGCAAACAAACAAATTATAAGTTTAGAGTTCACTTAAAATAAAATAGGAAGCAATTCGAATTGTCACCTAACCCGACCGACTCCATTTTGGAGCCTCTTGAAGCATTGTACTTTACAATGATTTTTGACTAACCATACACACTTGCAAATTGAAGACATTGGTTGAAGAAGCCACTATAATACAAACTCGATTGATTGATTTAATGTTGTTTATTAGCTAATATTATACGACTCCTTTGTAAATAAAGGCATACGTATATTAAAATTCACATTTATGTGAAGAGAATGTCTACAAAAGTTATAGATATATTACCTGATAGTCTTATAAGCTTGCAGAGTAGCTTATACTAATCTTTCATTTGGTAAGTGATGGATATTTTTGTTTGAAATATTAGGAGATAGAATAAATTAAAGACCCGTGGATTCACGGGGGTTTTTAAAGAAATATGAAAATGAGATAATAAGAAAACAACGAACGTAAACATGTTTCATTAATATATGAAAGAAATAATGAGATATTACATGTATTATTCGATAATCATTTGAGTTTGGAACAATTAAAATAATAAACGTCCATGTGTTGTCGTCTCTAAATTTAATGGTCTTGAATAGCAAATGACGTATATGAGCGTTAATCAATCTAATAGCCAATATCTATTCTGTAAACACCTAATAGTTAGAAAAGGTAAGTAAAAGTAGGTTGTGATTCATAATATATTAAAATTTAAATATGGTAAAATAAACATGTGATAAGTATGTTGTACATCACATTTTGAACCATAATCATAGACCTTGGAATTTTTTTTTATAGACAACATGTGTGAAAACAGGACGTGATAGGTACACGACAATAACATGGTTATTGTTCCGTCAAAGTTTCATATGTGGTTACACGACAATAATATCATGGAGTAACAATATTGACTCATTACCTCTAACAGAATTTTACTACATACTATTAGCCTATGGTGGCCACAATAAACATGTTATGATGTTAAAAAGTTCTAAATATGTCCACTTTCAAGTAAAAAGGTTAAGTAAGCGATACACTTTGTAACACTAAGAAATGGTATACAATACCTTTATGATATACAAATCAAAGATGTAAACACACTTTCAAGTAAAAGGGTCCTTATGATTCTAATTTGTTTGGGTTGTGTATCGGGACTTCTATGAATTAAAATCAATGGGGCTATATATACAGTAATTTCTTACAAAAAATAAATAAATTGTGTCATAGTTTCTCATGTGCCAGCCTAGGGGTGTTCATGGGTTGGGTAATATCCGAATAAACCGAAAACCGAAACCGAATCAAACCGAAAATAACCGAACCGAATTTGCCAAAACCGAACCAAACCGAATTAAATATTCGGTTTTTGGTTCGGTTATGGTTTTAGCAATCCAAACCGAAAACCGAACTGAAAACCGAATTCAAATAAATTTATATATATATATATATTTTATATATTTATATATAAAAAAGATATTAAAACTCTTTTATACATTAAATATAACATTTTTTGAGCTTGAAAATTTTTTTTTGCTAAAAATATATATAAATAAATGAATTAATAATTAAATTTACGTAATTCGGGTTATTCGGTTCGGTTTTCGGTTATAGGTGTTCGGTTCGGTTTTCGGTTCGGTTTAATTATTTTAAGTTCGGTTCGGTTCGGTTCTCAGTTATACCCAGAAAAAAAATTAACCGAACAAACCGAACAATCCGATAACCGAACCGATGAACACCCCTATGGCAGCCTGTATTTAACAAATAATAGAACTAAACTGCCCAACGTTTTCAATCGGTATTCTTTGCAAGTTTATTAGTTCATAAATTAAAAATGTGGCTAACTAATAATTATCCAAACGGAAAAGTCTTTGGACGAATGCTGGTATTACCTATATCAATCACAAACATCACAAACACTTCAACAAATTGTCTTAAAAAACAAACCAAACCAACCATACAACGTGATTGTGAAAAACCAATCACAAAGACCGAACAAAATTGTCTTAAAAATCATTCCAATTAAAACTTAAACCTTAAACTTGATGCTGAGTCCCAAACACACAGTTGCATTTACTTTTAGGCTTCTTTTTCGACCTTTATTTCAACAGCCTTCTTTTTACTGGTTGAAGACTCGCGGCCAATTTGTAGCATTGCTTTTATGAGCATTGACGGGTTTTGTGTCCTCTTCAGTCTCTGATTCTATATCCTACACCAAATAATATACATATGACAGTCAACATGGCTAATATCAATGTTTGTTTTAATGTATCACCTAAATCCCATGGGATAACCTCTTGTTAGTTCTCGAAAACTTCTTGAGTGATCGCATGCACCTCCGGTGACACGATAGTGTCTTGAGTGATCGCATGCACCTCCGGTGACACGATAGTGGTATTGACTATCGATATCACAAGCTTAAGGACTAAAGTGGGTCATATTTGTCATGGATTACATACAAAATTTCATGGATCATTTGGAGTTTAAGCACTAAAGTGGGTTAGTTCCTCAATTCAAATGTCGTTGCAAAGAAAAGCAACACGTCGATTTATTTCAATCACCTTATTTTGTAAGAATAAAAAGAAGAAATAAGTTATACTCGATACTAACTTACTTATATCAGAAATTTCAAAGCCTTGACCTTTTGAATTACCTGTATAAAAAATTATGATTTACTACTTTAAAAAACACGTGAGAACCGTAACCTCTGCATCAGAAAATTGTGTCGTCCGCGTACTTGCAAACTTTCATGAAGTAACCGTATTCTTAATCTTCATACGCGGTTCCTTCAACTCCTTGTTCAACCCAATCCTATGCATAAACATATAAAAGTGTAAGCTTTTCAGTTACCACTAACCTTATCAACAACAACTTGTATAAAGCACTTGTAAAAGAAAATGAACTTGGATATTTAAAAATTTGTTTGCAAGTTATAAATACATAAATCGAATTTCTTGCTGATAACTTATTCAAAAATAGAAGTCGGAGTACTGGACCCAAATAACCCATTGATGATGTTTGATCCAAACAATTAAGAAAAATAGAGTAGTGATAATAGGATTTCGCAATATGGTGTGACTAACGTACATGCGTTCTTTTCATGAATTTAACATAAACCACTTGTGTGGATCAAGTTTAAATATAAATAATATCTTGCTTGTTATTTTTCTAAAAATTTTGTCACATGTTTGATCATTTGATTCTTTTTGTAAGGATGCAGTACTTCATGTCTAAAAAAAAAACTAAACTTCTGCAAGTACATGGCAAAGTGTATATATTGTTCAAGATTAACTATCCGAACGAAAACAGTAGGACACAATGAGTAAACATTAAACTCACTTTTGTTGTTCAGACTCTTAATCACTTGAGCACTTCTCAAAATTTTCTGTCTAACGTTGTACCTGGAAATGAACATGGAACAAAATTGTTAACATAAGTTTATGAATTTTTATAGAAAGAGCTTAACATAAACTTGGTGATTAGATCGGGATCCTATAGCAATTTTATTGATTTATAGGGCTGGTCTATAATTTTTGAAATGGTTTATAAATATAGGTAATTAACCTACTTATTCACAATGTTGGGTTATAGATTCAAATCTGACTAAGTTAATGATGACGTTTTCAAATTCATTTTTATCAGAAATTTTAAAGTATAAAAAGTAGTAGGTGAAGTTAGCATCTCCAATGCAAGGCTTTTGTAATTCTGTTTACTATTTGTAAAAGATTTTCAAAAGACTTTGTAGCCTTGTACTGTAAGTATCAATATAGGCAATAACTTCACCACGATCATTAAAATGGGTAAGTATTGGGCCCAATACATCAAAATGGGTTAGAACTTGACCCATTCATTCACACGGGTAAAAATCTGATCCAGTAATCAAAATGGGCTAAGAAAAGAATTTCAGTAACCATTAAGCATACTTACTGCGAACATCCCACAGACGAACAGTCTTGTAACCTGATGCAGTGGCAATCAAATCAGAATGCTCAGGTTCCCAACACAGCTTATCTTCATTTTCTGTATGCCCCTTTAGCCTAAAGATCTTTAACCTTGCTCTGTAACAAACAACACCATATATCACACATCATTATATCATATTGATTAACGGGGTGTTTGGCAATGTGTTTTGACAGTGAATATGGGGTACAAAGTAATCAGAATCCGACAATTAAATGTAAAAAAACGCGCTGCAGGATATAGTGTTTGAATGTGTAACTGTGTTTCTAATGCTTGAATTCGTGATAAAGGCATGTATAATTTAGAATGCAAAATATGGTTGACGTGTTGAAAAAAACACGGTGAAAAGCTTAAACCTCGGCAAATTTCGATATCTATTGTTCTAAAATGATAGAAGAATGATTGTATCATAATAGTAAACATGATGATTACCGGTAATCATCTTGACATTTACACCGAGATATAAAGCTCTGTGAATGGTCTCGGCATTGTCATGTCTTGGCAGGTCAAATAGGGACAACAATCCAACAAACTGCCATGGATTATTGAGCGCTATCTTTTTCAGGCACTTCCTACAAACTCATCACATACAAACCAATATGGAGAGTTAGGAATCATGATCAAACATATTCAAAAGATTAAAGAAGTAACCTTTCTTGCATATAATTCTCCATGAACAACACCATAAAAGTGACTCAATAATCCAAGATGCTACAATATCTATCATTACAAAAACATCATCTATAAACACATGCCACGAAAGAGGTTAATATAATGTTTATCTGCTACTCATTAGCATTTGTATATGTTCTTCATAGCAAGATCCTTAAAAATCTAACCCGTGATATTCTTCATATACATCTCCTGCACAATTCAAACATCACAGTATAGATTACTCCGAACTCACAACCTTTTTGTATCTCAAATTAGAACAATCAATTTTTTCTAATTCAAATAATAGCACACCCGTTAAGAAAGAATTTCAAACATGGGTCAACTAAGGTGATCTATTCTTTAGCTGGTCAAACAGGCATACAAAGTCAAATTCCAAACTCTTTATTACCCGATCCAACACATATTCCTATGCGAACTTAATATCGATGATAACCGGTCTATGTGACCTTAGGATTCGTCTACTTTGTGCTCTACCAACTCAGTTTAATTTATTCTGCAATTGCAACATGACAAAAGGATCAAAGAAAATAAGTAGCAGGTCATTCAAAACTTGTTACCTTTCAAAGACATTTCATCGAACACCTTGCATTCAGTCATCAAAACCCCTTCAATATCTTTTTTAAATGCCTTCTCATCTCATACTATGCCGGGAACTCTTCTAACAACACCCTTTGGCTCAACTGGATTCTGTCCTCATCAAGCAAAACCACCTAAAATAGCAGACATGAATAGCAACATCAATTCAAAAAATCATTCACAAAATACTAAAAAAAAATCAGAAACTAAACTTATAAACAAAAAACATACTAAAATCATTAACATAATCCATATTCAAAGTAAAGCCCAAAAAAACTTGGTTATTTAAGTCGAAACTCACCTTAGTTAATCCTCAGAAGCTTTGGTGTTGTCCTAATCCAGTTTCACCAAAGCACTATAATCAAAAAATAAAGATTATAGAATCATCAGGCAATTCACACAACGACAGAGTATATCATTTACTCTCTGGAACTCTCTATGTACTGACCAAAAAACCCAGTGGTGGATTTACATCAAGAACATCGTAACTATGGAATTTACATCAAAAACCTTAAAAAAAAAAAAAAAAAAAAAAGTTGAATAGATTCAATACTTACCAAATCACTGTCAAATGAAGAACAATTTAATTGCTTTCCAAACGTACAAACAAATCGCTCAAAGTCAGAGGTTTTGTGCATAAGATTCTGGTATAATACAAATAAATTTGAATAGTTAGATTGAAAATTAACTTATAATTGAATTGAAACAAAATTATGTAATATGGAACTAATAATTGGATACCCTAAATATTATAATAAATCAGTACTTACCAGCTCTTTCATATTGACATCATACACATCACCAAGACCCGTATGAATCAATCAAAATGTTTTCTTGATGGATTTGAATCGGTATGGCACATAGTTGTGCTTTAAGGAATATTGAAACTGAAGAATATTTGGGGAGCGTAGACATTGAATGCTATTTAATCCTTTACAAAAATATATGGGGAGCGTACAAAAGATTTGAATGGGATGAAGAAAGGAATATGAAAGCGATTTGAATGGGGAGCGTAGACATTGAATGCTATTTAATCCTTTACAAAAATATATAGGTCTCTGTTTGACTTTGTTCGAATAACTCAGCAATGTGTTTTTAAGAAAGTGCAAGCACATCATTAATTTCTTTAAAACTTGTTAGGTGCTTTAGGGTGTTGTAAATTGATGCTAAATAAGGTAGTGTTTTTAATTATAAAATTTAATGCAATACTTTAAAGTGCTTGTACAAAACCTTGTTTTATTAGTTAAAATAGATTATATTCTTTGATTTCAATAAACTAAAACGAGTAAATTGCATTTTTGGTCCCTAAGGTATGGCCAAATTGCAGGTTTCGTCCCTAACGTTTCGAAAGTGCAGCAGTAGTCCTCATTTTGAATGTTTTGTTGCATATTTGGTCCTTAAACTGCAGATTTAGTCCCTAAAACTTTGAATTTGGTCCATAAATTGTAGATTAGGGACCAAACATGCAACAAAACATTTAAAATAGGGACTACTATTGCACTTTTGAAACGTTAGGGATGAAACATGCAATTTGGCCATACCTTAGGGACCAAAAATGCAATTTACTCAAACTAAAACCCTAGAAAAGAAATATAATGTCAGACAAGTGAAACTCTTTAAAAACATAATAACAAGTGAATCCCAAATTCGATATTCCCCAACAAACTAAAACCCTAGAAAAGAAATATAATGTCAGACAACATCCCTTTTGATATCCAAAGAGAAATCATCAAAAGGGTTCCTGATGTCAAGTCATTGATTCGATTCCGGTCCGTTTCGAAACCATGGAAGTCTTTCATCGACACCTCTGAGTTTATCGTTGGTTACGGCGCCCGCAAAACGCAGCAGCCACATACTTTGGTTTTAGGGTACACTTTTACCCGACAACAAGGCCTTTTTCCAAAAGTTTCCGCCCTTATTGAACAACTTAATGATACTGTCGTAATTGATCTTTTAATAAATGATTCCACCCCTATTCTTGGTTACTCTCGCGGTTTGTTGCTTTTGTATGCTCATAACAAACGAATGGTTGTTCTTTGGAACCCTTCAATTAGAAGATCTGTTGGTATTCTTGGGTCTGTATTAGATGATATTTTTGGTTTTGCGGTTTGTTCCGTCACTAATGAACCTACCATTGTCAAGATTTCAAACCCTTGGAAAGTTGAAATTTTTACTTTGACTTCTAAGAGATGGAAGGTCATTCAGTGTAGCAAGCCTCGTGAAAAATTTTATTTGGACTCCACGCAGGTTGTTATAGGTAATTGTATCTATCGGGTTGCTTATGAGGCTGATATTTATCACACTCAATATATGATCCTGTCATTTGATTTGATTGCTAAAGAATTCAGAGCCATAGACTTGCCAGATAAGATAACAGACTCGTCAACCGCACCTTTACTTTTCACCTTATGTAAGCTAAAGGGGTCTCTTTTTGTGACTGCTTGCACTATGTATTTTCATTTTGCTAAAGTATGGAAGATGGAGCCTGATTGTTCTTTTACACAGCTA
Source organism: Chrysanthemum makinoi (assembly GCA_910596185.1). Classification (NCBI taxonomy): domain Eukaryota; kingdom Viridiplantae; phylum Streptophyta; class Magnoliopsida; order Asterales; family Asteraceae; genus Chrysanthemum; species Chrysanthemum makinoi. The sequence continues at coordinate 302,642,467 of OU343220.1, read as the reverse complement.
TTCACTATGAACAAACCTGGTTTATCTATAGGAAATATAGAGGGATTTACAAAGAATGGTGAACTTGTAATTAAAACTGTTGGTGCACAGCAGGGGCTGTTTGGATACAAGGTTCGGACTTATGCACTTGAAGTTTATGATCCGTCCTTACAACAGATCAGTAATCTTAGGGTTTCTGGACCACATTCTGTATTCTTCCTTGGCTATTACAAGGAGACGCTACTTCTGCTTGATCACCCGGATTCTTACGTATATCCTGAAGTTAATTGATCACGGAGAGGATGGCCACATTGCAAGGTTGTGGATTAATAATGCGGTAAGTTGTCTCATCAGGAAGGGGGCCACTTTTGTAGTTTTGGCGTGGAAAAATCACCATATAATTTCTATAACTGTTTTATTGTAGGCGTGGTGTCATCTTGAGTATTTATTTCAAGTTTGTATGGGTACCAAAAAAAGAATATTTTAGATTTCATGTCTTGTATTCTGTTATTTACTAAGTCAGAATTGTTGATGACAATTATAGTTTGCTTCTGATCATTATCTATGACGTGTTCTTCGAAAACGGATGATGCCTTAAGCACATGCCTTATTTGCTTGAATAATTAATAATGACATGCATTATAGCATAATTGGCTTAGTCACAACCGTGTTAAATTCTCCTCTCATTGGGGCTATATTACTGCACCAACATTACACATCCCACACTAGTGGGTTATAGCACCATTTAAACCAGTTCACATGACCCTTACATATCCTCTGGTGATATTATGAATAAGCCCTTCATGTCTGGCCCCTTTTGTACTTCTTAGGAAATGATATAGGAATTTTTGGGTACGTTATGGAACTTGGTTTGTGATGAATTTTTCCAGGTTATAATGTTTATGGCTAAGCATGTTTGTATGAGGAAATGAGTTCTGTGATGTGGTATATGGGCAAAATGGATTATTTGTGTAACTGGTCAAAATGGGTATTTTGACACACTAGAAAAACACATTAGGTTGGGTTGAGTTTACCCGCTATATAACTATGCAAAACTGATATTATTAGCTGTATTTTATGAAAAATAATTTTGTTTTTGGATATATTTATGCAACACTTGTTCAATCCATGATTACAGCATCTAATTGTTTCACTAACATAAAAGCTGTGTTTCAGTGTTTGGCTTCTCATTTTACAGTTAATAACCCAGTTTGCTCCTTTTGTCAACCCTGTTTTTCCCCCTTTGACCCGTTAGAGATCAAACATAACCTGACTTGAGCAATTTGTATATATTGGGTAAAAGTGTCATCTTTAAAATACCTGATCATGGTACTTGGTCGCGATTCAAGAAACTTCTCCCATAAGCTATGACTGCCTCCTTCATGTAGGGTGCCAAAGTTTCACGTGCTTTATCAAGTTGAGGCTTTGTTGCAGTAGCAATATCATCGATGTACGGTTTGCAGACCTTTTTGACACTATCACCAAATATTTTCCACTTCTCTGTAGTAAAGGATAACAAATATAAAATAATAAAACAGACTAGTGACCTGAACTAATAACATACTTTTATGTACAATATACACAAGCAAAAATTGAAGATAACTAAAAAATTAGAGAATTTACTTACAGTTCCGATTGTGTGCCCGTGAGGTTCAGCCTATTTTTGAGTTTGTGCCTATTTCTCCAATGCCGGACACAACAAAATGATGACTTACATGTGTTCTCATCACGACTAAAAACAGAACACTTATACCAAATAGAGTATAAATGGCGCATGCAGCAATGCCTAAAAATAAGGACATACAAGTATTACCATTTGGTTAAGTGACACAAAAGCGCGAATGCTTATAAGAAGAGCTACCTGATAACTAACTAAACGAGCTGCAAGCCAAGGTGGTAGCAAAGCACCATGAACCTGAATACATTTTACAGAGCACAAAAAAAGGTTACTCAAATTCACCAAATGAGGTCTACTTCTGTTGATCTGATATCTATAAAGCATTTATTAACAGTAAAGTACAATAATTAACAAACAAAAACAAACCAAGAGATTGATATCATGTCAAATGAGGATAATAACAAGTAAAATCATTCAATTGTTCAGACACCATAAAAGAACATGAACACTTGATAGAACTAACAGCTATACGCAGATAGCTAAGTTTCAGGTTTTACCTCTGTCAGTTCGTTAATCTTTGATGTTGCTTCATCAAAAAAGATACACCATCTGACTGAAAACTGTTCAACAAACAATAATCCTTACTAAACATTGTAATTTCAAAACAACTTACATCATGAAGATTTGGATTTAGATCATCTTTTGTTTTGGTTTCCAAGGCCTCCCTTAAGTTGTTCTTCAACTGCATCTTCATTTGGAGTTTGACAAGTAATCTTGACATGTCGGGGTATTTTTTATATCTCATACAAACCTGTTTCTCCATTTCATGAGCATGTGCATGAGCATTTTAACCTATTCATTAGCATCTAAGAACCTTTTAGCTTGTTGAGCAAAAAAATTTAAAGCGTGCTTAACATATGTACTACAGTAATAATTTTGGTGTTGTTCAAGGGACGAAACCTTGTTTATTGCCTGTTTATACCGTAGTGCCGGAGGGTGTTCAAGTTGACACACATCCGCAAGTTGAAGAATGTTTTATGGGCATCAGCTTCTTCTTGGAGAAATTATTGTGCCTTGGTTATGTGAGCTTCCGCCTCATCAACCCACTTTAGCACACCATCAAGGAGTTCATCTCCTTTTTCCTTAGCTAATTTTATTTGTTGTTGAACCCTCCCCGACATACTCTTGAGCTTTACAACTTCAATCCTTAACTTCTCAACATTTTCCGTGCAATACCACCTATAGCCGATCTCGTTTTTAACCATAGCTAGCAATGAGTCCTTTGCTTCTTCAACAAGCTTATTCGCGACCTGTGCCATTCTAGATTCCATTTTCGATCTGAGTAGATTGGATATAAAAACAGTCACAGGTAGAACTTCTTTTTCTTTTTTGAACAAAATTATATCAGACTGGAAGGGTGACAAATAATGTGATAAACGACCAAGCTAGTATTAAGAACAAGTAGCTAGCTAATGGCAAAAATGAAATGAAGTTTACTTATTTGGTATGTGAGGTAAATCAGAAAGATATGAAACAAGGATCAACGAGAGCCACACAAGATGATTTTATGTCATGATAGACATCACTCTCTGTAGAGCTAGAAGAGTTTGCTCTAACTAAAGAAATGATGTTACAACCAAATATCTCACTGAGTTTTTACCTTGATACAAATAAAGTAGAAATTACAAAATTTATCCGTAAACTTATATAGAACCCTTTATTGATAAAAAAAAGAGAAGGTACATAATGTCAAGTGGAACAACAATCAAATACATGGCTTAAACCAAGAACATTGCATTAAAGAAACCAGGAAGCGTCATATCAACTCAAACAAAAAATACACCTTCTCTGAAATTAGTGATAGAGGCGTTGACGATGGCATCTTTTCTCTGTTGTGCTCCGTAATAACAGGTTATAGGAAATTATTGGCCAGCTGGAAATCCCATCCAGAAATTTGAAAACCCGTTCTGTAAAAATAGAAACAGAGTATATCAGATCCCTTAATTACGAGTGGCCTGAAAACTTACGAGTGGCCAAATGGATTTGCTGCAATTGATTACGAGTGGCCTGAAAACTTAATTAAATGAGATAAGTAACTTCAAAATGCAATGGCAAACACCACTTCAAATACAGAATGTAAATAGTCAAAGGTAGAGAGAGGGACATACCTTTACAATATGTGGAAATGTGGGATATAGGAGATTGTTGGGTTTTAGGTTCCTTGCATCAAGAATTACTTTAAGTACTGGAACCACGGACAGGCTTGATAGAACCACGGACAGAAGAGTGTAACCACGGATGAAGATAACCGCGGCTAGTAGTAATGTGTAACCACGGATGATATATTGTAACTACTGCTAGTGTTTTGTATAGTCGGTTAGTTTATTGTTTTAGATAAATATGGAAAAGATATTTATCTTGTAGGTTACGTATTGTATAATGTATAGGACTCCTTAACTTATAAAAGGAGGTCCTAGGTTAGATTAGAAGTATGTAAGTTTTATATCTAAGGTCGATACACTTCAAGGTTGAAAAACCCTAATACTGTAAGAGTATTCGTATTAATAAATAATATTGAGGTGTTGAATGTTAACTGTTCTTCTTCTTAAGGTTAAGTGTTAAATTCCGCATAATACTTAATAAGTTGTTATTCTAAGTCAGTTTCTATATTAGATCGTTTGCTCAACTGGGATCAACAAGTGGTATCAGAGCTTGTGATCTAGAAACTGTAATCAAGAAGAGGTTAAGTTAAGTTTTGTTCAAAGAAGATAAGATGTCTGACGAAACTCACATGGTGACTGCTTCCAAGGTACCCATGCTCAAGCATGGTGAGTATCAAATCTGGAGAATGCGAATGAGGCAATACATTCGCATGATTGACTATGCTCTCTGGGATGTCGTTGAAAAGGGAGACACTCTTCCTAAGAAGGGTGAGGATGGCAAAGAAATTTCCATTGTTAGTGAAATTGATAAGGCTAAGAGAAAGCTGGAGATCAAGGCTCACAGTATTCTCTCCATGGGAATACCCAATGATTATGCTTTGGATTTTGAGCAATATGAATCTGCTAAAGAGTTACTGGATGCTCTTGAGACAAGGTTTGCTGGCAATGAAGCTACCAAGAAGTCCAGGATGAATATGCTCAAGCATCAATTTGAAACCTTCACTGCTCTCAGTGGAGAAAAGATTGATGGCACATACAATAGACTTCAAAAACTTATTAGCCAACTGAAGTCTGTAGATTATAAGGTTCTTCAAGAAGATATTAATTTGAAGTTCATTAGGAGTCTATCATCTGAATGGGCTATACATACAATTGTGTGGAGGAATAAGGAGGACTTTCCTAAGATGACTCTGGATAATCTCTTCAACAACTTGAAGGTTTATGAGTCTGAGAATAACTTTGCTAGTGCATCTACTGCTAATCCAAACATTGCTTTTGTCTCCACTAATCACAAGAGCTCACAAGATGTATCCACTGCTGCCTATGGTATATCCACGGCTATTGCAAACAATACCACTGTTAGTGATAATGTTAGTGATGGTGCAATTTGTGCTTTTCTGGCTGATTTAACTACTAGTGTTACTGTGTTGAATCAATATCTGGATCAAATTGATCCTGATGATCTAGAAGAGATTAATCTTCAGTGGCAAATGGCAATGTTAACTCTCCAAGCAAGGAAGTTTTTGAGGAGGACTGGAAGACAAGTTAAGTATGATGGTCAAAGGAGAGCATGGTTCGACAAAAGCAAGATGGAGTGCTTTAACTGCAAGAAGAAGGGTCACTTTGCAAGGGAATGTCGAGCTCCTAAGAGGATTGAAGGTGTTAAGAAGATCACTGAAGAGTCTGCTCCTTCTTCTGCATTGGTGGCTCAAGATGGTCTTGGTGATTATGATTGGAGTGATCAGATTGAAGAAGGACCTAATGCAGCTTTTCTTGCTAGTGAAGCTTCAAAAGAGCATAACTTTGCTCTTATGGCTTATGCTTCATCTTCTGGTTAAGATTCTGAGGTATCTAATGAGTCTACTTGCTCTTTTAAATCATGTAATGATAACTTAGAATCTCAAAAAGCTATCACTGAAAGTATGAGGAAAGAAGTAGAAAGACTAACTATGGATAACTTAGGTTATAGGGTTGGTCTAGAGAGTGTGGAAGAGAAGCTTAGATACTGTATTAAATGTGAGTTTGAGTATGTAGATAAGATCAATATATTAGGTGGTGAAATTGATCTTAAAAATAGAGAGATTAAAATGCTTAAAGAGAAACTTGAACTAGCAAAGAATGAAAAACAAAAGGCCCTAGATGAAAAATAAAAACATGTTGTTAGGGTAGCTAAAACACAATTTGCTTCTGATCTAGTTCATAAATCTATAGAGAGTCATCTAATGAAAAAGGGTTCTGGGATAGGATACAACAATATGCCACCACCTACTCTTATGCAACATGCACCACCTACTAAAGAACTGTCATTTAGTAGTGAATTCAGTTTTAACAAACCTGTTGAAGGAATAAGTAAGACTGAGACACCTAAGATAAGTTCTGATATGTCCTCTGATGCTCCCATCATTGAAGATTGGGAATCAGATTCTGAGGAAGATAGTAAAGTATCAACACAGCCTGAAAAGTTAGAACCTATTAAGAAAGTTGATACTAGACAAGCTAATTTTGTACCTAGATTTGGAGCTAAAGTTACCAAGAAAGTAGTAGAGTACAGGGAAATACCTAGGAACCAGATGCAACAATATAAACCTAGGGGTAATCAAAGAAGCTTAAATGGTTTAATTTCTAACAGATTAGGTGATGAGTTTCAATGTGTTAAAAAGGCTTGTTTTACATGTGGTAGTTTTGAGCATTTACAGAGAAATTGTAATAAAAACAGACCACAAGTTTGGAATCATTGGAGGAGGGTAAATCACCAAAACTTTTCAAAGAAAACAAACCCTCATCCTAACAGAAACATGATCCCTAAAGCAGTGTTAATGAGGAATGGGAATACAAAATCAATTGTCACTGCTTCTCCCAAATGGGTTCCAACCACTGCTAAGCAAAGTGTAAACACGGCTAAGCAAAATCAAATCACTGATAAGCCAAAAATCACCACAGATAACAAAGAAGTTTTAAAAATTCCAAAGGTGATAACTGATACAGTGTTTGGGAATCATTTTTATGCTGTTAAGGCCTCAGCTAGTTGGCAATGGAAACCTAAGACCAAGGTTTTATATCATGTCAACTGTGCATCAATGGACCTAACCAAATTTGATTATATTGATGCACAGGGCAGACCCAAGTCAGTATTGGCTTGGGTCCACAAAAGGTACTAACTTGTTTAATTTCATGTGCACGGCAATCTACAAGATGAGCTAAAAGACAAAGGAGTTTTTGATAGTGGTTGCTCTGGGCACATGACTTGGGATGGGAGCAATCTGGAAGATTTTGAAGCTTTTGATGGAGGATATGTGGCTTTTGGCAATGATCCAAAGGGAGGAAAGATACTTGGAAGAGGCACAATCAGAACAGGAAATTTGGACTTTGAAAAAGTCTACTTGGTACAGGGACTTAAGTACAATTTATTCAGTGTTTCTCAAATGTGTGATAAGAAAAACTGGGTACTTTTGGTGAAAATGAGTGTGTGGTGTTGTCTCCTGAGTTTAAGATGCCTGATGAGAAGTTTATACAACTTAGGGTACCTAGGAAGGAAAATATATATTGTTTTGATCTTAAAGATGTAATTCCTAATAGGTCCTTAACTTGTTTATTTGCTAAAGCATCTGTGGATGAGTCTAAGTTATGGCATAGAAGATTAGGTCACCTCAATTTTAAAACAATCAATAAACTGGTTAAAGGGAACTTAGTGAGAGGGTTACCTTCTAAGGTTTTTGAGTGTAAGGAACTGTGTGTGGCTTGTCAGAAAGGAAAACAACATAGAACTTCTTGTAAGTCCAAAACTGTCAACACCATTTCACAACCACTGTTTATGCTTCATATGGACTTATTTGGACCTACTTTTGTCAAGAGTTTGAACCATAAGCAGTATTGCCTAGTTATCACTAATGATTATAGTAGATTTTCTTGGGTTTACTTTTTGGCTGCTAAGAGTGAAACTAGTGAAGTTCTCAAGAGTTTCATTATTAAGATAGAAAATCTAGTGAATCATAAAGTCAAGATAATCAGATGTGATAATGGAACTGAGTTTAAGAATGCAGTGATGAATCAGTTTGTGTAGAGAAAGGTGTAGAAAGACAGTTTAGTGTTGCTAGAACACCACAACAAAATGGTGTGGCTGAAAGGAAAAATAGAACACTAATTGAGGCTGCTAGGACTATGTTGTGTGAGTCTAAGTTACCAACTACCTTTTGGGGAAGCTTCTCACTGCATGTTATGTGCAGAATAGGAGTAAGGTAGTGAAGCCTCATAACAAGACCCCCTATGAGTTGTTACATGATAGGAAGCCAATGATTGCATTTCTAAAACCTTTTGGGTGTCCTGTTACTATCTTGAATACCATAGACTACCTAGGCAAGTTTCTAGAAAAAGCTGATGATGGATACTTTTTAGGCTATTCATCTAATAGTAAAGCCTTTAGAGTATACAATAGGAGGACTAGAATTGTTGAAGAGAATCTACATGTTCAATTCAGTGAAAAGACTCCTAGTGTTGAGACCAAAGGACCTGACTGGCTGTTTAACATTGATATGCTAACCAAATCTATGAATTATGAGCCTATCATTGCAGGAACTTCCACTAATTTTGATGCAGGTACTCAAAAGAATTCTGGTGAAGAAGCAATTTCTAAGGAAGCTGATTCTCCTCAAGAGTTCTATTTGTTTGAAAAGTGGAAAGCTAGTTCTGTCTCACCCATCATTGATAAGCAAGGTCCCACTGATGATGATGTCTTGAATACTGGAGGCAATAGAGCTCATCATCTAGATAAGGATGAGTTATTGAAAGATAATTCAGTGTTGGTAGAAGAAATTGAAAAGAAGAAAAAGCACCGCAAGCACCGGATAAGCCAAACATCAGCACGGATAGAGTTAATACAACCACTGCTAAGCCAACAACTTCTACCATTGTCATTACAAGTGAAATCCCGGCTGTAAGTACTGATAGTAGTACTTTCTTTGGACCACATGCAAAGCCATTACATGGTGAAGAGGAGTATCCACATGATCCCGATATGCCTGCTTTGATTGAAATTGATACTCCTACTGATGATGAAGACATGGATGATTTCTTTAATGCTGATTTAACTAATTTGGAACATGTCATTCATGAAAGTCCTGTTACCTCCACAAGGATACACAAGATTCATCCCAAGGAACAAATACTTGGAATTTGAATACTCTAGTTCAAACAAGAAGCAAGGTTAAAAACACAGAACCCTTTCCTGAACATGGGTTCTTTGCAAGATCTCTTCACAAAAGAAACAGTCATAAAGATCTGCAAAATTGCTTGTTTGCTTGTTTTCTGTCTCAAAAGGAACCAAAGAGAGTTGAAGAAGCATTATCTGAAGAAGGTTGGGTAGAATCAATGCAAGAGGAGCTTCTTCAGTTTAAACTTCAAGAGGTTTGGACATTGGTAGAACTTCCAAATGGTAAGAGGGCCATTGGGACAAAATGGGTATTCAGAAACAAAAGGGATGAAAGAGGTATTGTTGTGAGGAACAAGTCAAGGTTTGTTGCTCAAGGATACACACAAACTGAAGGCTTGGATTATGATGAAGTATTTGCTCCAGTTGCAAGAATTGAGGCTATTAGATTGTTTTTAGCTTATGCTTCATTTAAAAACTTTGTGGTGTATCAAATGGATGTTAAAAGTGCATTTTTGTATGGCACAATTGATGAGGAGGTTTATGTCTGTCAACCTCCTGGTTTTGAAGATCCCGATCATCCTGACAAGGTCTACAGGGTGAGGAAGGCTATGTATGGTTTGCATCAAGCTCCTAGGGCATGGTATGAGTGCCTGTCCACTTATTTGATGGACAATGGGTTTAAAAGAGGACTAATTGATAAAACTTTGTTCATAAGAAAGCACAAAGATGATATTTTATTGGTTCAGGTTTATGTAGATGACATCATCTTTGGCTCAACCAATAAAGAGCTATGCAAAGATTTTGAGAAGCTTATGCATGATAAGTTTCAGATGAGTTCTATGGGAGAACTCACTTTCTTTTTGGGGCTGGAGGTTCAACAAAGGACTGATGGTATTTTCATTAGTCAAGACAAGTATGTAGCAGATGTCTTGAAGAAGTTTGGGTTTCAGGATGTGAAAAGTGCTAGTACACCAATGGAAACTCAGAAACCCTTACTACCTGATGATGGAAGTACAAGAGTTGATCAGAAGTTGTACAGGTCCATGATTGGATCTTTGATGTATCTCACTGCATCTAGGCCGGATATAATGTTCTCAGTATGTGTGTGTGCAAGATTTCAAGTCACACCTAATTCATCACACATGAATGCCAAGTTAAGAGAATTTTTAGGTATCTTAAGGGTCATCCTAAATTGGGCCTTTAGTACTCAAAGGATTCTCCTTTTGACTTGGTGGCCTACACAGATAGTGACTATGCTGGTGCTAGTTTGGATAGGAAGTCTACAACTGGAGGATGTCAGTTTTGGGGAAGCAGACTTATTTCATGGCAGTGTAAAAGCAAACTATTGTGGCAAATTCTACAACTGAAGCTGAGTATGTGGCTGCTGCTAGTTGCTGTGGTCAAGTTCTATGGATTCAGAACCAATTGCTGGACTTTGGGTACAATTTTATGCATACTAAGATTTACATTGATAATAACAGTACAATATGCATCATTAAAAATCCTGTTTTACATTCTAGAACTAAACATATTGAGATAAGACATCATTTTATTAGAGATTGTAATGAGAAAAGGTTGATTCAAATGGTAAAAATCCATACTGATTTCAATGTTGCTGATCTTCTCACCAAAGCTTGGGGAGGTTTCAGTATCTTGTTGTTAGTATTGGAATGATTAATCTCTAAATTCTCAAATTGTTTTGTACCAGTTTGTATATGTACTGCACTATTATTATGTAATCTTAGTTTTGCTATTTTTGTTTCTATCCACTGATAGTTTGTTTCTAACCACTGATAGTTTGGTTCAAACCACTTCTAGTTGTCCTGTTTTTCACTAACCATTTTGCAGTTACAAGAATGATCATTATAGAAGTAAAAGAAGTAGTGATGAAAAGTGTTCATTCATTCATTAGAGAAACAATTTACAGCTTACAGAGTACAATCAACATCAAATGCACCTACAAGAACAGAGCTATACATGATCTACTAATCTAGTTCATCTCATCTATTCCAACATCTAACAGGCTGTTGGATATGCATGATCGCTCACATCTTTCACACTAGATGCTGGATCTGCGTTCGTGAAGTCTTGCATAACCACCCATTCCTTCTATCTCAATGGCTGGAGATGCATGACTACTATGACGAGGATGCTAAGGATCAAAATGAAAAGGATGGATTGATGAAAACGTTGATGATGACGATGACCACATTAGATGAAGCACGAAGGACATAGTCATATCACCAAAAAGCATCATTCCATTTTCCTTTTTCCCTTCCCCTTTACGATGTGTGAAGAAGCACCATAACTTGGTACTTGAAGACCAAGAACCACCTCTCTGTCTTTTGGAAGTGGTGGGTTTCTTGCTCGTGGTCTTATTTGGGGTTGAGATGCTGAAGGTTGGGAGTATGAAGATCTCTTCTTTGAGGAATCATCAGAGTCCTCATATGCATTACTTGGATTCACCACACTATCATCTTCAGATGATGGAAGAAATGGAGATTTTACTGGTCTTGTTTCTTGTGGAGGGAGGTAGAACTGCCATGGGTTATCTTCTTCACTTGATGATGAAGATGATGATGAGGATGAGGAGGATGTTAGATTGACTACTTCTGATTTATTCCAACTAGGGTTCCACATTGTGATTGCAGTTGATTGGAGACTTTGAAGAAATTAGGGTTTTGATATTGATTGGTGTGTGCGTTATGATAGATTTGGGTTCTTTTTATAAGTGAGGTTTAGGGTTATGGAAGTAAATACGGGTCAGGTTTAATGTGGTTGAGGAGTTAATGAGATTTTTGGGAGTTGGACTAATATTAGTTCTAGAAGTTGACCATATTGACTTACCTGTTCAAACCACGGATAGGTCTTTTGGAACCACTTTTAGCTCTTCCTAACCACTGACAACAACTTTCTACTCTGTGTTGGTTTTGTGTTTTTGTTTTACTGGTATGAAGGTTTTGGGTGCATAAGGAGCTGATTTACTTGCTATATCTCTTGGTCATTTGGAATAATTGATCTCATGTATCTGCTGATGGTCTGTTGTAACCACGGATAGTAGTTCTGGAACCGCGGATAGCATGGAGTCTAGTTTTGATAGTACAGGGCTGTTTGGTAACATTGGCTTAATCTATATCACTCTCCCTAAATCCCGGACGGATCATTTATTTGATTCTCAAACCACTTCCAATTGGCGCTCAACCTTAACCTAATCACTTTCTTTGCATAATTCATCAACTCACATCATTATTTTTCTAAATCAAAATGGCTGAAAAGTATTCCACTTCTCATAACTTAGTTGCCATTCTCACCAAGAATGCTCGATCTGAAGGGTTTCATCAAATGATTGATTTCTTAGTTCACAGCCCCATTCATTATGCTTTAACTGTTACACCCACCATTCTTAAAGCCTACATACATCAATTCTAGAAGAATGCTACACTTGCAACGGTTGATGGTGTGGAGATGTTTCATTCTGAAGTAGATGAGCATGTTATTTCTCTCGAGGATATCATTCGAGAAGTTTTGCAGTTTTGATGATGCCGATGGGGTTGACAATCTTTCAGATGTTGAGATTGTTGCTGGTTTAGAGAGATTAGGGTATACACATAGAGGTGACAAGGTACAATTCTTTAAGAGTTTCTTTTCACAACAATGGAAGTTTTTGATTCACACCTTGTTGATGTGTATGAGTAACAAGACCACAGGTTTTAATGACTTTCCTTCAAAAATTGCTACGGCTATTATTTGTTTATCTGAGGGAAGGAAGTTTAATTGGTCTAGAATGATTTATGAGGGGTTAGTACAAAACATTAGGAAGAAGGGTAAATACTATTTGTATCCTCGGTTTGTTCACCTTATTGTAGCACATCAAATTGTTGATCCTATTGAACATTCTAGAGAGTATGAAGTACATCATATGCTTCCTAAGGTTTTTGCGCATATGAGGAATCAGCCACAGAATGTACAAATTAGAGATGTTCCTTTATTTCCTCACATGCTTATTTTGTCTACTGCTCCTGATTTTGATGAAGGTCTTGACACTCAACTGCTTGTCACTGATACTACAACTCAAATCACTGAAAGTACACCTCCAACCACTGTTACTACACCTATTGTATGGACTAGGAGAAAGAAGGGCACTAAGCTTCCTCAGGCTAGTGCTAGTGGTGTTGCTCATGAGGCTGTCACAGGTGATGAAGGTGACATGATTGGAAGGGCTTCCACTACTGATTCATGCTGATCAGGATAGTGGAAATATTAATAAGACCCAACCATTGGCAACTCCTAATGTGGAGAGTTCCTTGGAACTTAACACAGTTGGAGGAATCCCTAGCCACTTGGCTATAACAGGGTGCATAGATGTTCAGGCTCGGTCTGATGCTATGTTTTCTATATCCAAAGATTCACTTCTCGGAGCAGTTAACACAGCTCGAAGTGATGAGGATAGGTTGGAACCTGAACATGAATTGACGGATTCGAAGTTTGTACATACGACTTTTCCAATGAACCACCTCTCGGACTAGTTCACACAGGTCGAAGTGGGGAGGATATTCTTGAACGCTTAAATGAATTGACGGCCAAATGTACCAAGATGGAGGAGACGATCTCTAATCTCAAGGAATTGGCTGGGTTTCATGAAAAGGATATTCGGCTTGAAGCAGGGTTTTGGTTTTGGAGAAGATAAAGAGGCCTGGGCTTGCTGCTTTGAGGAAGCTAAGGAAAAGAAGTGAACTCCTTTCCAGCTCTGAATATGGAGGATGTATCCAAACAGGGGAGGAGTGAAGGCAAGAATTCAGGGTAGGATGTTAATGTATCTATGGAAGAAGATGTTGATAGTGGAGATCAAACATTTGTGGTATCTGATAAAGATGGAAATGAGGCAGTTCTTGAAAATGTGAAGAAGGTTGTAGAAGATGTAGTACTGAACACAAACACGGATGGTATGTCTGAAACCACGGTTAGTACACTTCTAACCACCGATGCTGTAACAGACATAGCAACTATAAACACTACAACTATACCTTCAGAATCATACCCACCGCTATTATAACCACTTACACTGTTGTAACAACTCTCTCTATATTACCATCTAAGCCTAAAGAAGTAGAGAAAGAAGCTGCAAGTACATTGATTAATCTGAGCAAAACATCATCTATTTCTACACCCATCATTGCACCTGCTTTATCTATTCAAACTACTGCACCTAAATTCAAACCCGAGAGAAAAACTTTAGTTATTGATGAACCACTGAAGAAGAAGGTGATTCAATCTGATGTTGGAAAGGGTAAAGGTATTGCAAGCCAGAGTTGAAGTTTAAAACTAGAGCAGAACAAGAAGCTTTTGATGATGAGTTTGTAAAGAATATGGTTGCTGAAGAACAAGCAGCTTTGGATAAAAGAAAGAAAGAAGAGGAGGAAGCTAATGAGAAATGGTTAGCTATATGGTATAACTCAGAAAACTATCTTCAAGCTTCTTTACAAATTCTTGATGAGTTTACTGCACAAGAATGGGAATTGCTGGATGATGAGGAGAAAGCTAGATTGATGAATGAATGGGCAAGGAAGGTTAGCAAAACAAAGAAACAGGTTATAAGAAAGAAACCTCCTACTATGGCTCAGATGAGGAATATATTGATGAAAATTATTAAGAATTCAGGCATTTATGTTTCTGATAATCTTAGTAAATGTTCATTTGAAAGAATTTTGGAAATCTATGAGAGATGTATGAGGATTAATGTAGATGATTTCTGTCCAATGAATTCTGAGAAGGAAGAAGAGTGGATAAAGAAGCATGATGAGTGGATGCTAAGTAAAAGGAAGAGAAAATCTGAGGTTCAGGAGTCATCTGATTCTAAAAGATTGAAAGTTGTTGATAATGAAAATCAAATCATTTCTTATGAGTTTAAGCTTAATGATGGAAGTGAAGGTGTTTGGAAAATTAAAAGACTCAACAATGAAGTTTCTGAGTATAATAAATTTTCACAAATGCTTCAGTATTTTGATAGAGATGATTTGATGAATCTTTGGATACTTTACAAGAATAAGTTTGGTGAAGTACATCCAAATGATTATCATGAGAGGTTGGTTTATCATCATTTGAAGATTCTATTTGAACCTACTCAAGATGAATCTGAATGGCAAGGACTCTACAATGGTCAAGTTACTAGATGGTTTTTATATCAAACTTGTGGAGTTCATGTTTTGACTGTTTCGAAAGATTATTCATATGCTTGTAGAAGGTGATTATCCTCAACTTAATAAGCATCCAGAAATAATTGCTCAGATGTTGAAGCCTGGTTGTATCAAGATGTTAGTACCTTATAATGGTCAAGCTTACGATTTGTTACTGAAATATGAGAATATACTTAAGGCTAGTAAGTGTTTGGCTACATCCTCCATTTCAGATGTTTTGAGCTTAAAGGAAACTTGAGAATTCTGTTGGAATGTATCAAGTTTAGGGGAGGATTGTTGGGTTTTAGGTTCCTTGCATCAAGAATTACTTTAAGTACGGAACCACGGACGGCTTGATAGAACCACGGCCAGAAGAGTGTAACCACGGATGAAGATAACCGCGGCTAGTAGTAATGTGTAACCACGGATGATATATTGTAACTACTGCTAGTGTTTTGTATAGTCGGTTAGTTTATTGTTTTAGATAAATATGGAAAAGATATTTATCTTGTAGGTTACGTATTGTATAATGTATAGGACTCCTTAACTTATAAAAGAAGGTCCTAGGTTAGATTAGAAGTATGTAAGTTTTATATCTAAGGTCGATACACTTCAAGGTTGAAAAACCCTAATACTGTAAGAGTATTCGTATTAATAAATAATATTGAGGTGTTGAATGTTAACTGTTCTTCTTCTTAAGGTTAAGTGTTAAATTCCGCATAATACTTAATAAGTTGTTATTCTAAGTCAGTTTCTATATTAGATCGTTTGCTCAACTGGGATCAACAGAGATAAGGGGCCAATAGGAGCCTCTTCTACTTGTCTTTTCTTTCAACTCATCTGTGCGTGTACTGATACACAAAGTCAAAAGTGAAGGCAACAACTCTAAAGGTAGATCTTTCATCTTTGGGCAACCACCAATTACAAGTTGTTGGAGGAAGGTGAGGTGTTGGAATCCTTTTGAAACTGTTTCCAATTTCTCAAATTCCCATACGACAAGTTTAGTAAGAGATGAAGGAAGCATGTGAGACAATTGACTTCCACTAATCACATCATCTTCTTCTGCCGATCCACCTAATAGGTGTAGGTGAACAAGAGAAGGTGGGAAGTTTTGTGGACCAAACTTTGATATGGGCTTCTTCAAACACCCTAGTCCAAGGAAACCCAACTTAGCAGGCCAAACCCCAAAGGAATCAACATCCATGCTATAACAATCTTTAATTCTCAGACGTTTTAACGAGGTGAGATTCGGCAAGTCAGCAGCAGGAAATGACTCTATACTCGAACAATCTTCTATTGTTAATTCAGTGAGGTGAATGAAACAAGTCAATTCATTGATTGATTTCAGATTTTCCCACCTGCTTATACATACAACCTCAAGCATAGCTGTCATGCTTGTGTTGAGAAGCACCTCCTTCTCCAAAAGTTGTTCACAATCATCAATTTGGAGGAACTTGAGCTTGTGCCCTCCTGTTGGGAAGGAGACGGATGCAATCGAATGACAATAGAAGATACTCAATTTTTCAATGTTGTTTGGCAAATTGCAATGCTCAAGATTCTCACAATACCTTAATTCCAGAATCCTTAGAGATGTTAGTTGGTTGCATCCATCCTCTTCCTCCTCTTTCTCTCCTAGACTCACCAATTTTGAACAAGCCTTACTTGCCTCTGCTTCTGATTCCCACAAGTATCTTATTTCATTACACCCACCGATACTTCTTCAACTGCCCCAAGATAATCCATAACACCTCTCCACACCTCGTCATTAAGTCCTGAAATACTATAAATACTCAAATTGGTGACCTTTGACGCTACATGAATTAGACTTGTCAATACACCATCACCACAAGAGACGAGCTCTAAAAACCTCAGTGATGGTAGTGCTTCAAGTGAGACTTCAGCCAAATTAGGACAACTTACTAAACTTAGCTTTTGAAGGCATGGAAACACTGAACCTACAACACCACTCTTGGTTGACCAAACCTCCCACCCACTCATTTTTGTAATTTACAGACTTTCAAGCTTAGGAAATGAAATTCTCCCAAGAAACTCTTGTCCCACGACTTTCACCTCGTTTAGTTCTTCAATATCCAGCTTCTTAAGTGATGGCAGCTCCCCAAGTGGTGGTAGAAACATGCAATTTCTACATTTTTCAATCCGTACATCAGTCAAGTGGAGAAATGAGGGATCTCCGATCCAGTTTGGAAACACTCTACCTCCATATGACACAATTACAAGATCTTTCAAGTTATCACTATGAGGCTTGAGCGCATCGAGGACTTCCATTTCAAGTTTTTCATTACGAGAAACATCAAAGACATTACTCCATCCCATATGTAACTTACTAATCCTCTTTTGTGAGAAGTTCACACCTTGTATATCCCTTGCACTTTGCACTTTTTGCAGCTCATCAATATAAATCTCCGCTTGGAGATTCTTTAAGTTCCTAAGCCCAGATATAAAAAAGTCGTTGTTTTCAACAACAACTACTTTGTTGGAAAGGGTTCGTAGGCTTTTCATCTCACTAATCCCTAACGGCATCATATTCCAAAGCAATGTATCCCGAATGTCAAAATGCCGCAAATTCTTAAGCTTTAAGATGTTGTCAGGCAACTTAGTCAACCTATCACAGCCGGAAACAATCAATGTCTGTAAGTTATATAGATTGCAGACACTTTCTGGCAAATGTGTGATATTAGTTCGAGACAAGTTAAGATACCGCAAGTGTTTCATATTGCCGACACACTCTGGTACCTCATCTATCGTCAATCTACTCAAACTTAGAACCCTTAACAATGGTAACTGGGGAAGTATGTCAACCAGAATCTTACTTGAGAAGTAGAATGTCTGCCAGCTATTTTCCATCACATTGGGCATAGCTAAAAACGTTCTCAAATGATTAGCTCTTTCAAATGCCTTAAACTTGTGGTAAGTATTAAATTTCTCAAAAACAAATGACATATGACGGAACTTTTTGAAATCTGTCTTCCTAACATCCTTCTCCAAGTCTAAGTCTAACCTCACAAACAATTCTCCTGCAACAAATGTGGCTAAATCATTCATGAGGTCATGCATCACAAACAACGATTCTTCATGAGGCACATGTTGAAAAAAAGACCTTGACAACAGCTCTTGAAAATATTCTTCACCCAAGCGTTCCATTGATTTATTTGTAGCTAAATTGTGCAAAAACCCTTCCGCCATCCACAACAAAATCAAGTAATCTTTCTCAAACACGTAGTCCTTGGGGATCAAGCAACAATATGCAAAAAATTGCTTCAGACGTGCAGAAAGATCATGGTAGCTTAGTCTAAGCGCTGGAACAATACCGCCTCCGTCTTCTAACATCCATATCTCATCATTCAACAGCTGCTTCCAATCTTCTTCATCTGTTTTTGTTTTGAGTAAACTTCCAAGTGCTTTTAAAGCCAAAGGCAAGCCATCACATTTGTTTACGATGCCTTCACCATGTGGTCTCAGCACCGGATGTAAATCAAAGTTCTTAACACCCAAAGCATATTGAGCAAATAAAGATAAAGCATCGTCATGTGACAGCTTCTTCAGATCGTATGGATGATCGTAGCCCAACTTATTAGGCAAATGCTGCTTTCGAGCTGTGATGATTATTTTGCTTCCATGAGCCACTTCAAAGAATGGGGCTGCTAATGTTTCCCAGTCTTCCAGCTTTTCGCTCCATATATCATCCAAAACAAGGAGAAATCGTTTCCCTGTAAGTTGATTTTTAAGAGCTGCTTGAAGCAAATTTAGATCTGCAAAGTTCTCATTTTTATCCCCACCTACAGATTGAAAGATGACTTTACTTATATTGAAGCTGTCAAAGTCATCAGAGACACAAACCCATGCCTTGAGCTCAAAGCGATCCTTCACTTGCTGATCGTCATACAAAAGTCTAGCTAAAGTCGTTTTTCCTATGCCACCCATACCAACAATGGGCACGATGCTAAAGTTTTGACTACATGATTCATCACCCAATAGCTTATGGAGTAATTCCTTCTTATCACCTTCACGTCCAACAATACTAGGTGCATTTACTAAAGAGGTCTGGTGATTTCTAATCTTATTTTTTGACCCGCAATCTTTAACAATCAAACCAAGATTATTTTTTTCATCTATAAGTTCTTGTAACCTGGTGGTAATATCATCGAACTTGCTGCCCACCCTAGTACTTAGTGAGAAACTAGTGAAAAAAGTTGGCATGAGCTTTCTTACCTTTCTCGAGATGCTTTCAGACTCATTGATAAACTCGTGATGCATAGCATCCGTTGCCATATCATCAAGAATATCGTCTATGTCGTAAGCCAAATGTTGAAGACTATTGAGCCACTGCTTAACAACTATATTGGTCAGTTCCTTCTCAGAAGCATCATCAAGGAAAGCTCGGATATGGGATAACGACCTCTCCCATTTCTTCAGCTCGGAATAAATTTCATTAGAGCGAGCAATCTTTTTCTCGAGTACATATGTGAGCTTCTCAAGAACGACTGGGAGCAAGGCAGAAAGAACGAGTTCAGACATTTTTGGTTTATTGTGAGATTTCAGAAGCTGCTAGCAAGATTGGTAAGAAAAGCACACAAATTAGAATGATTTCAGCCTGCGTTAGTATAGTGGATTAGTTATCCCCACTGCACACTAACTTTATCATTCCACATATAATTTTAGTATTTCATACAGTACTTAAAGATATAATATAATATGTAAGACATGCCAATGCAATTCTCTATATATTATGGAGCAACGGTATATTCCCTAACCTCGAGCGAAGATACTTTTTTAAATATTTTCTTGCCGAACAAAATTCTATATATCTATACTTCTATACTATTTTATAATGCATTTAGGCCTTCTAAAATTAGAAGGCTTAAAAATTCAGACTTTTTTACTTGCTTATTATTGAAAGAGTTTTTCTAACAAAAAATTAAGATAAGGAGCTCCAATCATGAGATGACATGTGTCACTTCTTAACAAACTCCAAGCCTAACTTCTAACAAACTCCAAACCTAACTCCTAACAACTAAAAATTTAGATAAAGAGCTCCAATTATAAAATGATATGTGTCATTTCTCAATTAAAAATTCATTTTTTTTAAATTAAAATATCTTTTTATCTAACTTATTTTTTTTATAATCTAATTTCACCATATTTTTTAAAATTTTATGCTCTTTAATTCAACATCCATTTTGATATATTTTTATGAGTTTTTAGTTTTTATATTTTTAATGGGTTTATTTTATTTTAATTCAAATTTTTACAACTTTAACCTTTATTTCATTTATTTCAATAAATATAATCTTGATTCGTCAAAATCATATACTTTTGGGGTAGTGTTTGACGCGTAAGAGATTGCGAGGGTATTTCTATATGCGGAATAATGATGTCGCGGAAAAGTTACGGGTAACCCAAACAAACACTTACAACTAACACATATACATTCGAAGTGTTGTGAAACGAATTCACTAAACGGGTAAGCAAACACATATAACTATACTTATCGCCGCCGTTGTGCGCGGGTACCCGGCTAGTATATTCTGGAGCAACGGTATATTCCCTAACCTCGTGTGAAGATACTTTTTTAAATATTTTCTTGCCAAACAGAATTAAACAAATAATTTGAGCGATAGTTCCTCGAGTGAAGATAACATAAAAAATAGAGTAAATTACACCGTTCGTCCTTGTGGTATGCGTTGACCGCAGGGTTTCGTCCTTTGACCAAAAAAATTGCACCGTTCGTCCTTAAGTGTGAAACGTTATGCACCGTTCGTCCTTTGACCAAACGACGTTAAGTTTGACCGTTAAAAACCCATCATGTGACTTGCACATGAGGGTAAATTCGTCATTTCAACACCATAAGGACGAACGGTGCAAGGACGAACTGTGTAGTTTATGTGGATAAGACACACACAAACACACATACAAACACAACCATTCATCATCCGCACCACTTTTCTCTCTCTCCCTCTCTTGAAAAC